>JAESUZ010003658.1:0-515207 GCA_017311185.1 Proteles cristata cristata | reverse complement strand
AAGGGAGGGAGGGAGGGAGGGAGGGAGGAGGAAGGGAAAGAAGGAAGGAAGGAAGGAAGGAAGGAAGGAAGGAAGGAAGGAAGGAAGGAAGGAAGGAGGAAGGAAGGAAGGAAGGAAGGAAGGAAGGAAGGAAGGAAGGAAGGAAGGAAAGGAAAGGAAAAGCAAGTACCAGGACACCACAACTAGGGGGAGGGGATTATGGAGACAGACAGACTTAGAAAGCAACCCCCTAGAGTTGTGTATGAACTCCTGAGCCCATCTCTAAGATGTGCATATATTAATTTGATCTAAACAACATGCACAGACATTGGAAACTGAACCATGAGAGAGACCACTGCCAAAATCCCAGGTTAGACAGTGGGTAGGGCATGATTAGACATCTCTGAAAAGCCCTGCAAAGACTTGAAAACAGCAGTTACACTAAAGCCATGGCCCACAGAACTTAAATTCTTAACCAACTTTAAATCAACTTCTAGGTTGATTTTCTGTCAAAATAACAAAAATATCACATATTCTATAAGATTTAAACAAGACACAGTCTCATAATGTACTATTCAAAATGAAAATCAGATGATCCAAAGTTGCTTGGCACAAAAAGAGTCAGAAAAATAATTCACCTGGAAAAAGATTGCCGACAGAATCAAATTGGAGACAGCAGATGTTACATTTATTTTGAGAAAAACTTTAAAAGCAACAGTTTGTAAAAATATTCTGGTAAATAAGGACAAACACCTGTCAAGTGAATGGAAAGACAGAAATTCTCTGCAAGGTAATAAATGATATAAAGAAGGGAAACATTATTTATAAATCAAATGGAAATTTAAAAGATAAAACTCCTTTAGTATTTTGGATTCACTAGCAGGATGGAGATGACAAAGGAAAGAGTTGGGAACTTAAAGATAAATCTAAATAAAGTATCCAATCTGACCAAAAGAGAAAAGATTGAAAAAAATATAAACAGTATGTCAGGTTCCTTTAAGAGACTACCCCTCATAGAAACAGAAAAAAATCAATAGGAAAATAAAAATCAAAAATCAAAAAAATTTAAACAGGCTAGAAAAACCCTAAATTTGGCAAAATGCTTAAATATATAGATTCAAAACACTCAATGAACCCCAAACCATATGTACAACTGGCAATCTGACTTCCCAGGTGAAATCCAAAACTATCTCCCATACATAAGAAGGGCAAAGAGAGTTGGAAGGAAGGGGTGAACCACTCTAGATTGGTAGGTGATAGGTTTAATAAGGAGTGAAAATTAAATACAAGGCTTGTCTTGGGAAGACAAAGGATAAAAAGATCCTGCCCATCAGGATCTTAAAAGTTCATATTGAGGTCTCAGGAAGGTCAGATCATGTACCCAGTCTAGACAGTCTCATTAACATATTACTGTCTCAAGTTTGCAGACTTGAAACAGACTCCTACTATGGGAATGATGGGCAGAACATACGTTCCAAAGTCAGGGGTGAGGGTGAGGATCCTCTGATTGCCCAGGTCTGGCTCCAGGGTCAAATGGCAGTCATATACTCTCATGACTGCCTTCAATAATACACAAAGAAATTGACACTAAGACCTATCATAATCAAACTGCTAAAAATTAGAGACAAAGAAAAAAAAATACTGAAAGGAGCTAGTGGAAAATTTTCAAGTTAACAACAAAGCAAATGACAGGATAATACTCTTCAAAGACTATAGAGGCCAGAAAAAAGTAGTATAACGTGTTTAAAGAGCTGAAATAAACTGTCAACCCAGAAATCCATATCCAGTGAAAATATTTTTTTAAGAAGAAAGGTGAATACATTCCTAGATTAAAGAACACTAAGAGAATCCTTTGTGAGAAAATTTGTATTTTTTTTTAAATTGCTATGCAAAGTTCTTCATGCAGAAGTAAAATTGTACCAAATGACAGACTATAGATCAAAGAAATTTTTCAAGAATAAAAGGGACATTACATAATAAAAAACAAGTCAATTCACTAAAAAGACATTATAATCTAAATGTACATGTACCTAACAAAAGCACTTTAAAATACACGAGGCAAATAAGTATTTAATAGAAAAGGGAGACAAATAGAATGTTTTCATTGAGACTTCCAACACTCTTCTTGTAGTAATAGACAGAAATGCTAGAGAAATAATGTAGAACTGACAACACCATAAACCAGCTGGATATAACTGACATTTATGTAGTACCTCACCCAGCAGTGGAAAGCGTTTCCCTTTATGGTGCATATGGAATACTCACCCACATCTTATCTTGAGTCAGAAAATAGAGCTAAAAATAAACATAACATGATTGTGGGAAATGACAGAAAAGTACACATTTTACTTACTGCTATTAATTTCTCTTTCCTGTGCTTCTCTACTTCCTATTGGAGAATTATATTCATTTTGTTTTTCAAGGGTTATGGTATTTAACATGTAGTTTCTTTGTATAATACTTAGCTGTTGGAACCTAAGTTACGTGAAAATAGTTGGAATTTCTCATTACCAGTTGTCTTGTTTACCACAGCTTTATACTCCTAATTACCTTACTTGGGTTGATTTCATTGTTGGCTGAAATCCAGTCAAGGGCTTTTGTCAAGATTTTCTCATGTGTACTTTTTTTGAATAGTCACATCTTTATTACATCACTGTTGTTTTAATGCTTACAAATGATTTGATTATAATATTGGGGTTAAAATTATTTTGAAAAATTTATAAACTTGCTCCATTGTCATATGACATTTGCTATTTATGTGGGGGAGACCACCCAATATGCTCTTCTTTGGGTGTATGCATCTTAACGATATATTGGCTTACAGATCTGGAGGTGTGATGACCAAAGTTAGCCTCACTGGATTAAAACCAGGATGTCAGCAGAATGCAATTCATTGTGGAGGCTCCAGGGAAGAATCCATTTTCTAGACTTCTTCAGCTTCTACTGGCTGCTCCTATTCCTTGTGGCCCTTCTATCTTTTCTGTTTATTCATCTATTGATGGCCACCTGGGTTGTTTCCATACCTTGACTATTGTAAACAATGCTGCAGAAAAACCTATGAGTGCATACATCTTTTCAAATTACTGTTTTTATTTTTGGTGGAAAAATGGTAAATACAGAAGAGTAGAATTATGGAATCACATGGTATTTCTATTTTTAATTTTTTGAGAAAAAGCCATATTGCTTTCCTTAGTGGTTGTACCAGTGTACATTCTCTCCAACAGTGCACAAGGATTCCATTTTCTCCATATCCTTGCTGACACTTGTAATTTTTGGCCTTTTGATACTAGTCTTTTGATAGTAGCATCTTTTTACGAGTCTTTTGACTATATTTATGTCTTCTTTGGAGAAATGTCTTTTCATGTCCTCCGCCTGTTTGTTTGCTTTTTGGTGTTGAGTTATTTGCCTTTTTTCCTCATATAATTTAGATATTAACCCCTTAGTAGATATATATTTACAAATATCCTACCCCATTTAGTTGGTTGTCTTTTCATTTTGTTGATGGGTTCCTTCACTTTGCAAAAGATTTTTATTTTGGTGTAGTTGAGTAGTTTATTTTGCTTTTGTTTCCCTTGCCTGAGGAGACATATCTAGAAAAATGCTGCTATGGCTCATGTCAGAAAAATTACTGCTTGTGCTCTCTTTAGGATTTTTATGGTTTCAGGACTCACATTTAGGCCTTTAATCTATTTTGAGTTTTCTTTTTTAATGTTTTATTTTTTTCTGAGAGAGAGAGAGAGATACAGTGTGAGCAGGAGAGGGTTATAGAGAGAGGGAGACACAGAATCCGAAACAGACTCAGGCTCTGAGCTACCTGTCAGCACAGAGCCCAACGCGGGGCTCAAACCCGCAAACCGCGAGATCATGATCCAAGCCAAAGTTGGACGTTTAACCGACTGAGCCACCCAGGTGCCCCCATTTATGTTTATTTTTGTGTAGGCTGTAAAAAAGTGGTCTAGTTTCATTCTTTTGCATGTAACTGTTCAATTTTCGTAGCACCATTTATTGAAGAGATCGTCATTTCCCCAATGTATATTCTTGTCTCCTTTGTCACAGATTATTGACTTTATAACCGAGAGTTTCTTTTTGGGCTCTCTACCTTGATCCATTTTGTGTCAGAACCATACTGTTTTGTGTACTATAGCTTCGTACTATATCATGAAATCTAGAATTGCGATATTTCCAGTTGTGTTCTTTTTCAGGAGTGCTTTGGCTATGTGGTATCTTTTGTGGTTTCCTATAATTTTAGTATTATTTGTTCTGGTTTAGTGAAAAATGTTTTTGATATTTTGATAGCAATTGCATTGAATATGTAGATTGCTTTGGGTAGTGTGGACATTTTAACAATATTAATTCTTCCCATCCATGAACATGGGATATCTTTCCATTTGTTTGTGTCGTGTTCATTTACTTTCATAGATATTTTATAGTTTTCAGAGTATAGCTCTTTCACCTCCTTGGTTCAGATTATTGCTAGGCATTTTATTCTTTTTGGTACAATTGTAACTATTTTCTCTCCTACAAGGGATTTGCTTTTTTAAAAGAGATTTAATTTTATACCTGTTTTCTCATGAATCCTTTTGTTTTCCTTCAATTTAATAGCAAAAAGGTAGTATCTGTCATTAGTCATTTCTTGCCACAGTAATAATATGTAGCTACCTGCATGAAACAGTGGCATACAGTGATAAGCATCATTCAAATATCTGAGCTTGGCTGTGGTAACTCTGCCTCGGGTTGTTGATTGCTGGTCAGTTGGGCAGGATTTATTCTGTGTATCTCACTTGGGGATCCAGGCAAATGGGGCCCTGGATATTAGATCATAGATTCATAAGGCAATAATCATAGGCTTATATAGGACCTGCAGAATCTCGTAAAATCTCTCTAGGCCTAGGCTGTAAGCAAACCCACCATACATCTATTCATATTCCCAAAGCCATTACTTGGCCAAACATCAGTGGGGCAGGAAGTGGTTTTTCACTTGATCTTAGCCAAAAGGCCGAGAAGCGATAGGAAGTGGTTTTTCGATCTAGGTAGCAGTGAAGGGAATTCTTTGCTGAATAATCTGATATATACAACTCACTATTTATTTTTCTGTATCATTTTTTTCTTGTTCTGCAATGTGCCTTTTTAAATCTACAGATTTAATTCTTTATTTAACAATATTATCCTTTATGTAATCATCATCTTGTGTCAAATTTCTTAAATTTCAACCACTCTCCGCCTTCAGGATTTAAAGCTGAGAAGTTTGTCTATGCCAGTTTTCTGATTTTTATCTGAGTTTATTCAATCATTTTAAGGTCATAACATTTTAAAAATGTATACTAGGGGGCCTGGGTGGCTCAGTAGGTTGAATGTCTGACTTCAGCTCAGGTCATGATCTCACAGTCTATGAGTTTGAGCCCCATGTCAGGCTCTGTGCTGACAGCTCAGAGCCTGGAGCCTGCTTCAGATTCTGTGTCTCCCTCTCTCTCTATGCCCCTCCTCCCCTCATGCTCTGTCTCTCTCTGTCTCTGAAAAATAAATACGCCTTAAGTAGTTTCAAAATTTTATACTAATGATCTTTCTTTATCAATTTGTTGATATTACCTAAATTTATCCTTTTTACTTAAATCATGTATTTATTCATTTAATACATATATTTAAGTGTTTCCTATATACCAGGCATCCTTATGGATAAAATTGTAACAGTGATAAAATTATGTCATGTATATTTTAATTTTGAAATTAGTCAAGGGGACACAAGTATTTCATTGGTCATTGATTGATGGCTTTAAGGAAAAAGTGATGTTAATTCTAAAACTGCAAATAATCATTCATTTATCACTGTCTCTTTCTCTCCTTTCCTTTCTCCCCTGTATATATGCATATATATATAACTTTTATATGAATGTGTATGTATATGTACATACACACACTCATACGTGTATTATCTTTGTTTTTATGAAAATATTTCTGTTCTACTCTCTTAGCAAATTTCAATTATACCGTGCATTATTATCAACTGTGCTCACCATGTTATATATTAGATCTTCTATAGATTTGCCTAATTCTAGACATTTCATATAAATGGTATTATAAATATGTGCCCTTTTGTAACTTTTTTTGGCTACCATAATGTTTTCAAAGATCATCCATGTTGTAGCATGTAGCATTGTTATAAACAAATAATATTCCATTGTTTATCCATATATCCACTGATATATTTTGTTTATCCGTTTATCAGAATGGGGACATTTCCACTTTTTGGCTATTTTGAATGATACTGCTATTAACATTCCTGGGCAAGTTTTGTGTAGACATATATTTCAGTTCTCTTGAGTATATACCTTAGAATTTCTTGGATCATATGGTAACTCTGTATTTAACTATTTGAGAAATTGCTAGACCATCATTCAAAGTATCTTTGTGATTTTACTTTCCCATGTGTACTAAATGAGGTTTCCATTTCTTCACATCCTTGCCAATACTTATTATCTGATTTTTATTGTAGCCATCCTAGTGGGAATGCAGTGAAATGCTTAAGTTTTGATGGCTCTTTAAGGAAACTAGAGCTACTCCAGGGAATTAGTGTATCAGGACTTAAGAAAAAATATATAACTCAGTTCTAATCCTAATAATGAGGACAACTCTTCATGTCACTTTTGGCCAAAAAGCTGAATTCAATTTCAGAAATCTGTCCTTGAAATCAAGTCATCATATCTAAATCAAAATTACCCATTGTAAAAAGCAGTTTTGTTGTGTGGACTCAAGCATGATTTGAGAGTATATATTTGTTATTTGTGTCTTCATAACATTGTGAACATTATAATAATTTCCCATATTTGATGTCTTGTTTTTCCATTAAAAAAGGCAGATAACCTATAATTGCAGACTTCTCTGTACTTAAGGTGTAGGGTTTATGACCCAGGTTTCATCACTCAGATACTGACCAAGAATTGGGTTTTGTGTCAATCAGTGTGGTAGTCAAGACTTAATTCCTCATGGATTAGTGACAGAAATGCTGGCACCCAGATGCAAATGTCATTGTTGCTAACAGGTGTATTTGGGCATAGATGCTACTTTCTGGCCTTCCCTAAGAATCTGTGAAAAACCTAACATATTTTACTAATCTACCTTGAATGGATTTTGTCATTTGTATTCCCAATTGATATTGTTCTGAAAAACTTTTCCGATTTACTCTAAGTTTCATATAAACCAGTAAACAACTATACACATATACACTAAACCCTTTCATTCCTATTGAATCCCCTGTTTGTAATTTCAAAACTACACCACTAGACAAATAATAAATAATAAATAAATAAAATTTGATTTGAGTATAGCAAAGAGTCAGTTTTAAATTTTATCCCAAGGGCATAATATTAAAAATTATTCTTTTATTCCTTTGAGGACCTGAAATTAATGTCAACAGTGTTTCAACAGATATTCCACTGTACAGTCTGTTATCTTTTATCTCTTTGAATTATGGCTTTATATAAGATAAAAATTCATTAAAAATGTGTTGACACATTTTGTTTGCATCCACTTCGATTTTCTTCAGATTTTGAGGGACCATTTTGCTACAATTCTGTATAAGTTATTTGCTTTGTTCATATTCTTTTCATTGATACCTGCATTAGAAACAAGATCTTGGGTGTACATGGGTGCTTCACTTGGGTAAGTGTCCAACTTTTTGTATCAGCTCAGGTCATGATCTCACAGCCATGAGTTTGAGCCCTGCATGGAGCTCAACACTGGGTGTGAAGCCTGCTTGACATTCTCTCTCCCTCTCTCTCTAACTTTCCCCTACTCATGCATGTCCTCTCTATAAATAAATAAATAAATAAATAAATAAGTAAACAAACAAACAAGTAAGTAAAATAAAATAAAAGCAAGATCTCTGGCCACAAAACGTGTTAATACAGAAATGTACCTCCATTACTTTGCCAGTAAGACTTGATATTGGCTGTGTGAATAAAAATATTCTCAGGAATCTTCCTGTGCAAACTACTCTTATAGTCTACTTTGGGAATCACAGAAAGAGGTAAAATGATCTCACATTTTGGTTCTGTTGGTTAGCAGAGAAAACTAAAAAGAATATAATATTGTTTTACGTTTTTGCAATTTAATACTTAATGTTAGAACTCTCTAAGAAAAAATATACAAAGCTTTAACTTACTCCATTTCTTTCATTTCTTCCTGTTCTTTCTTCTGTTTTTTACTTTATTCAGTCTCTACTATATATACACATTGTGGAGTTGTAGGTATGATTAAACCAATAGTGTCATGAAAAATACTGGGGAAAAAAACTTCTGTGTCATTGTCTTTTCTGTACAAAACTGTTAATATCTATAAATCTATTTCTTTGCTTATTTTGTGAAATTTGAGGTTTCCTTATCTAAACTGTTACTATGTGGCAAGCTATGGGAACTTTAAAAGGAAACAGATCTCTCTAGATTTCCAAAAATTTAAGCATAGTATTGTGTGTGTGTGTGTGTGTGTGTGTGCGTGTGTGTGTGTGTGTTTTAACTTTTTAGAAAGCATGAGCATGGGAGGAGTATATAGGGAGGGAGAGAGAGAATCCCAAGCAGGCTCCATGCTCAGCAGGGAGCCCATTGCAGGGTTTGATGTCATAGCCCTGGGATCATGACCTGAGCTAAAATCAAGAGTTGGACACTCAAGTGACCGAGCCATCCAGGCATCCCAACTCTATTGTATTTTGTTGTTGACTGGAGCATAGAATCTAGGCTTTAGGGGGACTAGAACATCCCTGCAATGGTTTGTGAGCTACTCCCTTTCCAACACTAGCAGAATTTTAGGGTCTTGAGAGCATTCAAAATGCTTGGAAAAACAAACAGCAAATGAAGCCTCCACACATTGATGGAATATATATATAAGTCCTGTCCTAGGAAATTAAAAAACAGTAAGACATTGTCATATATTAAATTTTGGGGAGCATTTGTCAACACCACTTTTTATACAGAATAGTGTCAAGGTGTTTAATATACCTTACCTGATTAAGAGGAGCATTGTTCTAAATCTCTACTATTAAACCATTAGTATATTCAGATCACCCAATAAGCATCACTCTTTCCTAGCCAATGTGTGATGCTAGTGATTCAGGGTGATGAAACAGATATAGCCCAGCCCTTAATGGTGCTTATATTTCAGTAAAATAACAAATGGAAAAGTAAAGCTATTTTAAATAGCATATATAACATGGAGGAAATAAAACCTGGCAATTGAATATGGAGTGACCTTAGATGGTTGGCCCGGGGAAAGTCTAATTCTTTAGGAAGTATGTTTAACTGAGTCTGGAATTACTAGGTTAGATCAACTTTAAAATATTTAGAAAGAGGGGTGTCTGGGTGGCTCAGTCAGTTAAGCATCTGACTTCAGATCAGGTCAGGAGCTCACGGTTTATGGGTTCAAGCCCCATGTAGGGCTCTGAGCTGACAGCTCAGAGCCTGGAGCCTGCCTTGGATTTTGTGTCTCCTTCTTTGTCTGCCCTTCCCATGCTCACACTCTGTCTCTGTCTCTCTCAAAAATAACAAACATTAAAATTTTTCTTTAATATCTAGAAAGATGCTTCAAGAAAAAAAGGAGACAGGTCATGTGAAAGATACATGTTTGCTGATTTAGTATGTGAAATCAGTATGGTTGAAATTTAATAATTAAGAGATTTAGTGGGAGGCACCTCAGTGACTCAGTCAGTTGAGCAGCCAACTCTTGATTTCAGCTCAGGTCATGATTCAGCTCAGGTGAATTCTCTCTCTCTCTCTGCCCTGTCTTCTGCTACCTCTCTCTCAAAATGAAATGAAATGAAATAGAAGTATAGTGGTACAAAATAATATTAAATTTTGTATAAGCATTTTATATATTTGAAATCTATATTTGAAAAAACATATAGTAAATTTTTAGAAAGTTGAGAGTATTTTTTTTTCCTGAGTACAGAGCTCAGTTATTCTTGGAACAGCTGACTGGGCATGGAAAAGATATCTGACCCAAAGCCATCCAACTATACAGTGAGTCAGGAGTTTAATAATAATGCTGGTATATGAGTTCTTCCAACCAAACTTATCAGGCCTGTCTTGAAGAGTTTTGCAGAAAACATGCAGAAATAGAGTACAGGCAGTGGCAAGATCTGAGCTTAACAATACAAACAGAGCATGCAGGAGAAAGCACTAAAGTAGCAAGTAATGTATAGCTCTTGCTAAGGAAACAATAAATGAGCCATGGTCATGTGGTTGTACCATCTCTAGAATGATCATGTAGTTCCTGAACAGTATTACAGTCTCTATGAGATAAGAGTGAGCATCAGCTAAGATTGCACTGTTTAATTAATTCCTCATCTATCCTTTTACACCATACCATTAGTTTAATATATCTGCATAGATTCTATTCTTTATGTTCTGACAAAACTTTAATAACACATATGATATTTCATTCTCATTAAAAGTCATTTGATGAGATAAATGTTAAAAGGTTTTAATAGTAAAATCTGAAGGTTACACACTTAGTAAGTAGGAGATATGGATTAGAATTGAGCCATATCTGACACTAACATTAATATTTTAGAATGAACAGAAACTAGCCAAGTCTTTTATATAACCCTGATTCACATGTGGCTCTAGTATGCCCAGCTTTAATAAAGGTCATAATTGGATACAAGTCAAGAAATGAAAAGACAACCTATAGGCTGGGAGAAAATATTTGCAAAAGTGTATATGACAAGGGACAATTATCAAAAATTACAAAGAATGCTTGAGAATGAATAATAAAAAGTTAATAAACTAATTAATAAATGAACAGACATGTTACTTATGAGAAATAAGCATATGAGAAGATGCTCATCACATCAGCAACTAGAGAACTGTGAATTGAAATAACCATGAAATAATGCTACACACACAGCAAACACTGAGAAAACACTGACAGCAACCAAATGTTGGTTAGGATGTGGAGCAATAGGAATTCCCATTCATTGCTAGTGAAAATACAAAATGGTACAACCACTTTAGCATTTACTCAAGTGAGCTGAAAACTTAAGTCTATGCAAAAACCTGTATACTTACATTTACAGAAATTTTGTTTATAATTGCCATAACTTAAAACAACCAAGATGTACATCAATAGGTGAATGGATAAATAAACTGGTACATCAAGACAATGGAATATTATTTAACATTAATGAGGAACAGTCTACTATATCATGAAAGACAGGGGGAAACTTTAAATATATGATACCCTAATGGTGGGTATATGTTAGCATACATTTGTCAAGTCCACAGATGTACAACACCAAGAGTGAGCCCTAACGTAAACTATAAACTTGGGGTGATGATGTGTCAAAGTAGATTCGTTGATTGTAACAAATGCACCCACTTGGACGGGGAATGTTGTTAAAGGAGGAGGCTGTACTTGTGTTGGAGCAGGTGCTATGTGGGAACTATGTATACTTTTTTCTCAGTAATGCTGTGAAACTAAAACTACTTAAAAAATAGTCTACTAAAAATGGATATAATAAATCCGAGAAAAAAACAGAGATCTATCTATATCCAGTGAATTCTACCTCAAAGAAAAGTGTTTTTGTTTTATTTTTTTTGGTTTGTTTTTAATTGGGGTGTGGTGATGAAAGGAAAACCAGTATGAAATAGCACAGAAGTTATTTATTTATTTACTTGTTTGTTATCCCTTCTAGTCCGGAGTACTGAGAGAGATCATCTTGGCCTGAGGTACCTATTTCTGACTTGTGCCATAGGAGGACAATCTGTAGGCAGCTAATAACAAGGAAAAAGGATGTTAGCTTAAGGTAGCTGGCACAGTTCCGAGAGATTGTGGGCAGTCACACAACCCTGAGACCTCCCCAGGAGAGGAGAGGAATGTGCTTCCAATGTTGTGGACTTCCAGTGCATAGCACTGGGGGAAATGGGCAGGTTGCTTCCTGTGGCTACCATGGCTTGCAAGTTAGTGAGACTTCTCCAGAGAGAGGGAGAGAGTACAGTATATCCATGCATAGAAAAAGTATGAGAGTTTCCTAAAATTTCTAGCCACGTTGAATGGTCAAGTTTTTTCCCTGTTGGAGAAAACCCATAAAGTCCAAGAAAGATGGCTGTCTCTTCAAATCCAGACACCAATGCAGAACAAGGAACTTGAATAAAGGGAATAGGAAATATGACACAGTCTAAGGAATAATATAAATCTCCAGTTTATGGGGATTTAAAGAAGTGGATATTTATGAATTGCCTAAAATATAATGCAAAATAATCTACTTAATAGTGAACTAGAAGAGAACACAGATGGACAATTAAACAAAATCAAAGATACTGATACATGAACAAAATTAGACTATCAACAACAACAAAAAACCATAATTCAAACAAATTCTGAAACTGAAAAATACACTAACTGTACTGAAAAATTCAATGGAGAGCTTCAACCACAGACTTGACTGAGTAGGATAAACAGTCAGTGACTTCAAAGACAAGTCGTTGGAAATTATCTTAAACCATACATTTACATAAGAAAACTATACTGTCACTCAGCTTGTGAATTATTTGAGGTAACAGCCTAAAGCATCAGCAGTTATACTGCCCATGGATTAGAATTAATACTGTGAAAATGTCAATACTGTCCAAATAACTCTACATATTCAATACAATCCTGATAAAAATTCCAATAGCATTTTTCACAGAAATACAAAAACAATCCTAGTGTTTTATGGAATCACAAAAATTCTTGAATAGTCAGAGCAATCTTGAGAAAGGAAAATGGTGAAGACGTCATGTTTCTTGATTCACGTTATATTACAAAGCTATAATAAACAAAGCTATGTTATTGGAATAAAAGCAGACATATAAATTAATGAAGTGTAATAGAAGGCCCAGAAATAAACCTAGACATATTTGGTCCTTTAATTTACTACCAAGGAGTGAAGAATACAAAATGGGGAAAAATAGTCTCTTCAATAAATCGGGTTGAGAAACCTGGAAAACCCCATAAAAAGAATGAAACTAGGCACTCCTGGGTGGCTCAGCAGATAAGTGTCTGACTCTTAATCCCACAGGTTTTGAGATCAAGCCCTGAGCCCTGTACTGTCAGAGATTCTCTCTCTGCCACTGCCCTGCTCACTCGCTCACTCTCTCTCAAAATAAATAAACTTAAAGAAAAAGAAGAATGAAACTGTACCACGATCATACACCATACACAAAAATCAACTCAAGAGGATTAAAGATTTGAGTGTGAAACCTGCAACCATAAAAACTCTAGAAGAAAACTCTATAATGTCAGTCTTAAAGATTAATCTTGGGTTTGACAACAATAGCAAAGACAACAAAAGCAAAAATAAACAAGTGGGACTACATCAAACTGCAAAGCTTCTGCAAAGCAAAGTGTCAGCTAAATACAAAGGCAACCTACACAAAGGGAGAAAACATTTGCAAATGGTATGTAATAAGTGTCAGTATTGAAGATATATTAATAACTTATACAACTCAATAGAAAAAAAACCCCACAAATAATCAGATTAAAATGGGCAAAGGAAGTGAATAGACATTTTTCCAAAGAGGATATACAAATAGGTAATAAGTACTCAAAAAAAGTGTTCAACATCACTAATCATGAGGAAAATGCAAATAAAAACGATAATGTGATATCATCTCACACCTGTGAGGATTATTATGAAAAAGACAAGAAAAGTTGGTGAAGAAAAAGGAATTCTTATGCTCTCTTGGTGGAAATGTAAAATAGTTTAGCACTATGGAAAATAATATGGGACTTCTTCAAAAGATTAAAAATAGATCATATGAACCAAATAATGTCAATTTTGGATATATAACCAAAATAATTGAAATCAAAATCTCAAATCAAGATAATTTATGCACTCTCAGGTTCATTGCATTATCTATAGTATCCAACATTTGGCAAAAACTTGAAGACTCTTCAACAGCTGCATGGCTAAAGAATCTTGGATGTATACATACAATCAGAATATTAATCAGTCTTTAAAAAGATGAAAATCTTGCCATATGCAACAACATGTATTAACGTGGAGGACATTATGCTACACGCAATTAGCCAGTCACAGAAGCCTATGATTTCACTTATAAGAGGTACCTAAAATAGAGTCACAGATTATAGAATGGTGGTTGCCAGGGTTTGGGGAGTGGGGGGGAGTTTGGGAGTTGCTGTTCATGGATATAAAGTTTTACTTATGAAAGATGAGTAAATTCTAGAGACAAGCTGTAAAACATTGTGTCTATAGTTGAAAGTACTGTATTCTGCACTCAATCCATTGTTAAACAAGTAGATCTCATAAGTGTTCTTATTATAATAAAAAATAAATTTAAAAATAATTAAAAAAGAGCAAAGTACTTGAGATGTAAGAAAGAATATAAGAAACAGCTATTGCACTATTGCATAAATATAAATTCTTGTTCTCTGTATCTTAGGAATTTGGTTTTAGTGCATTTCTTTTCAGTTAAAATCACTGAATCAATAAGATCCCTGAAGTTTTCAAAGCCAAATAGGTAGCTCAAAAATTAAATTTAAGGCATCCCTAAAGAATAATTCATTTAGCACTGATTTAAAACTGTCCTACAGAATATGGCATTTGGTCTAAGTAATTCTCTTAAGGAAACTCTGTATTTTCATGTAAGTAGTTACATGTAGTTACTATGTCTGAAGCTACCAGAAATAGTCTATTTTATGAGGATACTAGATATTATAACTCACTTCGTCTGAATTCATAATTTACATTTTTCACTGTTAACGTAATTTTAGGTTTATCTTAAACATCTATGAAATTAAAGTATCCTAAACCCAGTAGATTTATTATAGAGAATAGGAAGTTTTGATTATGTTTTCTATAAAAGAGTAAACATTGCACAACCTAGATCACACTTACATTTTTTTTAATGTTTATTTATTTTTGAAGGAGAGAGAGAGTGGGAGTGGGAGAGGGGAAGAGAGGAAAGGAGACACAGATTCTGAAGCAGTCTCTAGGCTCTGAGCTGTCAGCACAGTGTCTGACATGGGGTTCGAACTCATGGGCCATCCATTCGTGACCTGAGCCGAAATTAGACGCTTATATAACTGAGCCACCCAGGCACCCTAACGCTTAGATTTTTATACTGTGATAAAACTAGGGCAAAATTGTATTATCACAACAGTCTAATTTAAATTATTCATTTTACTTGAAATATCATAAATATTTCTTTTTTATATTTGTAAAGCCATAGTAACACTTTATTTAAAAGCATGAAAAAGTTTCATTTTATAAGCAACTGAAAAGGCTAACAATAATTCAAATTAATGGTTTCCATTAAGGAAGGAGGGCATAACTGTTTAAAACTTGGCAGTACCATGCTTCACATAGAATAGACACAGAAAGGTTTTCTTTTACAGATGAAAAACACAAATAAATTTTGAAAAAATCTCTACTAGCTTCTCTTCTCCCTCCAAATTACAAGAAGAAAACTAAGTAAAACTGAAATATTAAGGGAAGAAATTAAAAATGCCTTAATGAATTTAAACACACTCTCACAGGAGACTGTAATTTTCTATAGAAGACTCATTCAGTGTGGAACCACCAGAAGACTAACCTGAGCCAAAAAGAAGCCATGAAACTAATGTTTTAACTTTCCATTGACAAGTAGCACAGTATTTGTGAGTGAAACTGCTGAAGAAACCTGAGTGGCACCTTCATACTGTTAAAGTGTAAGATTATTGAAGGAAAGAACAAAACAGAACAAAGAACAACAAAGCATACACACAAAGCTGAGTCTATTAATTCCAAGAGAAGGAAACCCATGATGCAAGTCATTGCATGGTTTGCTAAGTGGTATAATTAGGAACTTTTAAGTACAGGAAGAGGAGGGGGGGTTTCATTAGTTAAGTTCATTAAGGGGGGGGTAATTAGTTGAGCTAATTAAGCAAAAGTTCCTAACAGGCCTGAACTTAGTTTATCAAAATAAGTCCCAGTGTTCCTTGTTTGGGAAATAGTCTTTATTTGCATCCAGTAAGAGTCTGGTGTATTGTGGTATAATGGAATTTCTCAGAGTTTAGTGTCCTTTATCTCCTTCATTTGTTAGAGTCACTTGTAAGAAAATACTACATGTAATTTTGATATAACCTAGGCAGGTGTCATATTAAGTATACAATGTTCTTTCCACAATAGAAAAACTGCAAATAGTGAACTACATTGCTTCAGTAAATGATTTTTTTCAACTTCAAAGTGTTTATGGATTGTTTCAATTAGTTTTGATGAGAGAAATAGAAAGGCTATGAGGCCTTGAACTTTTAGCACTGTAGAAAGTAAATAGGAAATGTGTAGTCAGGTTTAAAGCTTACAAGATCATGGATATCCCCTAGTTCAAGAGCTTCATTTGATTTATAAACCTTCTGGTATAAGAAATATGTCACTTGCTTAACATTAGACCCTGTGCTAATTGGAGAAAAATTGCTGGTGTCCTTGTTGGGAGAGAAAACAAAACAAAACAAAACAAAGAAGTGACTGCTTTTCTATTGTACTTACTGTCTACCTTACTTTATGTAATTTTCTAAGACATTCAAATGTTTGAAAAAAATAGAATATTGAGTTTTTTAAAAAAGTTTAAATAGTGATAACTTGGCACAACTATGCTATGGGTAGATATATAAAATATAAGAAAAAAATTTCCCATTAAAAACATTCTTTGTGCATCTGCACTTTTTCCTTTTATATCCTTCAGTAAAATGAAGATTCAAAGACTTTTAAAAAAATTCACGTTTTGTTTTTTGTTTTTTTAATCTGAGAGAGAGAGAGAAAGGCAGCATGAGCAGGGGAGAGTCAGAGAGAGAGGGAGACACAAAATCCAAAGCAGGCT
This sequence comes from Proteles cristata cristata, assembly GCA_017311185.1. NCBI lineage: Eukaryota > Metazoa > Chordata > Mammalia > Carnivora > Hyaenidae > Proteles > Proteles cristata. The sequence goes on along the minus strand of JAESUZ010003658.1, from coordinate 498,384 downwards.
CCAGGCTCTGAGCTAGCTGTCAATACAGAGCCTGACTTGGGGCTTGAACCCACGAACTGTGAGATCATGACGTGAGCCGAAGTTGGACGCTTAACCAACTGAGCCACCAAGGTGCCCCATCCAAGACTTTTTAAGACCTATAACCTGGGACATGTGAATGGCTCAGTAAGTTAAGCATCTGATTCTTGATTTCAGCTCAAGTCTCGATCTTGCAATTTGTGAGATCAAGCCCCAAGTTAGGCTCTGCACTCACAGCACAAAGCCTCCTTGGGATTCTCTCTCTCTCTCCTTCTTTCTCTGCTCCTCCCTTCACTTTCTCTGAAAATAAATAAACATTTTTTAAAAAGACCTATTATCTAAGAGCACTCGCTTTCTGTCATAATTAACATTTCCTACTGTTCTTCTTGGCTTGCAGTAAAATCATTGCAAAGACTGTTTTATCCCTCTAGTGATAGATATCTACAGCAGCCCGAGCACTGTTAAAATTCAATCTGACCTTTTTTGGAACTGTTTGAATAGATAATAGGAAAATGTAACTGTATATTGGCAACTATAGACAACCTTAGGCTTTCCACTAAGTTAATGAAAGATTAAGTTTGTGGAAGCATTGATCTCATCCAATTTTCAAACTGAGTTATGCAAACTTCCATTAAAAATTTAAAATATAATGTCAACATTATAAAAGGACACAAGCTCTCTGTACACAAACCTCCCTTAGTGGCTTTTGCAAATTAAAATGCTGAAAATGAAAACATGGATGCTTAGAAATAAGGACCCTTATTAAAAAGAGGACATAGGGTAAAATATGTTTTTAGCCTTTTCAAATTTAAGTATTTATTTTAGGTGACAATATAATTATTTAATGTTCTTAATTAAACTTATAGAATGAGGAAAACCTAGTATTTCAACTATTAAAATTTTACTTAAAAATAAACATTCTTGGACTGATATAACATGTAAACTTAGGATAAAACAATTTCCTTAACATAGGGATTCTTAACGAATAAATGCCAAGATAAGAATTAATTCACCTTTTAGAACCTTAAAAAATGATGCATACCTTTTTTTCCTCCAGTGATCATTTAAAGTGGCTTTAAACCTTGTCAAGTAATATGTTCTAGGTTTGTTTTTGGATGATCACCCATTTGCAATGGGCTTTCCATTTAAAAACAGCAATAATTTAAATATTGTCATTTAATGCTCCTTCAGGGTTTAATGATTATGAGGGAGTAGAGCCTGTCACTTTGGGTCAGTTGAATTAAGCCAAGTTCAATACTATATGGAATATTACATCTATATAGGTTAATGGGTATCTGATTTACCACTAAATATGTATAAAAATATACAATTATTTTTTTACTAAATAAATGAAAATGGTTTTATTTTAATGGAATTGTAAAACAATTCCACTTAGATCTCTATATACAGTTAATCTCTTGAAATAAAATATAACGTGGTTTTTCATTAACTTACTTTAAAATTATCAAATAAAGATGATTTCAGATGTATGAATCCAAGACAGTATACTCTTCTTTTTTTAATTTTAGTTATTTTTGATCATGCATGAGCAGGGGAGGAGCAGAAAAAGAGGTAGACAAATGATGTGAAACGGCTCCAAGCTGTCAACCCAGAGACTGATGTGGGGCTCAAACTCATGAACCATGAAATCATAACCAGAGCTAAAGTTGGACTCTAAATCGACTGAGCCACTCAGGTGCTCCTGTTCTTTTTCTTTTACTGTGATATAATTAACAACTAACATTAGTTTCAAGTGTACAAAATAATTTAATATTTGTATATATTGTGAAATAATTACCACAATAAGTTTAGTTAATATGCTTCACCACACAGTTCTAGTGATAAGAACTTTCAAGATTTATCACCACAGCAACTTGCAAATATACAATACAATACAGTATTAACTGTAGACACTATGCTCTACATTACATCCACAACATTTACTTTATGATTGGAAGGATGTACCTTTTAACCCCTTTCACACGTGCTTCCCACCCCCATCCCTTCTTCCAGCCACCACCAATCTGTTCTCTACAGCTATGAAGTGTTTTGTCTTAGCTTACACATAAAAGTGAGATCTTATGGTGTTTGCTTTTCTTTGGCTGTTTCACTTAGCATAAAGCCATCATGGCCCATCTATAGTATCAGAAATTATTTTCTATGGCTTCATAATATCAATTACAGGTGCATGTGTATAAATATGTATGTAAGGCCCATTATAAATGAATATCACATTATTTTACCCATTCATCCATTGGGGAAACTTATGTCCACCAAACAAGAGGTTGTTTCCACATCTTGGCTTTTGTAAATAATGCTAGAATAACGATGGCAGAGCATATATCTTATTGATTTAGTGCTTTAATTTCCTTCAGATAACTACACAGAAGTGGATTTTCTGGTTCATATAGTAGTTCTATTTTAATTTTTAAAGATGTGTCCATACTTTATTCCATGGTGACTATACCAATTTACATTCCCCTCCATAGTGCACAAGGGTTTCCTTTTCACTATCTCTTCTTCAACATTAGTTATTTCTCATCTTTTTGATAATAGCCACCCTAACAGGTGTGAAATAGTATCTCATTGTGGTTTTGATTTGCCTTTTTCTAATCATTAGTGATGTTGCGTGTCTTTTCAACTACCTGCTACCTATTTGTATATCTCTTTGGAAAAATGTCTATTCAGTCTCTATGCACATTTTTAAAAATCAGTTTACTTTTCCTTATTGATGTATAATTTATGTATTTTGTATATTAACACCTTCTTAGATACAATTTGCAGGTATTTTCTCCCACTTTATATGTTGCCTTTTCATTTTGTTGATGCTTTCCTTCACTGTGCAGATTTCAGTTTGATGTAGTCCTACTTGTTTATTTTTGCTTTTGTTGCCTTTGCTTGTGATTTCACAACTAAAAAATCATCACCAAGGCTGATACCAAGATCCTTACAGCCTATGTTTTCTTTTAGAAGTTTTATAGTTTTGGGGCTGAGTTTATAGTTCTGCGACTAGGTGTGTCTCGGTCAGTTGGGCATCCAGCTCTTGGTTTCAGCTGAGTCTGACCCAGCAGTTTCATGAGATCAAGCCCCATGTTGGGTTCTGTGCTGGCAGTGCAGAGCCTGCTTGGGATTCTGCCTCCATCTCTGCCCCTCCCCCACTCACACTGTCTCCATGTCTCTCAAATAAATTTTTTAAAAACAAGTTTTATAGTTTCAGGTTTTATGTTCAAGTCTTCAAACCCTGAGTTAGTTTTCTGTATATGGTGTAAAACAGTGGTGCAGTTTTCCCAGCACTACTTACTGAAGAGACTATCTTTTCCCAATTGTATATTCTTGACTCCTTTGTAGTTAATTGACTATATATGCATTGGTTTATTTCTGGGATATCCATTCTGTTCCATTGACCTACACATCCCTTTTTAATGCCAGTATTATACTGTTTTGATTACTGTAGCTGTGTAATGTATATGATATCAGGTATAGTTTCTTCCATTATGTGTTCAGCTTTGTTTTTTTGTGTGTTTTGTTTGATTTGCTTTGGGGTTTTTTTGTTTTTTGTTTATTTTGGTCAAGATTTCTTTGACTCTTCAGGACCTTTTGTGGTTTCATACAAGTGTTAGACTTGTTACATCTAAGAAGATATATCTTGGGATATCTTATTTGTCTCTTTTCAATTTCTTTCATCAACGTCTTATAGTTTTCAATGTACAAGTCTTTCATCTCAGTTAAATTTATTTCTAAATATTTAATTCTTTTTGATGCAATTATAAATCGGACTGTTTCCTTAATTTCTCTCTCTGATAGTGTATAGAAATGCAACACATTTGTGTATATTGATTTTGTGTCCTGTAACTTTTCTGAATTTATTAGTTCTAACAATTTTTGGTGAAATTTTTTAGTTTACTGTATATTAGCATGTGTCATCTGCAAATAATAACAATTATTTTTTATTGAATGATTTTAATTAATTTTTCTTTCTTGATTGCTCTTGCGAAGACTTCCAATTCTGTGTTGAATAAAAGTGGTGAGAATAAATATCCTTGTATTGTTCCTTATCTTAGAGAAAAACCTTTCTGGTTTTCATTATTTAGTATGATTTTAGCTGTGGGCTTATCATATGTGGTCTCTATAGTATGTTGAAGTTCCCTTTGTATATATTTTGTTCAGTTTTTATCACAAAGAGATGCTAAATTTTTTCACCTGCTTTTATTTGCACCGATTGAGATGATCATATGGTTTTTAGCCTTCATTCTTTAAATGTGGTATATTACATTGATGCATATTATTTTTTATGTTACATTAACCAAAGTACATTTTGATTTGCTTATCTAAACTTGATTAATGATATCCAGGAATTATTATGTCCAGTATAAGGTGAATACTCATGGTCACCATTGCTTCTACCAAACTTATCAATGGCTGTGATTGCAAACTGGATATCTGCTCTGACTGAAATAAATTTTAATACATTGGCTCATAAAGTTTGCCAATCTTTTTGATATTACTATTTAGTTATTTTAATTGCTATTTAATAGTTTTCTTGATTTTTGGGTGCTTATTATTTGTCTTGACAGCTCTTAATCTCTTTCAACCAGAGATTAATTTCAGATTAATACTTACAATGCCAACTTGACTTATTCATATAAATATCCTAAAAAAAAACCACTGCAGAATCTTATTCTAAATTAATAAAATATAGTTTGGGTTTTAAACAGAGGATTCTGATTATAATTTGCAGGGAGAATTTCAAAATGAAATATGTAAGAAGAAAGAACTCATTAATCTCTCCCAGGATTTGAATGCATTTTGAAGCCATTTTTTGGAACTCGGTCAAAAAAAAAAGAGAAAGAAAGAAAGAAAGAAACAAACAAAAATGAACAACAGCTTTGAGGCAAAAAGTAGAAAGTTCACTTTTGATATGCATGTTTTGTAGTGTCAGAATGTTTCTAAATGTGAATGACTTTGCTTCTACCTCATTATAGTGTGATTTCTATATATACAGTGAACAATAGTGGTTTTATTGTAATGGTTGTTCATTTAATCTTCTTGGGGCACATTATTCTAGTTAACACTATTTTGCCTTAATCAGAAATAGGCTTAAGTCATTATTAAGTGAAAGATATACTTGGGTCATAGGAAAAGCTTTAAAATGTTCTTTCCCATTTGAGTCCTGTGGTACATCTTAGTAGAAGTATAGAGATGTACAACATGGAAAAAAGCCCTGAATAGTTTGTCAATTTTTGAGATAAGTTAATATTAGAGAGTGAGGATTTCAAGGAATAAGTATTTAGGGAAGACTTAGATTTATAATTTAGAAAAATTAGAAACACAGTATACTATACCAGGGCTTCAGGATATAAAATAAGAGATACAGAGATTATATATTAGTTGCCATACCTAAAATTTTATACTTTATTATTTTTGCTAATCAGTTCTTTTCTAACCCCATATCAATTTTCCCAAAAACATTATATTATTATGGAAACAATTTATTAGAGATCTTGCCAGTTTTCTAACAGCTCAATATATCCCAGTAATATTGAAACAAATTGGTTTATCTATATTTCTATTCCAGAGATTAAACAGAAATATGTCCACACTTAGATAAGAACCTGTCAGAAAACAGAATCTATTGTTGGTGTAGTTCTATCTATAATTATATTTTTCTGGAGTTTAATATTTACCAAAAGCTATTTTGCCATTTTTGACATTAGCACCTTCTATTGTATAAGATATAGTGGCATATGAGAGCTCAGTATGGTCGCACAGAATGGAAATTTGAGAGTTAACCCCCTTAGTTAAAAATATAGTTTACTAAAACTCAGATGGAAGACAAACGAGGGTGCAGTTCATGGGCAGAAACAGAAGAATTAACATAATAAATGAAACAAGGATCAAACTAAACAGACTCATGGAAGCAAAAATATTACTTACTAAAAAAGTATTTATTAAATGCCCCTTGCAAAACTCTTTGACAGACACTTGGGATACAATGGTAAACAAGATGGATTGTTCTCTTACTATCATGAAACTAGCTGTTTTAATGGCTTCACTGAGAGAAAAAAATGAAGTAGCTTTTCCAGTCCTTACCTAATTTTCTGTCATCTTTCCCCTAAAGGGACCTCTGACATCATTGAGGAATAACTTACTGTGAACTAGAAAAACAGAAACACGAAGTCAGAGTCAGTAAAAATCTGGAGTAAATGAGACACGGAAACAGAGGTATAAGGGTAAAGTTTTGGGTTTTGCTTGCAGTACTCTCTGGGAGTCAACACAGACTTAATTAGGCTTAAAAAGCTTACAGGATATACTTCCTCAATCATTCAAAACTACGAAAGTATAATTATCAAGAGTAAAATTTTACCCTCAAGTTAATATAAAATGAACATACATCTTATGTTTTATATAATCCCTTATTAATGAAGGCTGTGGAAAAACACCATGTACAACTTTATGACGAAATCATATTGATTCTTCACTTGTGAGAAATGATTCCCAGATGAGTTTATCTCCCTTCCCACAGCCCCAGTGAGGAGGTTGATTATTGTGATATAGTTACCTTTTTTAATCTGCCATATATATACACTTAAAATAGTGCAGTTTTCAAAAAGGTAAGATCATGACTTTAATGTAAACATAAAATGAAACAATATAAGATCTTATTTATCATTTAGTCCATTAATTAATGAGGGAGAAATTAAGTCATTATAATTGGTTCAACAGGTATCATAGAAGCTAAATTATTTACAGTCAATTTAACAAAGAAATATTAGTATAGCATTGCTGGGTTAGATATAAAACTTGTTAATGCTCAACAGGCCATAAATCTTCAGAGCAATTTGTTCCACCAGACAGAATTTCTTTGTATCAGTACAGTAGGAAAATCTACAAGAAGAAATTTTTTTTTAATTTTTTTTAACGTTTTATTTATTTCTAGGAGAGAGAGAGAGACAGTGTGAGCAAGGTAGGGTCAGAGAGAGAGGGAGGCACAGACTGAAACAGGCTCCAGGCTCTGAGCTGGCAGTCAGCACAGAGCCGGACGCGGGGCTCGAACCCACGAACCGCGAGATCATGACCTAAGCGAAAGTCGGACGCCCAACCGACTAAGCCACCCAGGCGCCCCTACAGGAAGAAATTTTACTTAGTCTGAAACTATAACTCAATCATAAAAAGTAAAATTAAATAAGTGTATTACCTTAGACTATTATGGTGTACTTTTTTGGTCATCATTTTATGCCAAAAGGAATGACCCCCAAAATGTTTGCCTTATTTTAGTTCATGATTTTTTTTTTCTGATTACCTTTGTCGCATGGATATTTCACACTGCCAGATCTCCTGGCAGTGTGAAAAATCTATTTGTAAGATTGCATGACCTTCTTTCTCTTGACTTGAGGTATGAGGGAAAAAAACCTCTCTTCTTCTTCTGCTGCTTCTGCTTCTGTTGCTTCTTCTGCTTCTTCTCTCTCTCTCTCTCTCTCTCTCTCTCTCTCTCTCTCTCTCTCTCTCTCTCTCTGTCTCATGGTCTTGAGAAAAAATTTATTCTGGTGACAATACTTTCTGATGAAATCTTCCCTTGCAAAGTTCAATCCCATCATTTTATACTCTGGACATAGATGGTCACTAACGTAGGCAGAATTAATCTGTAAAAATTGTAAAGGGACATTTACCTTTATTTTGGATGAAGGGATATTTGTAATAATTTGTAGATTCTTTGACTTTGGGGTTCATGCAAAACAGTAGTAGGGAAAGTTCATATCAACATTCTACTTCAACCTTAAAATTTTCATTCTTTTATACTTACCACTTTTGAAAACTTCCTATAACTATAGTTATTACACAATTAGTTCCATTTGGAGAACTACCTATATCCTGTTATCTCTAAATTCTGAGACCTTGCCTGTAATTTGATCTAAATAAAAATTTTAATGTATACATTAAATATAAAACTTATTTTCTGGCTGATCTAAGCTGAAAAGCTAATCCCTGTAGCTGTGTTTCTCAAATGACTCTGTGTGTGTGTGTGTGTGTGTGTGTGTGTGTGTGTGTGTGTGTGTGTGGTATCAATCTCATCTGAAGCACTCAGTAGAAATATAAATGATTGGATCTCTACCCCATTTTGTCAGTCATTATCTTGGAAGATTTTATTGGGAATCTGTACTTTTCATATTCTCTTAAGATAATAACAGTGCTCAACCAGGTTTTGAAGGAATGATTTGTTGTTTAATGTTCATGGTTTTGATACTTCCTGCAAATCCAAAGGAGCATCACATCTTGAAGCAGTAGCTGATTAGTTTACTACTAAACCATTTCATGTAAATGTTCATTTGGCTCTTCCCTTTCCCCATACTTATATAAAATAGAAGAGCTACTCAAACATATAGTCATTTTATGTTAACATTTCAGTGTTGTTTTTAATATTTTAAAAAATAATAGAGTAGTTTATATTTACTATGGACACAGTAAATACATTGGAAGTATCCCTTGTTTACATTCAGGCCATTATTATCAATAGATAAAATGAGAGCCATGTTAAATGTCTGCATTTAGAGATCTACCTCCAAAATATATCTGAAGCTTTTTGAGTAATAAAGCACAGATAAGAGAGTGATGCTCCTTAGATCATGGGATAATGCTTCAGGTCATTTAGTAGAAGTGCCACTTATCTATGTAGCTCTGGGGCTAGACAGTGGGATGTGGTTCTCGGCCTCATATTTTCATATATTTTTAATGGCAGCTGTTCACAGCCTGGCACTCTAGTATGAAATTATTTTGTTTATTCCATATGGCTACAAAATCTGGTTATCTGACACAACCGCATACAACTGGGAAAGATTTGGAGGTTTAGAGAAGTAACAGTGACAGTTTCTAAGCCTGTAGTTATCAGTGTGACCCCCTCACATCTTAAGCCTGGATCTACTTTTTCAGGCTCTCCTCTTAGCTTTTCCTTCCCTCGACATCCTGCCTAGATGTGCACACATTTTTACCTTTGTGAATGTGCCGTTCCTTTTGCCTTTGTGGTATTTTGTATATTGCTCCATCTGTGGGTATCAGTTTCTTCCACTTTCATATGACCAATTCCCATGCAACTGTAAGATTCAGTTTAGAGAATGACTCACTCCACATGGCTTCAGTCATTATTTCCTTTCTTCATAAAAAGTACACTTTCATGTACTACCATAATAGCCTATAGTCTAATCTGTCCTAGAGTTTATGACATCATACTGAAATTATTTACTTATCTGTCATCTTGACTAGGCAAAATAGTCCTTGGACATTTTACCTCTTCCGTTAGGATCATCTAATTAGAAGCTTGTAACTTAGCAGGCATTCGAATAAAGATTGATGATATAGTTATGCTTATTCTGCATAGCCGTATCCAAACCAGTTGATAGTATTGTTACTTTTGAAATGTAGAAATAAGAGAGTTTATGGGGATTGTATCCTAAAGAATATTTGTTAAAATTTCCCGTAATGTTATTGTGTTTTCCCATTACCTTAAATAATATTTTCAGTTATATACATTATATAGAATTTCATTTTAGGCCACTTTTCAAATAATTGTGTCAGCATTCTGATAAACAAATTTTCAATAACTTTATCTAAAGTCTCTGAAGATGCATCAGTCCTTGACATTAAAATATAAGTATATATTCCTTTATAATATTATAAAAAATTATCAAATAATCATTAAAGTATGTATATATTTATTCTCTATAACATACATAAATACTGATAAGAAGCCATAAGTATGATTTAGTTAGTTAACCAAGAATTACAGTTTTTAAAAATTTCTCAGAGCCACAGATGATCTGAATAAAACACATATCTTAACATGTATTGTTTAAAGGATTTACCAAATATTTATTTTTTTTCAAGTTCTTTGAATTATAAAATTTGAATTAGCCATTAATCATGCCACAAACAGCATTCTAAAAGTATCATACTGCTTTAGAATTAGGAATACTAATTCCTTAGTAATACTAAGGAATAATGAATATATACCAGCAAAATTTTAATCTTAATTTGATCAATGATTTTATGACTTGAAAATAATATATTTTACCATATTCTACATTCCTCATTATAAAAATATTAAGTGTCCATATAAAACATGAAGTGTTCAATGTATATTTTTACAATATATGATAAATAATGTTTTCATTGCTTCATTTAATGACATTGATTACTGATTTGGTATATTTTTCAATGTTTTCTTCTTTAGTTCTTTAATTAGAATATTGTTCTGAGAGGGGCACCTAGGTTGCTCAGTCAATTAGGCGCCCAACTTTGGCTCAGAATATGATCTCACGGTTCGTGGGTTCGAGCTCCGAGTCAGGCTCTGTGCTGACAGCTCAGAGCCTGGAGCCTGCTTCAGATTCTGTGTCTCCCTCTCTCTCTGGCCCTCCCCCTGATCACGCTGCCTCTCTCTCTCTCTCTCTCAGAAATAAATAAAACATTAAAAAAATTTTTTTAATTAAAAAAAAAAGAATATTGTTCTGAGAGAAAATATATCATGGAAAAACTGTGATTATAATGTCCAAAGTGAAATTCTTTTCTATAGAAAAGACTAGTAGAAATTAATGGTGTATGATGAAACTTAACTTAGCTTCGTCCTGATAATACAAAATAGATATTTTATTCTAAATTGGAAATGACAATATCAAGTTATAATTCACTATAGCCATCATCTAAAACTGAGGTTTTATGTAGGTTACTATATTCATAATAACAAGGAGGAACTAACTTAGTTGCATTTTCTTTTTCTTTATCTTCTTTTGTTTTAAACTTAAGTATAAACATATAATGTTATATTATTTTCAGTTATACAATGCATTGATTTGACAATTCTATACATTATTTGCTTTTCACCTTAAGCGTAGCCACCATCTGTCACCATACAATGTTGTTAAACATTATTGACCATATTCTCTATGATGTACTTATCAACTCTGTGACTTATAATTGAAAGTACATTTTAATCCCCTTTACCTGTTTCACTCATCCCCCTTCCCGTCTCCCATCTGGCAAAACTTCTAGTTTGTTCTCTTTATGTAAGAGTCTGTTTCTGGCTTTTGTTTCATCGGTAATTTATATATTATATGAATTCCGTATATAAGTACAATCATATGGTATTTGTCTTTATTTGTCTGACTTGTTTCACTTAGCATAATATATTATAGTTCCATCTGTGTGGTTACCAACGGCAAGAGTCCATTCTATTTTATGCCTGAGTAATATTCCGTTCTTTCTATGTGTATGTGTATATATGTGTATACTCCTTCTTTATCCAAAATTCTATCAGTGAACACTGGGTTTGGTTCCATTTCTTGGCTATTGTAAATAATGCTGCAATAAACATAGGAGTTCATACATCTCAATAAACATAGGGGTGAAAATTAATGTTTTTGTTTTCCTTGGGTAAATACCCAGTAATGCAATTACTGGATCACATGATATTTCTATTTTTAATTTTTGAGAAGCCCCCATATTGTTCCAGAGTGGATGCACCAGTTTACATTCCCACCAACAGTGCACAAGGGTCTTCTTTTCTCTACATCTTCTCCAAAATTGTTATTTCTTATATATTATTGATACTAGCTATTCAGATTGATATGAGGTAATATTTCCTTATGGTTTTGATTAACATTTCCCTGATGATTAGTGGTGCTGAGCACCTTTTCATGTATCTCTATATGTCTTATTTGGGGGAAAAAAATCTATTCAGTTCCTCTGCCCATTTTTTTTAAAGTTTATTTATTTATTTTTAAAGAGACAGACACAGCACAAGCCAGGGAGGGGCAGAGAGGGAAGGAGAGTGAGAATCCCAAGCAGGTTCTGTGCTGCCAGCAAAGAGCCTGATAATAGGGTTTGGATTTACAAAGCCATGAGATCATGATCGGAACTGAAACAAGAACTGGATATTTAACCGACTGAGTTACCCACTTGCCTCTTCTCTACCCATTATTGGATTGGTTTTGTTTTGTTTTGGTTTTGGTTTTGAGTTGTATAATTTTTAACATATTTTAGATATTAACAGCTTATTTGATATATTATTTGTAGATATTTTCTCCCATTCAGTTGGTTGCCTTTCATTCTGTTGGTAATTTCCTCTGTTGTGCAAAAAATTTTCGTGTAGTTCTAATAGTTTATTTTTGCCTTTGTTTTCCTTGCCTGAGGAGACATATCCATAACATGTTGTTAAAGGCAATGTCCAAAAGATTATGATTTTTTTCTTTAAGGGGTTTTATGGTTTCAGGTCTCACATATAGGTCATATTACTCTATTTTGAGTTTATTTTTGTATATAGTGAAAGAAAGTGGTCCAGTTTCCCCAACATCATTGTTAAAAAGACCATCTCTTCCCCATTGTGTATTCTTGCCTCTTTTGTCATACATTAATTGATCATATAAGTGAGAATATTTCTCTCTATCCTGCTCTGTTGATCTATGTGTCTATTTTTATGCTGGTACTATAATGATTTGATTACTCTAGATTTGTCTATAAAAATCTGGAATTGTGATAATTCCAGCTTTGTTCTTTCTCAGGATTGTTTCACTATTTGAGGTCTTCTGTGGTTCCATACAAATTTTAGTATTTCTTATAGGACTTTAAAAAATGTAATGGGTGTTTTGATAGGGATTGCATTGAATTTGTAGATTGCTTTAGGTAGAGACATTTTAATATCAATTCTTCCAATCCATGAAAATGGCATATGTTTTCATTTATTTGTATTGTCTTCAATTTCTTCATCAGTGTTTTATAATTTTCAGAGTACGGGTATTTCACCTCCTTGGTTAAATTTATTTCTAGGTATTTTTTTCTAGGTATTTTTGATACAGTTATAAATGAGATTGTTTCTTGAATTTCTCTGTTACATCATTATTAGTGCATAGAAATGCAGCAAATTTCTCTATATAAAGTTTGAATCCTGAAAATTTACCGAAATTTATCTATCTGACAGGTTTTTTTAAGGTAGGACAGAGTTTAGTGTTTTCAATATATAGTATCATATCATCTCCAGAGAGTGACAGTTTTGCTTCTTTCTTATCAGTTTGGATGTCTTTTGTTTCTTTTTAAAAAAATTTTTTTTAATGTTTTATTTATTTCTGAGAGAGGGTTGAGCAGGGGAGGTTCAGAGAGAGAGGAAGACACAGGATTTGAAGCAGGCTCCAGGCTCTGAGCTGTCAGCAAGGAGCCTGTCGTGGGGCTCAAACTCAGGAACCGCGAGATCATGACCTGAGCCGCAGTTGGACGCTTAACCAACTGAGCCACCCAGGCGCCCCAGGATGCATTTCATTTCTTGTCTGATTGCTGTAGCTAGGACTCCCACTACTATGTTGAATAATAGCAGCAAGAGGTTTTTTTTCATATTTGGCATTTCATATATTGAGGTATGTCTGCTCTAAACCCACTTCGAGTTTTTACATGAACAAACATTATATATTTGTCAAATGCTTTTTCTGCATCCATTAAAATGTTCATATGATTTTTATCCTTTTTCTTAATAATGTAATGCATCACATTGATTTTCAAATATTAAAGCACTCTTGCATCCCTAGAACAAGTTCCACTTGATCATAATGAATGATTTTTAATTTATTGTTGAATTTGGTTTGCTAATATTTTATTGAGGATTTTTGCATCTATGTCAATCAGAGATTGGCCTGTAGTTTGTTCTGTTTTTCTTGGTAGTTTGTTGTTTGGTTTTGGTATCCTGGCAATGCTGGCCTATAGAATGATTTTGGGAATTTTCTTTCCTCTTTTATATTTTTGGAATAGTTTGGAAAGAAGGGGGCATTAACTCATTAAATGTTTGGTAAAATTCAACTGTGAAGACATTTGGTCCTGGGCTTTTTTTATTGGAGTGTTTAAATTACTGATTCAATTTCATTACTGGTAATTGGTCTGCTTAAATTTTCCATTTCTTTTTGATTTAGTTTTGAAAGAGGGTATATTTTAAGGAATTTTTCCATTTCTTCTAGATCTTCTAATTATTATTTTTCATAATATCCTCTGTATGTATTTTGTGGCACCAGTGGTCATTTCTCTTCATTTCTGATTTTCATTTGAAATCTCTCTCTTTTCTTCCTCATGAGTCTGTCAAAGTTTTATTATTATTATTATTATTATTATCTTTTCAAAGAAACAGCTCCTGATTTCACTGATTTTTTTTAAGTCTCTTTCATTTATCTTTGTTGTCATCTTTATTATTTCTCTCCTTCTACTAGCTTTAAGATTTGTTTGTTCCTCTTTTTCTATCTCCTTAAGGTGTAAGGTTAGGTTGTTGGAGTTTTTTTGTTTGTTTGTTTTTCTCAAGGAAGGTCCATAATGCCATTATCGTCCCTCTTAGAATTGCTTTCAGGGGCGCCTGGGTGGCTTAGTCGGTTAAGCGTCCGACTTTCGCTTAGGTCGTGATCTCGCGGTTCGTGGGTTCGAGCCCTGCGTCAGGCTATGTGCTGACTGCCAGCTCAGAGCCTGAAGCCTATTTGAGAGTCTGTATCTCCCTCTCTCTCTCTGACCCTCCCCTGCTCACGCTGTCTCTCTCTCTCTCTCTCTCTCTCCTAGAAATAAATAAAAATATTAAAAATAAAAAAAAAAGAATTGCTTTCACTGCCTCCCAAATATTTTGAACTCTTCTCTTTTCATGTTGTCATTTGTAAATATTTTTTGTTTTCCTCTTTGATATTTTGGTTGACCCATTCATTGTTCAGTAGCATGTTGTTTAGCCTCAATGTATTTTGTTTTTTTCTAGTTTTTTTTCTTGTAATTTCTTGTTTTATACTGTATTGGTGGGGAGAGATGCTTGACATGGTGTCAGTCTTAAATTTATTGAGACTTGTTTGGTGGCCTAACATGTGACCTAGCGTGGAACATTTGAAAAGAATATGTATTCTGCCGTTTGGGGATGGACTTTTCTGTATATATCTGTTAGATCCATCTGATATCATGTGTCATTCAAAGAGACTGTCTGGATAATCTATCCATTATTATAAAAGAGGAGTTAAAGTCCCTATTATTGTGTTACCGTTATTTTTTCCTTTATAGTTGTTAATATTTTCTTTCTGTACTTAAGTGCTTTAATGTTGGGTTCATAGATATTTACAGTTGATACACCCTCTTATTGGATTGATCGCTTTATCAGTATGTAGTGCTCTTCTTTCCTCTCACTCCAGTCTTCGTTTTAAAGTGTATTTTACCTAAGTGTTGCTGCGGAGGCTTTTTTTTTTTTAATTGGTTCCATTTTCACACAATATGTTTGTCCACCCCTTCACTTCCAATCTGTATGTGTCTTTAGGTCTGAAGTGAGTCTCTTTTAGGCAGCAAATAGATGGGTCTTCATTTGTTATGCAGTGCCCCGGGTCACCAGCACCAGGTATCCAGGGTGTCTCCTGTGTGAGCTGTCTGTGCCATCTTGTGATTGAGTCATGTTTATCCCCAGCCCAGTTGGCAACTCTGACCCAGTTTGCCTGTTGCGTGTGCACTGGTCTGGGTTTGGTTCCTGTGTGGTTGAGAGTCCTGAGACCACTGCAGGCTCTGTGTGGGAGAGGCCAGGGGTTAGGCTAGGTGTCTACAATCAGCCTCTGTCACAGCTGTAGGCAACGGAATGGTAAATCTTGCTCTTTCTATAGCCAGCCACACGGCCTGGTGGCAGGAACTGCGGGGACACGGGTGTGTGGGCTTATTTCCTCCTCCACAGGCAGGGGTCACTTTAAAGTGGTACAGGTTCCTACAGGGGCTGTTTGCAGGGTGTGGTAGGGGAGGAGCCATGACGGAGGGAGCCTCTTGAGGCTGGCAGGTTGGATGAGGTGAGGCTGAAGGGCAATATGAGGGAGGGGCATGTAGCACTAGCAAGATAGATGGAATGTTAGCACTGGTTCCTACTATCTATATTGAGGGAGAGGAAGAGAAATGGAATCTGCCAGCACTTTTGTTCCTGTAGATATCTGGAGATCCCTTTCCCTGCAGCTCATGTTCTGAAATCAGTAAATTATTCTCTTTCACATATACCCCACATACTTTTCAAAAACAAACAATAATTTGCTACTGATGGTCATTTAGGTCCAAATAATTTGCTACTGATCATCATTTAGGTCCAAACTTTGACTATTATGAAAAATTCTGTGACCACATGTCCGTGTTTTCCTATGTTTTGTTTGAATATCCAAGATAAATTTCTAGAAGTTATATTATTTAATCTAAAGAAATGTGCATTAAATATTTTGATTGATGTCACATTTTTTTCCAAGAATAATATACCAAATACTGAATGTATAATATGCAACATATATGATGTGTTGCATTTATTATTTCTCTTACAAAGCATCTGTAATTATTTAGCTTTGATATACACAAGGAAGAGGAGAATCATCTTTTATCCCTGAACAAATAGTTATGATACCAATATTTGTTGAAAATTTCAAATTTTTGCCATATTTTAAATTCAAGTACACTTATCTATAAAAATCTAACATGAATTTGGTTGTACCCTTTTTTGGTGATTCCATTCTATTTGGGTTCCTATTCTTTTTCTGGTGTCAAATATTTAGTTACTTTTTTTAAGATGTAAGATTAGAAAATTCTTAGAATTAAAATATTTCCTGGCCTCCTCTCAATTTTCCTTTTCACCCTCTCAATTATTGTTAATTACATTTTGTTCTTCTACTGTTAACATAGCCTACTTTATTTTTAATGTTTATCATTTTAAATAAGACATTAAAATTTCCCTGCAATTATCAGTTAGACTATGTAATTTGTCACATCATTAGGAAAAATACAGAAATTGACATACTATCATTTGCTGTCACCTCTTTCTCTACACTTTTTAAGCATAATTTTTACTTTGTCTCTATAACATCTTTGTGTTAAACTGTATGAAATTGGTATTTTTGTAGATGAAAATTTGTAGATTTCTTATATCACCAATCCTGTATGAGTCAATCTACTCTTATTCATAAATCACAAAACTCTTTAGTTTAGTTCTATATTTAGATATATTCCATATTAAAAATGCAACCTTTTTACTGCAGACTTTCAGTTACTTATTGTTGACTTCACTGCAAAAGGCTTGTGACAGTGATATTTCCTGAGCACATGTAGCACTTACAATTATTGTGTTTTCATCACACTGTCCTAAGAATTGTGACAGTTATAATATTCTTAGAGTTTTGCACAATTTTGCATGTGTCTAAGTGTATATTTATTGTGATATAATTTAAATACATAAAATCTATCACTTTAAAGTGAAAAATTGAGTGGTTTTTAGTATATGGCCAAGATTGTACAACCATCACAAGTAATTCTAGAATATTTTACATAGTCTAAAAAGAAACTCCATAACAATTATCAGCCAGTTTTTCTCCCTACTTCCCCTTTGCAACCAGGGTGAAAGTATACTTTCTGACTACATGGATTTGCTCAATCTAAATATCTTATATAAATGGAATTATAAAATATGTGGCTTTTGGCTTCTTTCACAGCATATTGATTCCAAGGTTCATTTATGGTGTAGTATGCATCAATTGTTTATTCTTTTCTATGGGTGAATAATATTCATATATATTTGTAAAATGAATGAATGTTGTATAAATGTATACATTTATATATTTATATACTGTAAGTTCTATTAATATAATTATATGTCACACAATTATATAATTATAGTATAATCTATGATATAAAATATATATTTATATAAAAATTCATATATATTCATATTTATATATTTTTTTATCCATTGATGGAAACTTAGGTTTCTTCCATCTTATGGCTTTTGTGAATAATGTTATAACATTTATACATGGATTTCTGTTTGAATACCTATTTTCAATTCTTTTATATATTCTTTTATATAGTGTCTATATACCAAGGAGTAGAGCATCGAATTATGTAGCAATTTCAATTTTGTATGGAACTCCCAAACCATTTTGTTTTGACTGAAATCATATTTCCACCAGCAATGTATCAGAGTTCCAATTACTCCATGTTTTTGGCAGTGCTTCTTGTTTTATATTTGTTTTTAATTATTACACCATTGTATTTTTTTGGCGTGAAGAGATAACACATTGTATATTATTTTGATTTTTATTTCCTAATGACAGTGATGCTGAGTCCCTTTTCATCGGCTTATTGGCCGTTTGTATATATTCTTTGGAAAAATACTTAAATTATTTTCCCATGTTTAATTGGTTTATCTTGTTTCGTTGAGCTCTAAGAGTTCTCTATAGATTTTGGATACTAGACTTTTATCATATTTTCTTCCAGGGGCTTGATACCCAAAGGGTTTTATGTTTGATGAGTTCCAGTTTATCAGTTTATCTTTTTTTTTTTTTTTTTTTGGTTGGTTCATTCTTGGTGTCTTATCTAAAAACCTGTTCCCCAATACAGTGTTGCAAAGATTTGCACCTATGTTTTCAAGAGTTTTATAGTTTTGTCTTATTGATTGAAAATAATTTAGATATTTGATCAATTTTGAGTTAACTTTTATATGTGGTATTAGGTAGGGGTTCAAATTCATTCTTTTCTACATGAATATCCAGTTGTTCCAGTAACTAGATAAAAATGATGATTTATTAAAAAGATGATTCTTTTCTCCACTAAATTTTCTTAGCACCCTTGTTGAAAATCAATTGACCATAAAAGTGAGGTTTTATGTCTGGATTCCAAATTCCACTGCATTGATTTGTCTATCCTTATGTTAGTAACACACTTTATACCTGTGGCTGTATAAGTAGGTTTTGAAGTTGGGAAGTATGAGTCCTCTAGCTTTCTACTTTTTCTAGATTTGGGGGCTATTCTCAGTCCTGTATATTACTGTAAAAAAAAGTATTTGGAGTTTTTATAGGGATTATATTGAATATGTATGGGAAGTATTACACTCTTAACAATATTAAGACTCCCTATCCATAAACATGGGGTGGCTTTCCATTTATTTAGGTCTTAATTTCCTGTGGTTTTAAGTGTACAATTTTTTTAACTCCCTGTTTAACTTATTCCTAATTGTCTTATTATTTTTTCATGCTATTATAAATTAAAATGTTCTTACTTTTATGACTGAATTATAAATTGCTAGTATATAGAAATATAATTGAGTTTTTTGCATTAATTTTTTGTCTTGCAACCTCTATGAACTTACCATTTTTATTATCTTTTGTGGATTCTTCAAGGATTCCTATATATAAAATCATGTCATCTGCAGCTAGGCAAGCAAAAGAAATAAAAATACTCAGATTGGATTGTAAAATAGTAAAACTATCTCTTATCTCCCTGTCTAGGTCTTCCAATACCATGTTGAATAAAATGGACAAAAGCAGACTTTTTGTTTTGTTTTGTTTCGTTTTCCTGATCTTCAATAATAGCTTTCTGGGGTGCCTGGGTGGCTCAGTAGGTTAAGCATCCAACTTTGACTCAGGTCATGATCTCACGGCTTGTGGGTTCGAGCCCCACGTCGGGCTCTGTGCTGACAGCACAGAACCTGGAGCTTGTTTCGGATTCTGTATCTCCCTCTCTTTGACTCTCCCCTGCTCATACTGTTTCTCTCTATCTCAGAAATAAATAAAAAACATTTGATAAAGGATAGCTACAGAAAACCCAAAACTAATACCATTCTTAATGCTGAGAAACTGAAAGCTATTATTTTTTGCTTAAAATATTTTTAATGTTTTTTATTTACATGATTTCCATCCTTTAAATTTTTCGAGGCTTGTTCTATAAACAAACATATGGACTCTCCTATAAAATGTTCTTTGAGCACTTGAGACAAATGTGTTCTTTTGTTGGGTAGAGTATCTATTAGTTTTACTTGACTAATTATGTTCAAGCCTTCTATTTCTTTGATATCTTCTGCCTACTTGTTTTATACATTATTGAAAGATGGGTATTGAAATGCCCAAATATTATTGAAATATCTCTTTCTGCCTTTAGTTCTTTTAATTGGTCTACTTGATGTTGTTGCACTTGATGGTTTTCCACAGGTCTCTGAGGCCCCATTTACTTTTTTCCACTCTGCCTTGCCTATTCCTCAGACTGGACAGTCTGAATTTATCTTTTGTCAGGTTTTCGGGTTCTTCGTTCTGCTTGCACAAATCTGCAGTTGATCTCTTCTACTTATTTTTTTCCAATTACTCTGGTAAAAATAGAAATACTACAGGATTTCAATTTGATCCTTTTAAAAATAATTTCTATCTGCTTATTGATATTCTGTATTTGTTGGCAGAACATTCTCATGTGCTCCTCTAATTATTTAGACATGATCACCTTTAGGTCTTTGAAAACATTTAAAACAGCTAATAGTAAGTCTAATATCTAGGCTTCCTTGGAGGTTCCTATTGATATTTTTTTCTTTTGTGTGGGTAAGACTTGCTTGGTTATTCATGTATATCATAATGTTTTGATGAAAAGCATATGTTTCAAGTAATGAAAATTTCAGCTCTGGAAATCAGATGCTCCTCCTACCCAGAGTATATTATTGTTGCTTCTTGTTTTTGTCACTTAATGACATTTCTGAAGAAATTTTAAAGTCTTTATAATTTGTGGTCATTAAGTTTATCTTAGTTTGCTTAGTGATAAGATAACTAATTAGGATTTTTTTTAAAAAACCTCAGAACAAATAAGTCTCCCAGTCTTTGCTGAGGGGCTTTGTGTGACCGTTAGGAGATGTCTTCAACACACAACCAGGAATTCTGAACCTGGACTCACCCTTCATTTTCTGCCTTGCAGAGGCTCAGGACATATCAGAGGTCTGTGTATCATTAAGACGTTCTCAGGTTTTTCTTTCTGAACATGCACACAACTCTATAAATGCACGATGCTTCCCAGGAATATGTCAAGGTTTTTTGTTTTGTTTTGTTTTGTTTTTTAAACTGCTATACACATCTCATTCTTCACCTTTCCCTTTTAAGATTTTGGTTAATGTTTTGTGTGCCCAACTCTTCTGAATCACTCTAGGGAGTCAGGGTGTTAAAACATTTGACAAATATCTCTTGGGGAGAAGCTTTTAACACTCCTCAAGTTCAAGTGAGGTGAAATAAAATTAAGCTATTTGAGTAGAGTCTTCCAGAGAAGCACTACTCAGATCAAGTAATTAGTATTCTTTGGAAATAAAGTTTGGAAAGAGCTACAGTGTTATTTTGCTTCCTCTGATACCAGGAATATGGTCTATTATCTTTTCAAGGCTACTCTTGAGACATCAAGTGGTGGATGAAACTAGAGGAAATGAAAGACCACAAAGTATGTTGTCGGTGCTGAGATTCAGCCATTCCAGTTTTCTTGATAAAATGCCACCACATTGCTGAGGTCTCTGGTTAATTTTCAGAATTCTGAAAAATTTGATTCTGACAATTTGTGCCTGCTTTTGTGGATTATCTTTACTCCATCATGTTGGTGGCTATCATTCCACCTTCATTTTCATTGGAAATTTAGATACTTCTCTACTGTGAACTTGCATGGTTCTGTGACAAAATCTGAAGGAAGTCTTCCTTTTATGTTTGTTAGGGGATTTTTTGTAAGAATGCCTAGAAAGATATATATGTATATATACATATAGATATACGTATAGATATATATGTGTATATACACACCAAATATCCCAACTGTTTTTGTTGGCACCATTTATTCTGTAACAATTGTACTGGAACATTTTTGTCCCTTTGATTTAAATTTTAATTTTCTGTTTTCTTAGGACACTTATTCTTTTATTGTTCTTTAACTGGTCATATCTTATATTGCAGAAATAGTAATTTTCTTAAATTGCTATTATTGTTTTGATAATTCTTATCTCCTCTATTTGTCTTTGCCATTTGACATTTTCTGTGTCATCAGTTTTCTACCTGAATCATTTCTGTTTATTAGTCACTAAATTATTTGTTCAGCAGTGATGTTTTGCTCATTCTTAGTTAGCTTGCGAGATTTCTTTTTTTTTTTTGAGACAGAATCCAAAGCAGACTCCAGGCTCTGAGCTAGCTGTCATCACAGAGCCTGATGCAGGGCTCGAACCCACAAACCATGAGATCATGACCTGAACCGAAGTTGGACACTTAACTGACTGAGTCACCCAGGTGCCCCAAGATCCTTTATATTTTAATATTTTAATTAATTAATTAATTAATTAGAATTTAAATTAATTAAATTAATTTAATTTTAATTAATTAATTTAATTAATATTTTATTATATTTTATTATGATTTTCTTTAAATTTTTAATGTTTATTTCTGTTTAATTAATTAATTCTGTTTAATATTTTATATTTTATTATAATTTTCTTTAAAATTTTTTTTTTTAATGTTTATTTCTGATAGAAAGACAGACAGCGTGAGCAGAGGAGGGTCAGAGAGAGAGGGAGACACAGAATCTGAAACTGGCTCCAGGCTCTGAGCTGGCAGTCAGCACAGAGCCCGACGCGGGGCCCGAACCCACGAACCGTGAGATCATGACATAAGCGAAAGTCGGACGCTTAACCAACTAAGCCACCCAGGCGCCCCTATTATAATTTTCTTTAAAAATTAATGTTATTTTTAGATTTTTCCTTTGTAAAACAAACTTGAATGACAATACCTGTTTCTTAGGTTTGACTTCCAAAAACAATTTATCTGGCATTTGCATTTAGTTTCCTTTTTATCCTCAGGTAGCATTTTTGCATAGCTGCCCTCACATATCTTTTACATATACAGTTAAGATTAGAAATTTTATCAAAATAGTTTTTCTGGTAAAACATTCATTGATTTATTTATGTTAGTTCATTTGTTAGTTCTTATTGGGTTCCAGTGATTATGAGAATACTTAATGAAAAATAATTCCAAATATCCCTACCCTGATTGAGCTTTCATTTTATCAAGGAAGGACAGACATAATACATAATTCTAGACCCTTAAGTGCAGACCAAGTAAAATACTTTAGGAGGACAATAGAGTACAGGTATTAAGGATAGAAGTTTAGAACACAGTTCTGAGTCTTTTGCAGTCATTGAGAAATCTCCATGGCATGAAGCAGGCTGATTGTCACTGAGGTGGTATGACTGCGCATCCATAGAATCCAAGACAATTACCCTTAACTTGAAATTGTGATTTATGAGGCTAAGCACTGTAGATTTTATCCAGCTCTTCCAGTGCTGGAGATTTTGGGTAAAAGTGTGTTTGATAGTGCTAATACTTACATACCCAAAAACTTTTAATCTACATATTTTCCTGTTTGCCTGAGCTCATCTTTTACTATAAAAGCTGTTGATTTCAGACATTAGCTTTCCCACTCTACATCACAGTGAGCAAATACGTACTTTAGTCTACCTTAATTACTATCACAAAAAGAAAAAAGTCTGCTGAAGGGATAGTTTATGGAAAAAGACATATTCTCTAAATTTAAAAAATGATGGAAATAAATTCATCTCTTTTTCAGCTAGATGTGAAATGCTCATGATTTGAAATAGTAGAAAAATAAGCCTAGAACTTAAGCTAACATTTAAGGAGACTAATATCTGAGTTAGAAATAGCAGTTCTGATGATCTGAATCTGTCTGGAACTGTATTTCAGGACCTCCATTATATTCCTGTGAGAAGTTCTTAGGAAATGCATTCTCACTGATACAAAATCACAAGCAAAATTTATTTGTTACTTGAAACATCAGTTTTTATTATAATTTACTCCTAATCATGGGTAGATGGTTTTGTTAACATTAGGTCAGAAATAATCAACTCTCCCTCTTTCTAGCCATTACTTTCACTGTGACAGTATCAGAGTCCAACCCATATGTAATCAGAATCTAAACAGTAGAATAAACTGAAAATAGTATGGAAGAAAATAATGCAGAGGAGTTTCCAAAGTTACAGAGTAAACCAGAAATCCAAGAGACAGCAAAACTATGCATATTATATTTAAATTGTTAAAAAATAATGACAACATATGAAAAAAGAAAATATTACTAGCAACCAGAACAGCAACATATTATTATTTACAGAAGGACAAGGAGTAAGAATTAGAGCAATCTGTTCATCAGAAACCTTGCAAACAAGACAGGAGAGTGGTGTCTTTAATGTGCTGAAAGAAAAAAATGGTCAATGCAGCATTCTATATCCAATGAAAACATTCTTCAGAGTTGGAGGAGATAAGTATTTACAAAGAAACCAAAACTAAGGGAATCCATTGTTGTTAGACCTACTATGAAATTAATGTTTGAGAAGAGTCTTTAGGAAAAAGGGACGTGATCATTCAGAAAACAGACAGAAAGACTTAAAGAATGTTGAAAATGGAAAAAAAATAAAGGTAAATACAGTATTTTTAAAATTTAGTACCGTTTTTGAAAACATAACTGATAAAACATACTGATTATATATAAGGGATCACAGCATAAATTCCAGTCAACAATGGCACAAGGGAGGGAAGAGGTAATAGATTTTACACAGTTAAAAATTTCTACACTGC
This sequence comes from Proteles cristata cristata, assembly GCA_017311185.1. Classification (NCBI taxonomy): domain Eukaryota; kingdom Metazoa; phylum Chordata; class Mammalia; order Carnivora; family Hyaenidae; genus Proteles; species Proteles cristata. The sequence continues at coordinate 473,959 of JAESUZ010003658.1, read as the reverse complement.
ATACAAGATGGTATAATACATGTTACAGTTGTTGCAGGTTATTTTATTTTCTTATTTTTTTTTGCATTTTTTGTAAGCTTTTTGTTTGTCTTTATCTTTTAAATTTATATCCAAGTTAGTTAGCATATAGTACAACAATGACTTCAAGAGTAGATTCCTTAATGTTCCTTGCCCATTTAGCCCATCCGCCCTCCCACAATCCCACCAGCAACCCTCTGTTCTCTATATTTAAGAGTCTCATGTTTCACCACTTCCCTGTTTTTATAAGTTTTGCTTCCCCTCCTTTATGTTCCTCTGCTCTGTGTCTTAGAGTACTTATATGAGTGAAGTCATATATTTGTCTTTCTCTGACTGACTAAATTCGCTTAGTATAATATCCACTAGTTTCAGCCACATGTTGCCAATGTCAAGATTTCATTCTTTTGATTGCCGAGTAATACTCCATTATGTGATATGTGTGTATGATATATATATACACATATATGTGAGATATATATATGTGAGATATATATATATATATCTCACATCTTCTTTATCCATCCATACATCGAATCCATCGATGGACATTTGGGCTCTTTCCATACTTTGGCTATTGTGGATAGTGCTGCTATAAACATTGGGGTGCATGTGCCCTTCGAAACAGCACACCTGTATCCCTTGGATACATACCTAGTAGTGCAATTGTTGGGTTGTAGGGTAGTTCCATTTTTAATTTTTTGAGGAACCTCCATACTATTTTCCAGAGTGACCGCACCAGTTTGCATTCCCACCAGCAGTGCAAAACAGATCCTCTTTCTCTGCATCCTCACCAGTATTGTTGTTGCCCAAGTTGTTAATGTTAGTCATTCTGAAAGGTGTGAGGTGGTATCTCACTGTGGTTTTGGTTAATATTTCCCTGATGATGACTGATGTTGAGCATCTTTGCAAGTGTCAGTTGGCCATCTCGATGTCTTCTTTGGAAATGTGTTATTCACGTCTTTTGCCCATTTCTTCACTGTATTATTTGTTTTTTGGGTGTTGAGTTTGACAAGTTCTTTATAGATTTTGGATACTATTTATGTGATATACTGTTTGCAAATATCTTTTCCCATTCTGTCAGTTGCCTTTTAGTTTTGCCAAATGTTTCCTTTGATGTGCAGAAGTTCTTATTTTGATGTGGTCCCAATAGTTCATTTTTGCTTTTGTTTCCCTTGCCTCCAGAGACATATTGAGTTAAAAATGGCTGCAAACAAAGTCAAGGAGGTTTTTGCCTGCTTTATCCTCTAGGATTTTTATGGCTTCCTGTCTTACGTTTAGGTCTTTCATCCATTTTGAGTTTATTTTTGTGTATGGTGTAAGAAAGTGATCCAGGTTCATTTTTCTACATGTCACTGTCCAGTTTTCCCAGCACCACTTACTGAAGAGACTATCTTTATTCCATTGAATATTCTCTCCTGCTTTGTCAAACATTAGTTGGCCATATGTTTGTGGGTCCATTTCTGGGTTCTCTATTCTGTTCCATTGATCTGAATGTCTGTTCTTGTGCCGGTACCATATTCTCTTGATGATTACAGCTTTGTAAAACATCTTGAAGTCCAAATTGTGATGCCTCCACCTTTGGTTTTCAAGATTGCTTTGCCTATTTGGCGACTTTTCTGGTTCCATACAAATTTTAGGATTATTTGTTGCAGCACTGTGAAGAATGCTGGTGTTATTTTGATAAGGGATTGCATTGACTATGTAGAGTGCTTTGGGTAGTATTGACATTTTAACAATTTTTGTTCTTTCTATCCAGAAGCATGAAATATTTTTTCCATTTTTTCATGTCTCCTTCAATATCTTTCATAAGCTTTCTGTAGTTTTCAGTGTATCAATTTTTTACTTCTTTGGTTAGATTTATTCTATTTGGTTAGATTTAGATATTTTATGGGCTCTGGTGTAACTGTAAATAGGGTAAATTCTTTGACTCTTTCTGTTGCTCATTTTTGGTGTATAGGAATATATCCGATTTCTGTGCATTGATTTTATATCCTGCGACTTTGCTGAATTCATGGATCAGTTCTAGCAGTTTTTTGGTGGACTCTTGTTTTTTCCATATAGAATATCAGGTCATCTGCAAAGAGTGAAAGTTTGAACTCCTCCTGGTCATCTGGATTCCTTTTATTTCTTTATGTTGTCTGATTTTTGAGGCCAAGACTTCCAATACTATGTTAAATAACAGTGGTGAGAGTGGACTTCCCTGTTTTGTTCCTAACCTTAGGGAGAATTCTCTCAGGTTTTCCCCATTGAGGATGAAATAAGTGGTAGGTCTTTCATATATGGCTTTTATGGTCTCAAGGTATGATCCTTCTACCCCTATTTTCTAGAGGGCTTTTATCAAGAAAGGATATTGTATTTTATGAAATGTTTTCTTTGCATCTATTGAGAGGATCATGTGGTTATTGCCCTTTCTTTTATTGATGTGTTGAATCACATTGACTTTTTTGCAGATACTGAACAAGCCCTGTAGCCCAGGTATAAATCCCACTTGGTTGTGGTGAATAATTTTTTTAATGTTTGTTGGATATGATTGGCTTATATCTTGTTGAGGATTTTTGCATTCATGTTCATTCCAGAAACTGGTCTATAGTTCTCCTTTTTAGTGGGTTCTTCATCTGGTTTTGGAATAAAGGTAATACTGGCTTCATAGAAAGAGTTTGGAAGTTTTCCTTCCATTTCTATTTTTTGGAACAACTTCAACAGAGTAGGTGTTAACTCTTCCTTAAATGTTTGGTAGAATTCCCGGGGAAAGCTATCTCACCCTGGACTCTTGTTTTTTGAAAGATTTTGATTACTGATTAGATTTCTTTACTGGTTCTGGGTCTTCAAATTTTCTATTTCTTCCTGTTTCAGTTTTGGTAGTTTGTATGTTTCAAGGAATTTGTCCATTTGTTCCAGATTGCCCATTTTATTGGCATATATTGCTTATAATATTCTCGTATTGTTGTTTGTATTTCTGCAGTGTTGGTTGTGATTTCTCTCAATTTTTTATTTTATTTATTTGGGTCTTTTCCTTTTTCTTTTTGATCAAACTGGCTAGAGGTTTATCAATTTTGTTAATTCTTTCAAAGAACCAGTTTCTGGTTTCATTGATCTGTTCTAGTGTGTGTGTGTGTGTGTGTGTGTGCATGTGTGTGTGTGTTTACAGCATTTATTTCTGCTCTAATCCTTATTATTCCTTGTCTTCTGCTGTTTTTGGGTTTTATTTGCTTTTCTTTCCCCAGTTCTTTAAAGTGTAAGGTTAGATTGTGTATCTGAGACCTTTCTTCCTTCTTAGGGAAGGCCTGGATTATACTTCCCTCTTATGACTGCCTTTGCTGCATCCCAGAGGTTTTGGGCTGTGGTGTTACCAATTTCATTAGCTTCCATGTACTTTTTAATTTCCTCTTTAACTTCTTGATTAGCTCACTCATTTTTTAGTAGGATGGTCTTTAGTCTCAAAGTATTTGTTACTTTTCCAAATTTTTGTCTTGTGGTTGATTTTAAGTTTTATAGCATTGTATTCTGAAAATATGCACAGTATGATCTCGATCTTTTTGTACTTGTTGAGGGATGATTTGTATCCCAATATCTGATTGATTCTGAAGAACGTTTCTATGTGCACTGGAGAAGAATGTGTATTCTGCTGCTTTAAGATGAAATATTCTGAATATATCCATTAAGTCCATCTGGTCCAGTGTGTCATTCAAAGCCTTTGTTTCCTTGTTGATTTCCTCTTTAGACGATCTGTCCATTGTCATAAGTGGGGTGTTGAAGTCCCCTACTATTATGGCATTATTATCAATGAGTTTCTTTATGTTTGTGATTAATTGATTTATATATTTTGGTGCTATCACATTTGAAGCACAAATGTTTACAATTGTTATGTCTTCTTGGTGGATAGACTCCTTAATTATGATATAATGTCCTTCTTCATCTCTTGTTACAATCTTTATTTATTTTTAAAAATGTTTTTATTTATTTCTAGGAGAGAGAGAGAGAGAGAGAGAGACAGCATGAGCAGGGGAGGGTCAGAGAGAGAGGGAGTCACAGACTGAAACAGGCTTCAGGCTCTGAGCTGGCAGTCAGCACAGAGCCCGATGCGGGGCTCGAACCCACGAACCGCGAGATCATGACCTAAGCGTAAGTCAGACGCTTAACCGACTAAGCCACCCAGGTGCCCCTACAATCTTTATTTTAAAGTCTGGATTGTCTGATATAAGTATGGCTACTCTGGCTTGCTTGCTTTCTTTCTTTCTTTCTTTCTTTCTTTCTTTCTTTCTTTCTTTCTTTCTTTCTTTCTTTCTTTCTTTCTTCCTTCTTCTTCCTTCCTTCCTTCCTTCTTTTCCTTTCTTCCTTCCTTCCTTTCTTTCTTTCTCTTCTCTCTCTTTCCTTTCTTTCTTTCTTTCTTTCTTTCTTTCTTTCTTTCCTTCCTTCCTTCCTTCCTTCCTTCCTTCCTTCCTTTCTTTTTCTTTTTCTTTCTTTCTTTCTTTTTCTTTCTTTTTCTTTCTTTCTTTCCCACTAGCATGATAAACGGTTCTCCATCCCCTTACTTTCAATCTGAATGTGTCTTTAGGTCTAAAGTCAGTCCCTTGTAAACAGCATATAGATAGATCTTGTATTGTTATCCATTCTGTTACCCTATGTCTTTTGATTGGAACATTTAGTCCATTGAAATTTAGAATGAGTACTGAAAGATATGAATTTACTATCATTATGTTGCCTGTGGAGATGGAGTTTCTGGTAGTGGTCTCTGGTCCTTTCTAGTCTTTGTTGGTTTTGGTCCTTTTTCTTCTTTGTCTTTTCTTCCCTCAGAGAGTCCTCCTTAAAATTTCTTGCAGGGCTGGTTTGGTGGTCATGAACTCCTTTAATTTTTGTTTGGGAAGCTTTTAATCTCTCATTCTATTTTGAATGATAGCCTTGCTGGATAAAGAATTCTTGGCTGCATATTTTTCTCATTCAGCACATTGAATATATCCTGCCATTCCTTTCTGGCCTGCCAAGTTTCTGTGGATAGGTCTTCTGCAAACCTGATTTGTCTTCCTTGTAAGTTAAGGACCTTTTTTCCCTTTCTGCTTTCATGATTCTTTCCTTGCCTGAGTATTTTGTGAATTTGACTATGGTATGTTGTGTTGATGGTCCACTTTTGTTGAATGTAATGGGAGACCTCTATTCTTCCTGGATTTTTTTTTAATGTTTTATTTATTTCTGAGAGAGAGGCAGCATGAGCAGGGGAGGGTCAGAGAGAGAGGGAGTCACAGACTGAAACAAGCTTCAGGCTCTGAGCTAGCTGTCAGCACAGAGCCCGACACGGGGCTCGAACCCACGAACCGTGAGATCATGACCTGAGCTGAAGCCGGTCGCTTAACCAACTGAGCCACCCAGGTGCCCCTATTCTTCCTGGATTTTGATGTCTGTGTCTTTTCCCAGGTTAGGAAAGTTTTCTAGTATGATTTGCTCACATAACTCTTTTACTCCGTTTTCTCTCTCTTCATCTTCTAGGAACCCTATGATTATGCTGCTGTTCCTTTTTTATGAGTCACTGATTTCTCTAATTAATTCTTAACTGTGCTCTTTTGCCTCAGTTTCCCTATTTTTTCTGCTTCATTATTCTCTGTAAGTTTGTCTTCTATGTAGATGATTCACTGCTCTTGTTCATACAGCCTTGCTGCTGTGGCATCCATTCAAGATTGCAGCTCAGTTACAGCGTATTTTATTTCATCCTGAATGCCTTTCACTTCTTTTATCTCTGCAGAAAGGAATTTTAATCTATTTTCAGCCCCAGCTAGTATTCTTATTTTTGTGATTCTAAATTCTGGTTCAGACATCTTGCTTGCATCTGTGTTAAGTCCCTGGCTGTCGTTTCTTCCTGCTCTTTCTTTTGGGGTCATCACATTGAAGGAATAAAAGGAATTAATAAGATAAAAAAAAATTAAAATTAAGAAATTAAAAACAGTACACAAAAAAATAAATGATGCTAGATCCTAGGTATGTTTTGGTCTGGTTGTTGAAAGGAGCTTGATAGATTAGGCAAAAAGGGAAAGATAAGAAAAAAGAAAAAGAAAAAGAAAAAAAAGGAAGAGGTTTGAAAATCTGAAAAAATGAATACAATGAAATAGAATAAAATGAAATGATGGAAGTAAAATAGAATTTGAAAAGTTACCAAAAAGGAAATAATATAGAAGAAAAAATTAAATAAAAATATTTTAATAAAAATTAAAAATAATTTTTTCTGTATTAAAGAAAAAGAAGAAAAGAAAAAAATAGATGGACTATTGAACAGACTGAAATATGATTGAAATTACAACTGCTTCCTTTAGAAGTCAGAGAGATTTGCAGTGCTCCTGAAGCATGAGGTTGATCCAGTTGGGTGGGGCTTAGTGTACCAACTTTGTTCCCCACTAGATGGCACTGTTTAGCTCACCGGGGTGGGTTGTTGGGGCGCTCGTAGGCATGTATGCTCATGGGCGGAAGGGGTGAAAATGGCAACACCCAGCTACCTAGTCTCTAGTATCTGAACTCTGTTCTCCTGCATCAGCTTTCTCACTTGTCCTTCGTGTCCAGCTTCCATCCACTCCCTGCTTTTACACTGTCTGTGAACAAGCCGTCAGGTTGGCAGGCAGCACCTCCCTCCTGAGTTTTATCTCAGATGTGGCTATGTTTCCCAACCCCTCACTTTGGAAGGAATATGTCTTTGAACCACTCACACCTTCTGGGGGAGAGTTTCACTGAGCAATAGCCATGTGCCAGCCCATCCCCAGAAACATTTGGGAGACTGCACTGCTGCCAATGTCCAGAGACTGAGGCTGGGTGCCAGCCCACCCCAGAAAAGGTTCATGCAATCATGTAGCAGCAGTGTTTTAGGGATTATGGTGAATCATAACACACATCTGGCACAAGGCTTCACCTTTTCATCTTTGTTCCAGCACCAGTGAATGTGGTTGTGCTCTGGGGTCCACTGAGATCTTTGCCTTTGGGGAGGCCACACAGCCTCTACCAAATTTCCTAGCAACAACGGAGCTGCTTTTCCCCATGTGGCCTGAGGACCCCAAGGACCTTGCTACCTGCTCCTGGGGATTTGCCTTTATCATCACCAGAGTACCACCAGGTATTGAGCTACAGAGTTTCAGACTCCGGGCTCCCTTTGTTTATAGAGTCTTAATGGAATTTAAACCCTTTTCTTTCTCTTTTCTTTCTTTTTAGTTCAGTCCCTATGGCAGTTTCCACTATTACACTTTCTCTCCAGCGGCCTTTTTGGGAAGGGGTGCTTTCCCTGTACTCTCCCACTGTCTCCATCATCTCTTCGCAAGCAAAAACAGCTCTCTGTCCTCCATGGCTTCTCTCTCCTCCAGTTTACTTCTCCACGCTGTGTACCTGCTGAGTTCTGTGGTTCAGGTTGTGCAGATTGTTGTGTTAATCCTCAAATCCGCTTTCTAGGTGTGAAGGTTGGTTTAGTGTTGATCTGGCAGAATTCCATGGACTTGAGATGCAAAAAAGACTTCCATACTGTTCTGCCACCTCGGCCCCTCCCCCTGTTGCAGGTTATTTTAAAATATATGTTGTAAACCACAGAGCAACCAGTAAACAACGTTAAAATAATACAGCCAATAAATTAGATTAAATGGGCTCATTAAAAACTTCTAAATTAAAAACTAGAGAACCAAAAAAAAGAGAAAAAAAGGTACAAGGAAGGATTCAAATGGAGAAAAGAGACAACAGCTAACAAGATGCTATAATCTAATTGAATTAATTACATCAATAGTTATTTGAATGTCAGTGATCTAAACCCATTAGTCAAAAGAGAATCTCATATATAACAATAATGACCCACCTATAGTTGTTAATAAGAAATTCACTGCAGATATAAGATATTGATAGGTTATGGTAAGAGGATGATGAAAAATACAATCATTAACAAAAAGAAATCTCAAGAAATTATATTAATTTCAGATAAATTACATTTCAGTACATGAAGCTTTTTCAGAGCTAGATAGCAACACAACAATAAAAAGGGTAATTTGTACCCAAAAGACTTATGAATCCTAAATTTGTATGCATGTGTCAAAAGGGTATTAAAATAGGAGTGCCTTGGGGTGCCTGGGTGGCTCAGTCAGTAAAGCATCTGACTTTGGCTCAGGTTATGATCTCACGGTTTGTGGGTTTGAGCCCCACGTTGGGCTCTGTGCTGACAACTGGCTCAGAGCCTGGAGCCTATCTTCGGATTCCATGTTTTCCTCTCTCTCTGACTCTCCCCTGCTCATACTGTCTCTATCTCTCTCTCAAAAATAAATTAAAAACATTAAATAAAATAAAATAGGAGTTCCAGGGCAGCTAAGTTAGTTGAGTATCTGACTTTGGCTCAGGTCGTGATCTTACGTTAGTGGATTTGAGCCCGGCGTTGTGTTTTGTGCTGACAGCTCATAGCCTGGAGCCGTCTTCGGATTATGTGTCTCTGTCTCTTCCCCTCTGTCTCTGTCTCTCTCTCTCTAATAAATAAACATTTAAAAACAGAGAGTATCAAAATACATGGGGAAATAACGGATAGACACAAAAGGAGAAATAAATGAATTTGTAATTGATTGGTAACATTACTATGCCTCTCTCAGAAATTGACAGAACAAGTTGCCAGAAAACTAATAAAGAAATAGTTAATCCTCAAACCACTTTCTGTCATTTGGATCTCTTTGATAGTTCTGGAGCACTCCATCTAACGATAGTAAAATACACAGTCTTCTCAAGTGCAAATGGAACACACATCTAGGTAGACTTCACCCAAGAATATAAAACAAACCTTAATAAACTTAAAAGAACAGAAATTACTAACATGTTTTTGGATTGCAACAAAATTAAACTAGAAGTCAATAATAGAGAGGTAGCCGAAAAAAAAAAAATCTCCAAATATTTAGAAAATAAAAAACACACCTAATCAATGAGTTGAAGAGAAAATCTCAAGGGCAATTGAAAGTAGCTGCCTTTTCTTTCTAACTATCCTCTTAGCCTTAAAGAAGAGTGATGGAATACACCGGTGACATATTGAATCGTAAAGTTATGCATCTCTCTTAGAGGAGTTTTCAATGTCTCTTTATATATTTCCTTCCCACCTACTCAAGATGGGTCTTCCACAGTATCCTTTTGGGTGGTAATAAAAATGAATGTCAGATTTTGGCCACTCACTTTTCTTCCCCTCTAATACTGGGAGAAGCATAGCTATTATAGAGTTTAAGAATAGTAGTAATTTTAAAATTTGCTTTCTTTCTAGACCTGTTAAGATATAATGGTAGGTATTGAATTTCTACTATTGTCTTCCTTTCTTATTTGTATTTGTTTTGATAGGATTTCACTAAGAAGTTTCTCTCATTCCATTTCTCTTTCTACTCAGGAAACTTTTCCAAGTGTTTGCAATTTTCTTAAATTATGCCATATTTTGTTGACAGTGAAATATTTTACATTCAACAATAAGTTTATAGCATTTTGTAATAACTTAATGGGCCCAATTTCAAGATGTATCAATTTTAAATGTAACTTGGTTGGGAAGGAATTTGGTATCAAATGAAAAGTCATATTCAGAGTTGTGAGTGATTTCTAAGCGCACTGTGCAATTCTTAGACTAATCACAGAAAAAAAATTAAGAGATTATTCTCTCAGCCTCTTCATTACAAACAGAAGATAGATTTTTAAAACTACTACATTAGGAGCAAGAACTGATAATAACAATTTCTTAATTTGGCCCATTAGAATTTTCTTTTATTGCATTTCATCTTACTTCTTTATACCATTTTAAATAATACTTTATCTTACAAGGAAGTTTTGAAGATGTAGTTTCTGATATAACTTTAGGAGGACATTGTCCATGTTTGATACATGTGCCACTTAACATCCCTTGTCATGACTCACAGTATCTTTCATCATTATTTTCTCTTAAAATCCCTAATACATTTTATGGCTTTATGTAATTTAAAGGGTAAACATAACTTTAGTTAGTGAAGAGATCCAAAAGATTATTTCTCATTATGTTAATTATTTTCTATACTTCCTCTGAATCTCTGATAGCCTTTTTTCTTTCCTATTTTCCTTTTTTCCTCAGGTAACTCTGAAATTATTAAACATCAAATGTAGTAAGAAACTTTCATTTAGCAGTCCAAATATACTAAATGCTTATTAATCACAAATTAAAATTAATAAGTATTCTGCTTTAGCTTAGAATCTTGAAGTCTAAGTTTAAGGGCCTTTATAGTTTATTATGATAAAATAATTGTTTATAATTTTATAATATATATAAATTATACATGTTGTCATATAGTTTATAGTATAAATTTTATATCATATGTAGATATTGTAAACACTAATGGTAACTAATGGATAAAAAGCTAATAATCCCATTAAATATACCAATGGAAAAACAAACAAAAGCATTTTCAAAATGTTCAAGAAAGGAATATTCCTGATTTAGTAGAAGCTTTCTTTGGTTGGGTATAGGACATTAGTAAAATTTTGTTTTAAATGTATTCCACTAATGGTCATACTCCAGCTGTCTTAAAGACATCAAAGAAGGGAATATTCTTTGTGGGAGCCTCTTTAGGCTGCTGGTAACTGGCTGACTGTTACCGATACATTTGTCTTTGTCATTTTGAAATAATTTAAAGTATACAATAGTCATGCAAAGATTTTTCAGAACATCACAGCATAGGTGCCACTTGGGCAGTTTATCACTTCGAAAGTTCCCGTATACTGCCTCAAAGCAATCCGTTCAAGCAGATGTCACTGAATTTAACAGATGAGAGCAAAAAAATGAAGTGAAGATTTCTCAGCCAGCAAGTGTCAGGCCTAGAATTCTACCTGCATCTATCTTGTTGACAAAATGAACAATTTTTTTTAAAATTTTAGAGAGAAGGGAAAAGAGTTTTATTCAAGCCCAAGGTAGGACACCTGCCCAGGATACACAGTCTTCACAAAGAGACAGTGCTACAGAAAGGGAATGTTTAGTGCAGGGTTATCTATGTTTTTTGTTTGTTTGTTTTACATAAAGAGTTCTAAACCATCATGATGAAAAACATTTCAGAAAGATACAGACTTCATCTTATGTTTTTAGTATATGCAAGCTAGATAACTTTAATCTTATGAGAACCAGGAAGGATTTTTTTTTTCTCCATTTGTTTTTCTTATCTTTATGTTTAGAATGTTCCTTTTCAGTTATTATTTTATTTGAAGCAGATGCACAATGTGTGCTTGGGGCAGAAACAGAGCCCATGATTTGAAGTTTTGTGGAGTCATTTTGACTTTGGTGAATGTAAAAATACTGTAGCTCCTTGGGAGCCCACAAACAGGACCCACAAAAGTTAAAAGTTGAGAATTTCCTTTATCAACTCAACTCCACATCATTTACTCCTTTACTATATTAAAGCATAATGCCCATTATACTCTCAAAGGAGTAGAATAATACATTTTTAAAAGAAAGACCAATTAAGGATTTAGACACTGGAATTCCAGCACTGGTTTTGCAGCTAACAACCTTTGTGACTTCAGGCAGGTATATGAAACTTCTAATTCCTTCATCGTTAGTAGAAAGGCATTGAAATAGCTAAACCATAAACCTCCACTAAGCTTTAACATTTTATGATTATTTTAGATGCATTCTTCCCATGTTGATAAGCATTGGACATTTGCTAGTTGTTATTTTAAAAAATGAGAACAGAAAATTCTTATTATTGCAAACTGTCAAACATGTATGTCAATGTAAAACACCTGTGTAGAGCCCTGAAGTTTAAGCTTCACTAGCTTCACTGTAAATCTGACTTGAGTGACATCACTCCAAATGGCTTTGGTGCATGTTTTGTTGGGGGGTGGGAAAGAGGAAATGATGAGAATATGTGTTGGTATTACCCAGAAATTCTCCTAATCTCCTTTCCTGTCCAAAGAGTTGAAGAGCAGAGAGGTGATCCATGTCCAGTAGTGACTAGTAAAAAAGGAGTTTCTTGCTCCCTAAGAAGGTTTGAAAAGTCTCCTCTGGAATCATACTGGAGTGTTAAGACACAAGTTGCTTTGGTTTGAAGCCAGAGAGATGAAGTATCAAACACTTAACTACTTTCATTTCAAAATCAAGCAGTAAGCAATGCATCTAGTACACTAGAGAAAGCAAGGATTTCCAAAAGCTACTGTAAAAAAAATACACTTTCTAAAGACTGTGATATGAACAATTTGGTGATCAAATAAATACTAATGCAATTAGTGGCATGCCACATGACAAAGGTACTTAACAGCTTGAAAGTTAGGGGATAACATTTACATGTAATTCTAAAAATAAATATAAAATAAATGTGGAGAAGTCAAGATTAGGTCTCAGGTTACCCTGCCTTTGCCTCATAAACTACTATGAATTTGATCTCACAATAATTCCATCTCATAAAACCCCACTGGATTGAACAGAAACTAGCTATTTTCTTGCAGTCTAAAATATTCTGCAGACTAAAACTCATGATTTGGATTGATTTCACACCTGCCTGGGTTCCCTGTGGGGAAAAAGAAAATATGCTCAAAAGAAAATACAGTATACATGATAAGAACAATTTCACATATGTTAGTGACCATAATGTAAACTTTAAACATCACTTGTATTTTTAAAATCACAGCAATGCACTGTTTCAAAAAGTCTTACCTAAATCATAATGATTCAGAATGGTAGAAAATCAAGGAATGGGCCAAGCACAATTGTAGACAAATCTATAAACAAAAAGCAAAATATTATGGGAATTTAAGCAGAATAGTATAGAAATAAAGAAAAACAGTATCCAAAATATAATTATTCATCAAGATATAAAAAGCATGTGCTGTTACATACCTTTTACAATAGACTAAAAATTACAATACCTGACTGTTAGATTTCAAGTAATAAGAGTATATTTAACATCAGTTTTTCTCAAAATGAATCAGCCAGGAGAACAGTATTAAGAATGTTGATTTAGGGAGAGGGGGCAAGATGGCAGAGAAGTACGGAGCTCCATACTTGCCCTCGCGCCCATATATCACACAGAAAAGATCTGAAGCCATTGGAAACCTTACAAAACCTGAGAGATTGGGAGAAAAAGGACGCAGAATCCACTGAGAGAGCCTTCTAACTGGACTCGGGCTCAGAGCACCCGGCAGGCAAGCCACCCGACCTTGTGCGACAGCCTGACCCAGAGAAGGAAGCAGCGATTCTGACTCCACCCCCAGAGCTCGGCAGGGAGCCTGGAATTGCCCGAGGGAGTTGCCTGGGAAGCTGTGTCTAAGGCAACTTCAGCGGGGCGCATGGACTGGGATTTGGAGATTGGAACTGCCCTGGGTTGAAGAGTGCAACCAACTTCGGCTGCGCCCCCGGTACGGGGAGTTTACACGCCCAAAAGAGTGAGGTGCAGCGCTTGGTTCAAGAAGGGACTGGAGCACCACCACTCTCCTCCCCACAATCGCCAAGGCAGAGCTCCCGCCTGAGGCATCGGATCACGCCACGCCCATCCCTGCCTGAGAGGTGCCCTCCTCCCTTTTTTTTTTCCTTTTTTCTTCTCCTTTTTTTGGTTTTTTTCCTTTTTTTTCTTTTCCTTTCTTTTTTTCCCTTTTTTTCTCTTTCTTTTTTTCTCTTTTTCTTCTTCTTTCTCTTTTCTTTCTTGTTTCCCCAGAACATTGACCTGACTAACTCTGGTCGCCAACTTGCTTAAACAATCACAACGAGTCCATTCTGTAAATGTACTCTATACTCTTCAACCAGCATTTCATACACACGGCTATTTAACTGTAGCTGGTAAAGCCAGGTATATGCTTTAAACCGTTCTTTGTCCATCGGTTATCTTCTTTTTTCCTTTTCTTTAACCCTTTTTTGACCCTTTTATGTACTTTATACTCCATATTATTCGCTCTCCCTGCTCCGTCTTTTCTCTTAATTTTTTCGTTTTCCCTCTCGCTTTGCATGTTAATTGAATTAGCCTGTGCGTTTGTGTGCTCCTGCTCCTGTGTGTTTGTCTGTTTGTTTTCTTTTCCAGGGCTACCTCAACAAACAAGCCAGAGTACACAAGGTGGAGAGTCCCAAATATCACTACGAATAGGAAAATAAAATAACCAAGGTCCCAACAAGAGAGACCAAGGGATACAATTCAAAAACACTCTCTGAAAGGATAGGCCCTGGAGAGTCAAAGAGTCTTCTAGGATATAGCAGCGCTCATAGAAACAGAGAGCATAACAGGTCTTTAAAACCAACAATAGCCATAAAGCTAACTAAAATGAGGAAACAAAAGACCTCTCCTCCAAAGAAACTCCAAGAAGAAATGACAGCTAATGAACTGCTCAAAACAGATATCAGCAGCATACCTGAACAAGATTTTAGAATAATAATGGTAAAATTAATAGCTGGGCTTGAAAAAAACATAGGGGACATCAAAGAAACTACGGCTACAGACAGAATGGAAAATAAAAATAGGCATGAAGAATTAAAAAATGCGATCAATGAGATACATAATAAATTAGAGGCCTCCAATGCACGGCTTGAAGAGGCAGAAAGGAGAATAAGTGATTTAGAAGACACCATTATAGAAAAACAAGAAGCTGACAAAAAAAAGAGACAAACTGATCCAGGAACAGGAAAGAAGAATTCGAGAGCTCAGCGATACCGTCAAACGCAACAATATCCGTATCATAGGAATCCCAGAAGAGGAAGAGAGAGGGAAAGGTGCTGAAGGAGTCCTGGAACAAATTATAGCAGAGAACTTCCCCGACCTGGGGAAGGAAGTCAATGTGGAAATACAAGAGGCTCAGAGGACTCCTCTCAGACGTAACTTGAATCGATCTTCTGCACGACATATCATCGTAAAAATGGCAAAATACAAGGACAAAGAGAGAATTTTGAAAGCAGCTAGGGAGAAAAGGGCCCTCATATACAAAGGGAAACCTATCAGAGTGGTGACAGACCTATCTACTGAAACGTGGCGGGAGAGAAAGGAATGGCAGGAGATCTTCAATGTGATGAACAGTAAAAATATGCAGCCAAGAATCCTCTATCCAGCAAGCCTGTCATTCAAAATAGAAGGAGAGATAAAAACCTTTCCAAATAAACAGAAATTGAAAGAATTTGTCACCACGAAGCCAGCCCTACAAGAAATCCTGAGGGGGATGCTCTGAAGGAAAGGTTGCAAGGAACAAAGATTCCAGAGACACCACCACAAACATGAACCCTACAAAAGATACAAAGACTCTAAACCCACATATTTCACTAATAACACTGAATGTAAATGGGCTGAATGCTCCAATCAAAAGACATAGGGTAGCAGAATGGATTAATAAACAAAATCCATCTATATGCTGTCTACAAGAAACTCATTTTAGACGGGAAGATACCTTCAGATTAAAAGTAAGGGGATGGAGAAATATATATTATGCTACAGGAAATCAAAAGAAGGCCGGAGTAGCGATACTTATATAAGACAAACTGGACTTTAAATTAAAGACAATCACAAGAGATGAAGAAGGGCACTACATAATAATTACAGGGTCCATCCATCAGGAAGAACTAACAATCATAAATGTCTACGCACCGAATATGGGAAAACCTATATATCTAAAAAAATCACAAACAGAAACAATCTTATAGATAAGAATGTGCTAATAGCAGGGCACTTTAATACTCCGCTTACAGCAATGGATAGGTCAACTAGAAAGAAAATCACTAAAGAAATAATGGACTTGAAAGACACATTGGACCAGATGGATCTGACGGATATATTTAGAACTTTACATCCTGAGGCCAGGGAATTTACTTTCTTCTCAAGTGCGTATGGCACATTCTCCAAGATAGATCACATACTGGGACATAAAGCAGCCCTCAATAAATACAAAAGAATACAGATCATACCATGCACACTGTCAGATCACAATGCTTTGAAACTTGAAATCAATTACAGGAAGAAGTCTGGAAAACCTCTAAAAACATGGAGGTTAAAAAACACCCTTCTAAAGAATGAATGGGCCAATCAGGCAATTAGAGTTGAAATGAATAAATATATGGAAACAAATGAAAATGAAAACACAACAATTCAAAATCTATGGGATGCGGCAAAGGCAGTCCTAAGAGGAAAGTACATTGCTCTCCAGGCCTATTTCAAGAGATTAGAAAAAGCACAAGTCCAAAATCTGACAGCTCACCTAAAGGGACTAGAGGCAGAGCAACAAGAACGCCCTAAACCCAGTAGAAGAAGAGAAATAGTAAAAATTAGAGCAGAAATAAACATAGAGACCAAACAAACAATTGAACAGATCCATGAAACCAAGACTTGGTTTTTTTTGAAACCTCTAGCCAGACTTATAAACAAAATTGACAAACCTCTAGCCAGACTTATCCAAAAGAAAAGAGAGAGCACCCAAATAGACAAAATTATGAATGAAAATGGACTTATTACAACCAACCCCTCAGAAATACAAGCAATTATCAGGGAATACTATGAAAAATTATATGCCAACAAATTGGACAACTTAGAAGAAATGGACAAATTCCTAAACACACACTCACTACCAAAATTCACACGGGAAGAAATAGAAAACCTGAACAGACCCATAACGAGTGAAGAAATTGAATCAGTGATCAAAAATCTCCCAACAAATAAGAGTCCTGGACCTGATGGCTTCCCTGGGGAATTCTACCAGACATTTAAAACAGAATTAATCCCAATTCTTCTCAAGCTATTCCAAAAAATAGAAAGCGAAGGAAAACTCCCGGACTCATTTTATGAAGCCAGCATCACACTGATTCCCAAGCCAGACAGAGATCCAGCAAAAAAAGAGAACTACAGGCCAATATCCTTGATGAATACGGATGCAAAAATTCTCAACAAGATCCTTGCAAATCGAATCCAGCAGCATATCAAAAGAATCATCCACCAAGGTCAAGTGGGATTCATTCCTGGGTTAAAGGGCTGGTTCAACATTCGCAAATCAATCAATGTGATACATCATATCAATAAAAGAAAAGATAAAAACCATATGATCCTGTCAATAGATGCATAAAAAGCATTTGACAAAATACAGCATCCCTTCTTTAATAAAGACTCGAGAAAGTTGAGATAGAAGGAACCTACTTAAACATCATCAAAGCCATCTATGAGAAGCCTTCAGCTAACATCATCCTCAATGAGGAAAAACTGAGAGCTTTCCCCCTAAGATCTGGAACACGACAGGGATGTCCACTATCACCACTGTTGTTTAACACAGTGCTGGAAGTCCTAGCATCAGCCATCAGACACCAAAAGGAAATCAAAGGCATCAGAATTGGCAAAGAGGAAGTCAAACTTTCCCTCTTCGCAGATGACATGATACTCTACATGGAAAACCCGACAGACTTCACCAGAAACCTACTAGAACTGATTCAAGAATTCAGCCAAGTTGCAGGGTACAAAATCAACGTACAGAAATCGGTTGCATTTTTATACACCAACAATGAAGCAACAGAAAGAGAAATCAAGAAACTGATCCCATTCACAATTGCACAAAAACCATAAAATACCTCGGAATAAACCTAACCAAGGATACAAGAGATCTGTATGATGAAAACTACAGAAAACTTATGAAGGACATTGAAGAAGACACGAAGAAATGGAAAAACATTCCATGCTCATGGATAGGAAGAATAAATATAGTTAAGATGTCATTACTACCTAAAGCACTCTACACATTCAATGCAATTCCAATCAAAATTGCACCAGCATACTTCTCAAAACTAGAACAAACTATCCAAAAATTTGTATGGAACCACAAAACACCTCGAATAGCCAAAGTAATCCTGAAAAAGAAAACCAAAACGGGGATCACCATCCCAGACTTTAGCCTCTACTACAAAGCTGTCATCATCAAGACAGTATGATATTGGCAGAAAAACAGACACATAGACCAATGGAACAGAATTGAGAACTCAGAAGTGGACCCAAAAGTATACAGCCAACTGATCTTTGACAAAGCAGGAAAGAATATCCAATGGAAAAAAGACAGCCTTTTTAACAAATGGTGTTGGGAGAATTGGACAGCAACATGCAGAAGAATGAAACTAGATCATTTTCTCACACCATGCACAAAAATAAACTCAAAATGGATAAAGGACCTGAACGTGAGACAGGAAACTATCGACACCCTAGAGGAGAAAGCAGGAAACAACCTCCTTGACCTCCACCGCAGCAACTTCTTACTTGACACATCCCCAAAAGCAAGGGAATCAAGAGCAAAAATGAACTGTTGGGACCTCATCAAGATTAAAAGCTTCTGCACAGCAAAGGAAACAACCCAGAAAATTAACAGGCAACCAACGGAATGGGAAAAGATAGTTGCAAATGACATATCAGATAAGGCGTTAATATCCAGAATCTATAAGGAACTCACCAAACTACACGCCCGAAAAACAAACAACCCAGTGAAGAAATGGGCAGAAGATATGAACAGACACTTCTCCAAAGAGGACATCCAGATGGCCAACAGACACATGAAACGCTGCTCAGCATCGCTCCTCATCACGAAATACAAATCAAAACCACACTGAGATACCACCTCATGCCAGTCAGAGTGGCTAAAATGAGCAAATCAGAGAACTCTAGATGCTGGCGAGGATGTGGAGAAACGGGCACCCTCCTACACTGTTGGTGGGAATGTAAACTGGTATAGCCCCTCTGGAAAACAGTGTGGAGGTTCCTCAGAAACTAACAATAGAACTCCCCTAGGACTCAGCAATAGCACTGCTAGGAATTTACCCAAGGGATACAGAAATGCTGAGGCATAGGAGCACATGTACCCCAATGTTCATAGCAGCACTCTCCACAATAGCTAAAACATGGAAAGAGCCTAAGTGTCCATCAACAGATGAATGGATCAAGAAGATGTGGTTTATCTATACCATGGAATACTACATGGCAATGAGAAACAATGAAATCTGGCCATGTGTAGCAATGTGGATGGACCTTGAGGGTGTTATGCTGAGCGAAATAAGTCAGGCAGAGAAGGACAAATATCATATGTTTGCACGTATAGGAGGATTAGGAGGAACTTGATGGAGGAACAAGGGGGAGAAGAAGGGCAGAAATGGTGGGGGAAAGGGAGAGAGGCAAACCATGAGAGACTCTTGAATGCTGACAAAAACTGAGGACTGATGGATGTGGGGGGAAGGGGGGATGGGCATAGAGGTGGACACCTGTGGGGATGAGCACCGGGTGTTATGCGGAAACTAATTTGACAATAAACTATTTGTAAAAAAAAAAAAAAAAGAATGCTGATTTAACCATTTATATACAGAATATATATTAATATTCTACATATTATAAATATTACGTATTTTATAACATGAAATATAAAATATATGTATTTTTATCAGATATGCATTTTATACGCTGACATAGATCTCAACATGTTAGTAATATCCCCACAAACACTACCAAATACATAACCCTTTTCCAAAATGTGATCATGTTTTAAGGCACATAAAGTCAAATTTATAAGAAATGGTAAGAACAATAGTAGTCACCACCATAGAAATCATCATCTTCGAAAACAATATAAGTCAATTAAGAATCACTGATTTTAAAAAGCCCCTCCCCATCCTGTTACATGTTGGGAACTTAAAAGTAAATACATCAAAAAACTTCTTCCAGTTAAAATGAAATCAGAATAGGAATTACAAAATAATTGGAGATACAAAAAATGAAAATGAGAGCATGTTACTTCCCCTAAGCCCTCTACTCCTATCTTCACAGTTGAGGAATAGACCCACACATGGGTGTAAACCCAGTTTCCTCATTAGTCATTCAGTCCATCAAAAGTTACTTAAAGAAGACACACTAACTCAGAGCTAGAATAGTCTTTCTCCTACAGGATCAACTAAAACCTTCCTATAAAACAACTAGGATCAAGCCCAATTCTCCTAGGAACTTCTAGTCCTCAGGATAGGCTTGAGCACTGGGTCAGAACCTTACTTTCCCTTGGACTTCTACCTACTCAATGAAGAGAAAACCAGAAACTCCCTAGGTCATATCCCACATTACTCAAATCCTTGCTAGCACTATCTGCAAAAATCCACTAGAACTAATCTCATTATATCCTTGTTTATCTCAGTTCCCAAAAAACTTCACAAACTGCCAGGTTATCTTTGTTTTTACACCTGAATCCAGTAAAGCTTTGTACATCTCTATTTCTCTTTTTGCAGTCCTATATCAACTTAATTATTCTTGAAATTCAATGTTATGATTGAGTTGTTTATAAAATCTTTATACTGTCAGCATATTACCTGAATGGTCCTTTCATTCATTTTGTTCACATTGCACACCAACTATCACCTGGATGCACTAATTAGTACATGAATTCCCTCATAGTGTCTCTCACTGGCAACTTTTTCTTACTGGTCACTTTATTTTTCTGAGTCCTTCTATCACTGTTTTGGAAATGAACTCGGTATTCTTTTATTTTTCATTTTTATTTGGTAAAGTTTATTTATTTTTGAGAGAGAGAGCACAACTAGGGGAGAAGGGAAGAGAGAGAGAGGGAGAGAGAGAATCCCAGGTGCAGAGCCCAATGAGGAGATTGAACTCATGAACCGTGATATCATGACCTAAGCCAAAATCAAGAGTTGGACGCTCAAAAAACTGAGTTGCCCTGCCACCCCCATATTCTTTTCTTTCCAAAGTAACATTTAGAACATATTCCTACCTGTTTGGTAGCTATTTTCAAATATAATCCCCAATAATTCTCATCTCTTGATATTCACACTTTTGTATAGTCTTTTCCCACAATGTGATAATTGATAAAAGTATGACTTTCAGAGTAGGTCAGAAAAGGCATTGAAGCCTCTGTTTTTTTTCTCTTGAATCACTTGTGAATCTGGCAGTCATGTCCTGAGGACCTATAGACCAGCTCTATAGATAAGTTCACATTTTGAGTAACTGAGATTTTCTTCCACCCACCAGGGTGGAACTTGCCAATCAACTTGCCAATCATTTGAGTGAGCAATTTTAGACGTAAATCTTGCAGGTCCAGTAGAAAACTCAGATGACCCTGTTAAGGCTGACATAAAAGTTGCAATGTCATAAGAGAGATTCCCAATGTAGAAGCTTGAAGAAATGCTACTCTTAAATGCCTGACCAACTCTAATAAATATTTGCTGTGTTTTTATGGTCCTCAAACTTTATTTAATTGGTTGTACAGCAAAATTTAGTACAATCACTTTTCCTAAAATCTCCAGCTCTGTATCGAAGGTCAACAAGCTGTATAAATCACCACATCTCATTACCATCATCATTTGCTGGCCCTGGGACATCACCCTTCATTTCGTAATGATTTTAGCTATTGTCTCACTGTTCCTTTTCCACATACCAACTTTGATAATAATTCTTGGAAGTTTCAATATATAGAGGATAATCCTTCCTACACTCTAGCCATTCATGCTTTGAACTTTGCTCCTCCAGTTATTTTCTCCATATCCTCACTTTAGCCATTTACTCCTATGGTTATCCCAAAGAGTTTACAATTGTCGATGACTGTAATTTCTCTATAGTTTCAATTTCATGTATCCTAATCTGTGACCACCAGGTCCTCTCTAACTCAGCATAGTGTCCAATGCTCACAATTCTGTAACCTTTAAAGTCTATAATCCATGATTCCCCCTGACTTCTTCTATTCTTTAGTCTTTTAGTGGGCCTAAGCTCTGACTTGTACTAGAGTACCATATGCACACAAAGGTCCTAGTGAAGGTAAATGATGATATCTCAGTGCTTAATCCAAATGGTAATTTTTCACATTTACACATCTCACATTTCAGACTTTCCATGGCTTTTGATACAACTGATAGTTCCTTCCTTGATGCTCTTTTTTCATTTTGTTTTCAAAACACCAGATTCTCTTTGTTCTCTTCTTGTCTTACTAGTTGTTTTACTTTAAATATTTGTTTGTTGGTTTCTTCTCTTTTACCTAAACTTACCTAAAGAATCCTTTAGGGTTCTGCTTTTGCTACTCTTTTCTTTCTGTGTTTGTTCTTTGGAGGTAGCATCCATTCTAATGATTTTAATGGCATCTCTAAGTTGACAAATTCCAAATTTATTTCTCCATCATAAACCTCTCTTGAACTCTAAAAAATCCCAAACCTACTCCACATTTCAAGTTAGAAGTGTACAACTTTTCTCATACACATTAAAATAACAAATTCAAAATATTTTCTTCCTCTGAATACAGATCATCTCTTCTGCACTGATAGCTAATCATCTGTCCACTTGGCAAATATTGTAGAATCATAACTGTGTACTCTTTTCCTCTGTCACACCATATCTAGTCCATTACCACATCCTAAATTCTCTACTTTGAAAATATATGTTATGTCCAATCTCATTGCTACCAGTTGTTCACAGACACCATTTTCTCTCAATGTATCTTTAATTCTTCCCTGTGTCCCTTTAATCTGTACTTAACAATGGCCAGATTTATTATCTACTTATGTAAGTCTCAGCTAATTTCTTGGCTCTTTTTTCTTCAGTTTTTGTTTAAATATCACCTTTTCAGTGATGGATGCTCTACCTTTCCTATCTGACATCTCATTGGATCACCACTCATTTATCCCATCATGTGTTTTAGATGGTCTGTGACACTCTTCACTTTCTAACCTAATCATGCAATTTTCTTATTTATATTTGTTTTATTTCTTATTCTTTCCACTGTCCTCATGACCAAAAAATACTTTGAGCTCCATAGGGTCGAGGGCCACTTTCTTTTTTTTTTTTAATATTGGCATAGCCCAAGTATCTAAAATGGTTACTGTCAAAAATTAGACAATACTTAAATATTTTACATAAGTTAATAAAGCATTGCAAGCTAAACTGAAGGGTGCTGGCATTTAGAATGTAATCTTGCTATGTAAATATATGTAACAGAAGTAGTTGAAAGACTGAAAATATATTAAGCATTAAAATAAGTAATCTATAAAATAGGAAAATAAAGAGAAAATGCAGAAATCATTCTAATAGAATAAAAACTATTTCTCTAAAATATTAATAAAACAGGTAAATTTTTTAATCAAAATCAATAAAAATCACATTTTCAAATGTAATATTAGGACTAAAAATCAAAAAAAGATATAAAACATAAATGACAAAATAAGAGAAATACTATGAATAATATTATTCCAAAAGCTTTTTGAAAATTGAGGTGAGACAGATATTATCAAAATATTAACTATTGAAGAACAAGAAAACCTAATTATACCAAGAGACAAAACAGAATTAACACATAATCCTAAACCTACGACAATCAACAACAAAAAAATGACTCACTCAGATGATTGAAAAGCTGAATTTTCTTTCTTTCTTTTTTTTTAAGTGTATTCTGAGAGAGAGAGAGCCCAAGTGAGGGAGAAGCAGAGAGAGGGAAAGAGAGAATCCTAAGCAGGCTCTGTGTTGCCAGCACATAGCTTGATGAGGGGCTCAGACTCAAAAACTGCAAGTTCATGTCCTAAGCCAAAATCAAAAGTTGTATGCCAACCAACTGAGCTACCCAGGAGCCCCAAAAAACTGAATTTTTAAATCCTTCTGAAAACCAAGTACCCCTGTGAATCACAATAGAAATAGAAATAAAGATACTCAAGTCATTTTTTGAGACTGATATACCTATCATAAACTACAGGCACTCAATAGAAGAAAAAATAGATAGTTCATTTAAAACTATTGACTTGCCTAATATATATATAATGGCAAAAAAATCCCGTGTTTAAAAAAAGCAACCTACTCCAAGGAGAGGTTATTTCAGAATGCTTTGGTGTTAAAGAAAAAAACAAGGTTTACAAAGGAAAATTTTATTCAATCAGTAAATAATTAGAACAAGTTCATCATTCATTCATGATAAAAACATTTAAGAAACTAAATATGAAAGGGAATATATTAACTCCCACCAAAAGAATATGTCAATAACTTTAACAAATATAGTATCTAATTTGGAAGTTGTAAAAGCTAATTAATTGATTAATGTCCAAGTTGGGACAAGCATACTACCTCCTGAGAAACTCTTACATGTGACTAAATATTAATATATAAATATACATCCATATGTGAACAAATGACCGATGTATGACACAGGAATAATGTATGTACTTTATAAACTAAATCTGCACACAATGACATGGATAGATGCTAAAAGCATAATGGTAGCAAAACTATCAAAAATACATATAAAGAATCAATATATTAAATCAATAAAATTACATAAAAGGCCTTTATTCACATTGCCTGTTACCCATCATTTGTTACATCATTAAAAATATATACTCTTTTACTTTTTTATTTTAAAAGATGTTTATTTATTCATAAATAGTTTACTTTAGAACTTAGTGCTTTGCTTTTTCTTTGAGTATGGATGAGCCTATTATATAATTTCACATAGGTTTCTTTTCTGTTTTATAATACACACCACTATGAACAATGCCCAGTTTATTTTCTTCACAGCAATAATTTAAAAACATCTCCCTATCCAAGTATAATATACTTCTATATTTGTATATGTTACCCCAGACTAAAAAGTTGTTTTTCTTTGCTAAACTTTTTAGGGGGGAACTTTTCAAAACGTGAAATTCAGTTGCATAAAAAATATATTATTGGCATATGCTGCATTGTATAACAATTAAGTTGAATAAATTCAGATGAAGTATATATGGCATAAGTAGATTTAGGATAAAAATGTCAAAGCTTTGTTAAACCTACAACCCATTTGGTGAATGAAGTAGCATTAGCATGGACTACATTATGAACTGTGAGCATTCAATATTCTGTGGAAATCATGTATTTTCAAAGGGGTAAGGAAAACTATTTGCTAAAATTCAGCAAATCGTTTTATTAGTGGTCAGTTAATAGAGCTTCTGCTATATGCTGCTGTTGGATACATATATAGTTAGTAAAAATATAAATATATAAACTGCATAGATACACATAAAATTCAGGAGACAGCTTGCTTCTTTAGAAGGCATATTAATGTGGCTAAGGAGAGGAACAGAGAGAAAATTTCTGTGTTACTAACATTTGGTGCCCCCAAAGATGGATAATTAAATTATAAAGCAAATATGACAAAATATCAATATTTTAAAATTACAGTTAGTGAGAAAATAGATTTCATTATAAGTTTTACCATAAAGAAAAACAAAGGAAATCACCCATGATCTTACCATTTTAGGAATGAATATGATTATAATATTAGATTGGAACACGTGGATGGCTCAGTAGATTGAGCATCCAACTCATGATTTAAACTCAGGTAATGATTCCAGGATGATGGGATCGAGCTCCACGTGGGGCTCTATTCTGAGCATGGATCCTGCTTGGGATTTTCTCTCTCTCCTTCTCTCTCTCCAGGTCTTTTAAAAAAAATTATATATATATTATAATATATATTACATATATACATGTATATATATGTAAAATATTAGATTATATTTCTTATATTTTAGCTAAAAGTTTAAATATGAATCTAAATAATAATTATTCACAATTTGTGCTAAATAGATTATATTTTCTCTTGCCCTCACAGATCAGTGAAACCTAATTGAAAATTTTACTTTTTACTAGCTCAGGAAAGTTTAAAGCTGAAATGCCATAATAACAGAGACCGAATTCTATTTTCTTATGACTGACACTATGCAAAAGAATCTTTGGAAAGCCATGACTAAATACAATCATTTAGGAGTCAAAACTCAAGCATCATCTCTACAGGGCAGGGCTGCAAACTGTAGAGAATTCACATCATCTGTCTAGCCATTTGTAAAAATTATTCCCAGAATATTTCAGGCAATATTTTTTAAAGACCTCACTACATCTTTACATGTTCTGCATGCAAGAGTCTAGATCATCACAAAGAGCCCATTCTAACCCCTATTTAACTAAAGCAACAATTTATAGTTTTCACTACTTAAGAAGTTCAAAATTTTAATTAAGTTCATAGTATTGATTAGGATCATAGTATTGTGAGTAACAAAAATGATTATAGAGCCTAAGCTTCAAGTGAGGACTTCCCATGGAGTGTGGATTATTAGGGCTTTTGACAGCCCTTTTATAAGTTTAAACCACCATAAACTACCATAGTTTATCCAACTATTTTTTTTCTACAGAAGCACTATGTTATTTACAGTATTTGAAACTACAAATAATGCTACAATGATAACTTTTGCCCAAAGGTATTTTCATTTTATAAGACAGAAATCTTCAGGGTAGATTCCTAAAAGTAGGATTTCCGGGTCAAGTTAGGTTCATATGTAGTTTTGTTAGGTATTGTCGAATTCCACCTGAAGAGACTTACTTGCTTGCATTTCCACCAGCAAAATTGACAGTGATGGCACAGCCTCATCAACACTCTGTTTTCATACTTTTAATTTGTTTTCCCATTTGATGGGTAAGAAATATCTCATTGGTTTGGTTGAATTTCTTTAACTATGAGTAAATTTGAAAATGTTATACTTTCAAGAACCATTTTTGTATATTTTCTGTTGAGTTAATCATTCATATATTTTTCTCTTGTTTTCAATCAGGGTTTGCTAATTAAAGCATCAGCGTTAAGTCTTTTTTTAACATTAGGAATATTAGTACTTTGTTTTGAATATTACAAATGTTTCTTCCCAATTTCACAGCTTTCACTGATTTTTATGTTGATTTTCACAAGACGAAAGCTTTAAACATTTTTTACATACTCAAATTCATTAATATTTTTATGTTTTGCCTCTGGATTTTAAAAATATTAGAAAGCATTTCCCTGCACTGAGATTTAAGAGAATTTCACCCACATTTCATTGTCACACATGTATGGGTATGTGTTTTTTACATTTTGTCTCTAATCTAACTGGATTTTTTTTTTCTTTCCACAGGATGTAAGATATGGTTTTTTTTTTTTATTACAAATGACTGCCAAGATGGTCAAGAATTTTAATTTAAAGTCTTAATAGCCAAAGCAATCTTCAGAAAGAATAAAGCTGGAGGCATCATGCTTTCTGATTTCAAAGCATATTACAAACCCATAATAATCAAAGCAGTATGGTACTGGCATAAAAACAGATACATATCTCAATGGAACAGAAGAGAAAGCCCAGAAATAAACTCATACATACACTTTCTATTACTTGTGACAAAATAAATCCAAGAATATACACTGGAAGAACAGTCTTCTTAATAAATCGTCCTGGGAAAACTGAACAGCCACATATAAAAGAAGGAAACTGGACCACCGTTTTGCACCATACATAAAAATCAACTTGAAATGGATTAAAGACTTGAATGTAAGACTTGAAGACATAAACCACCTAGAAGAAAATATAGATGGTATGCTCCTCATCATAGGCCTTGGCAATTATTTTTTGGATTTGCTACTAAAAGCAAAGATAACAAAAACAAAACCAAACAAATGGGATTACATCAAAGGTGATCAGTAACAAACTGAAAAGTCAACCAACAGAACTGGAGAAAATATCTGCAAATCATATAATAAGAAGTTAATATCTACAGTATATTAAAACCTCATATAAATCTATACCAAAAAAATAAAACCAATCCAAGTAAAAAATGGGTCGAAGATATGAATACACATTTTTTCCAAAGAAGACATATCAAAGGCTAATAGGTATGTGAAAAATGCAAACCATCAGGAAAATGCAAATCAAACCGTGATGAGATATTACCTCACACCTATTAGTATTAGAATTAGTATTAGAATGGTTATTACAAAACCCACAAGCATTGGTGAGAATGTGGATCACAGGGAACCTATGGTGGGAATGTAACTTGGTACAGTCACTGTGGAAAACAGTATGGAGGTTACTCAAAAAATTGAAAATAGAACTATTGTATGATCTAGCAATCCCACTTCTGGGTATTTACCAGACAGAAATGAAAACACTAACTCAAGAGTTAACTCATTCTCATTCTCTCTCTCTCTCTGTATTTAAATGTATCTAAATAGATAGATAGACATAGATATATAGATACACTCATACATATATATACATACATGTAAACTTATATATCTATATTTTATGTATATAATATATATAATGCAATAATATTCAGCCATATAAAAGAAGGAAACCTGGCATTTGCAACAACATAGAGTGAGCCTGAGGGGATTATGCTAAGTAAAATACACCAAGGAGAAAAGGGCAAAATACCATATGATCTCAGTTATATGTAAACTTTAAAAAAATAGAAAGGAATTTACACAGAGAACAAATTGGTAGTTGCCAGAGAGAGGAGGAGAGGATCGTTGAAACAGGTGAAGAGGATCAAAGGGTACAAAATTCTGGTAATGAAATAAATAAGAGATAGGGATGTAATGTACAACAATGACTATAGTTAATAATACTGTATTATTTATTTGAAAGTTTCTAAGAGAGTAGATCTTAACAGTTCTTATCACAAGAAAGATGTGCATAACTTTGTGTGGTAACAGATGCTAAGTAGACTTATGTGGTATTTACATTGCAATTTTGAATATACATATTTCAAATCATCATGTTGTACACTTGAAACTAATATGATCTTATGTCAACTGAATCTGAAAAAAAATAGTGTAAAAAATCCAAATTGTGACAGACCTCAATATTGGAATTGTATTACTTACATAGTTAGGACCTACATCTCACCTAAAATGGAAGTAAAGATAAAGAATGAGGTAGAATACATAAAGCTTTACTCAAACGACTGTATAAATATACAACCTCCAAAACTTAATATTCCAAGTTTCCTCTGGCACACAGTAGCAGTTTGGGGGTCAGAAACCTGCATACAATAATTTTTTATAAGTCTATTGTTGATATTTGGTCTGTGTTCAAGGATGAGATACCTAGAAAGAGTGTTTCAATATTACAGGGGGAAAAAAGCCAGACAAGATACAAATTCACAACTTTCCTAAAATCTATTTAAGCACTGAGGTTTCCAGCTAACAAATAGAGCAAAAGTTAAAGAGATGACTGCAGGGAAACACTGGACACAAGCAATGTGTAGGAGACAATGAGATACAAGGAGTTTATTTAGCATAGGTTGTGAATTGGTTGACGTCTGACATATATTACTTTGGGAGCTTGAAGCCCTGTGGCCACAGAAACTTGTGAGTCTACTTCCTTATTAGGGTTGTCTTGTTGAGCCCCATCAGGTGCTCATGGAAATTACTGGATAAAGTTGTAAAAATATGTTCTTAATGTTACAGACGTAGAGGAAGAATGGCAGCTACTGCATGAAGGATACACAATTCTATTTCTTCCTTTTTGCATTCTATCCCTTCTGGAATAAAATTTTCAATATCTGGAGGCTAAAACACTATTGAGCACTGAAGCAAACATATTACATCTAAAGGAAAGAAACAGAAACACAAAACCAAAACCAAAAACTTGCCCCTGGAAGAAGAAATGGAAATCTAAGATACGGACCAGAAATACATCTAGGGAAGGTGTAGGGGCACTGACAAAAATCGTAGCTGAGACTCAGAGACACGGTGCTCATCCTAGACAAAGGCTAAGTCAGAAAAACAAAGTATATCTCCCCTCAACACCAGGCTAACAAGAGTTGAATATTGTATTTGGTTCTCCAGAGAAAAGACCCAATAGAATGTGTACACAGTACCTCCAGCTTGCAGAATTTTCTGATTAAATTTCCAGGCACAGAACAGCTGCTTTCTGCTTTGTCTGCTTCTCATTCCCTGCACTTGACCTTTAGGGGTTGTCCAGTGCCTTATGTGCATGATTGTCTATAAAATATTAGGTTCATGCATCTTTTATGGTTCTTTTTTTTCTCCATGATTATAATGTCTCAAGCTCTGGCCGTGTGGTAGTGCTGAACTGTGTATAATTATTTTCTCCTTGACTCATTAAGAACTCAGCAGGACCTACATAACTACTTTCTCTTCAAATTCTACATATTTTTCAGGAGTCAGCAAGTGATCAGATTCACTAAAGCATAATATCATTGATGAATCTGGGCTTTTTCAGTGTCCTAATATATTCTCTGAGATCTTAGCCCCTTGATTTCCGTCTCTCTTTGATGTTTTCTGACACCTTTAAAGAGCTGTTTGTTTTTTTTTTTTTTTTTGAGTTTATTTATATTGAGAGAGACAGTGTGAGTAGGGGAGCAAAGAGAGAGGGAGGCAGATAATTCTAAGCAGGCATTGTGCTGTCAGTGCAGAGCTGGACAGGGGGCTTGAACTCATGAGCCATGAGATCATGATCATACTTAGCCAAAAGCCAAGAGTCAGACACTCAACCAACTGAGCTATCCAGGCTACCCTCTTTATTTTCAATTTTTAAACCCAGGTTTTATTATTATTAGTGGTGGAAGTTTAGTCTTACATTTTGCTGAAGTCATTGGTGTTTATTCTAGTGATGTCTTTTTTTTTTTCTATTAAATCTTTGTTCTTGGTTATGAAATGGTTTCTTGGTTACTTTTGTTATATTGCTTTGACATTCTATTCACTCTTCTTAAGCTTTGCTGAGTCTCAGAGGAGTGCATTTTTCATACATTTTAATCTATTTGTAGATACTTAGTGGTTTACAATAGTTTTCCTTTACTAATTGTTACTGGAGATAGGATGTATGTGTATGGAGGGGTGAAATATAGGATATATAGCCACAGAAGATATATTCCATCTTACCTCCAATGATTGTGAATTTATTGCTGAAAATTATGCTTTAGTATTTGAACATTTAGAATCTTGATCTCCTCATGCCTCGCAGATATAACAAAACCTATGAATGTATCCTTGCCTCTCCTAACCACATAACTGAAATTATTGCTAATGACTAAAAGAGTATTTTATTGTTAAACCCTTATTCTGAGGAAATGTGAACAGTGGGAAAAAATTACCAGAAATTATTCTGATAATATAATAAAACTTGCCTCCAAAAGATATATCCAAGTCCTAATCCATGGATTATCATATTTGGGAAAAAGATGTTTTAAGATGTAATTAAATTTGAAGTGAGGGTATCATTCTGAATTATCCAAATGGGCACTAAATCCAACAGAAGAAAGACACTGACAGAAGATAAGACAGACATATGGAGGAGAAGGAATGTGAAGACAGAGGCAGAATCTGACAGGGATGTGAATGCCAAAGAAAGTCCAGAGCCACAAGAAGCTGGAAAATGGGGAGAAAATAGATTCTTTCCTAGAGCCTTTGTAGGGAGTACATACTTGCCAATACCATGATTTTGAACTTCTCTCATCCAGAATTATGAAAGAATAAATTTCTGTATTTTACATGCCTCCAAATTAGGGTAAATTGCTAGAGCATTCCTAGGAGACTGTTACCTTCCTCTGTCTGAAAATAGTACTTCTAGTTTTTTAATATCTGTGAACAATCATTTTCCCCAGTATATCATTATATATATTTAAATTTGGTTAACTTCTTCAGTATTTTCCAATCCACTTGCCATTTTTCAGTGATGCCTCATGAAATTTGGGCCACTGAGTGCTTTTAACTCTTAGAAATGGAAGAAAAGGCTGCCTATCACAGTTCTCAATCTGCTAACTTAAAATAATCTTCATCATATTCTGAATATACTAATCATAATCCATTTAACTAACAGTTAATATATTAAAAGCAGATTATTCAGGGATGACTGGGTGGCTCAGTCAGTTGAGCGTCCGACTTCAGCTGTGTTCATGATCTCATGGTTCACGAGCTTGAGCCCTGTGTTAGCCTCAGTGCTGACAGGTAGGACCCTGGAGCCTGGTTCAGATTCTGTGTCTCCCTCTCTCTCTCTCTGCCCCTCTCCCAATCATGCTCTGTCTCTCCCAGTCTCTCAAAAATAAAAATTAAAGAAATTTGAAAAGAATCAATAAAATCAAGTTATTCAGAAGGAATTTTGATATCTAATATTTCTTCAATTTTAATAGTTTATTTTCATTTTACTTAGCTTGCTTGAACAAAAAAATGATTATCCTATAATATATAATACAAATGCTACAACTAGTTTTCTGCTCTAGTGTGTCTTCCTTTCTTTGTAATACATGTTTGTTACTCCAACTGTGTATGAAGGAAAGAAAATTACAGAAATGAAATATTACTACTAAAAAGAAAAAAAGAAATACTACTGTAAATAAAGGATATTGCCATCATGCTATTCAACCTAAGAAATTTGCTTGAGAAGGCATTTCCAACAGAATTGATAAGAAAATGTTAGCAAATTTCGCTAAGTTTCACTTAAAGCCGCTTTCATTGCTGATGCAAAAAATAGGGGAGATAAAATTAAATGAATAAATTATTTCACAAGTTTCAGGGAGATTACATTATCTAGATCTTTCTTAAATTTCATTTTATACTCTGGTGTTTTCAGAGCTTTGTTCTTTAAATACATGACAGACAGGATTCAGCTTCAGAAGACAATGCTTTGACACTATAAATCAGTCATATCACACACACTGAGATTTATCATCATTTACAGTCATTTTATACTAAAGTTAGAAGTTTAAAGCATAGTTGTTAACACTTGTATTATAGACTTTTGAGAAACCCCTAGGGTTTGTCAGTCAGTTATGCAAGTTGAAATAGTAAATAACAAACTCAAAGGCTGGGACAGAAAAGACCTGTTATTTTTGTAGAGTTTAACAACCAAGACAAAAATTACTGGTCTCATGATAGAAGTTTAAGTCTTATAATTAAGCTTACTACCCTGTGACCTTGGATGCGGATTGTCCAACTGCTGTTGAAAGCTTGTGCTGACTCATGTGTTCCCGGTGGCACAGAGAGAACATGACAGTGAAAACTGGTAAAAGACTCTGCCTGACTGAAGGGATTAAAAACAATGAATCATGGGAATCTAATCCCAAAAACAAGAGCACACTGTACACACTATATATCAGCCAATATGACAATAAATTATATTAAAAATAAATTTTAAAAAATAAAATAAAAATAAAAAATAAAAAAACATACACCAGGGGTGCCTGGGTGGCTCAGTTGTTTGAGCATCCAAATTCAGCTCAGATCATGATCTCGTGAGTTCGTCATATCAGACTCGCTGCTATGAGTGCAGAGCCCACTTCATATCCTTTGTCTCTTCTCTTTCTACCCTTCATCACTGCCCCCTCCTCAAAACTGAATAAACATTAAAAACAAAATAAAAGCCTTACACCAACACAAGTGAATAATTCACAGTGATTTTAAATGGCTAAATGTGTGAAAAGAGAGAACTGTAGTAAGGAAAGTAATTATGATTCAACTATTATCTGGGCCTATTTCTTAACCCAGAAAAAGCTGAAGTAATATTGTTAAATGAAAGTTTACAATCACTTTAGTAGAGATGGAGGGAGTATTAAACTCCATTAGTCTTATTTCAAACAAGGCTTTCTATCATATTAAAAGAGCTTATTTCTGAGAAACATAAGATCATTAAACAAACACTTCACAATCTGACTTGTAAATACTTTCTAGACAAACTTTGGTCCCTCTGGAAGAACATGTTTGCAGACCATTTTTTTTTTCTGGCAGCCTGGAGGCTATCATGTATAGTGGACAAAGACCAAGAAATGAATCTCTTAGGAAATTGGAATAGAGGATACATATCAACTGTTAGACATTGAATATGAATATCTGTGCATATAGATTATCAGATTTTACATATTCCTTGATGACAAAATAAGTTACTTTTTTTTAATGTTTATTAATTTTTGAGAGAGAGAGAGAGTGCACGAGATAGGTAGGGGAAGAGAGAGAGGGTGACAGAGGATCCAAAGAGGGCTCTGCATTGATGGCAGAGAACCCTATACAGGGCTCGAATCCATGAACCATGAGGTCTTGACCTGAGCCCAAGTCAGTGGCTTAACCATCTAATCCACCCAGGCACCCCCCAAATAAATAAGTTAACTGAATCCTTAATTGAGAAGTATTGTAGTAACCAAAAAAGCAACTCCACAGTACAATTCTTGAACTTCAGCTATCATCGGTTCTTAATCTGACAAATCACAATAGACAACTTCGTCCCATACTCCAATTGCTATGCTGTTTGGAGCTAATACAGTTTAGTACTTAATTCTGGCATAACTCCTTCATGAGTCAGGTAATGAGGTCCCAGCTGGTGAGAAGTGACACCCCCGCTCTCCTGTGCCTAGGCCAACTAGCAGATGGAACCCCGTGAGCACTTTGCTACTCTCAGCACTTCTCCCCACCTACTGGTTAAGCAGCTAGTGGTGTAAGGGGATCATCACAGCAAACACTCCTTGTGCTTTACATCTCCCTAATCTCCAAACCCGACTGTTGCTCATATGCGTACTTTTGTCTGAAACATATCTTGCTCCCTCTGAGTTCTAGATAATTAAGGTGAAGCTCAGATGCAAGAACACTGCCAAATATACCCTAAAGTTTTATGTTTTGTTTCTCAAATATAAGAAGACTACTTACAGACTTGTGGTATAAAGACTACATGTCAAAAAATATATACGTGTTATAAAGCAAACAATAGTGTTAGCTGTTTTTGCTATAGTTTGTATTCCATTCTGGCTTAACGATATTAGAGATTTAACATTTAGAAATCTTTCTATGTTATTTAGTGATATTTTAATGAAGTGAATGTTACAAATATTATATTATCACTTTAAATTTTATAAATAACTTTCCATTAAAAAATTTATATTTAGCATTAGAGAAGCTCATTTCATCAAGAGTAGTAAAATAACTGTATTTCTCATAATGATAAAAACTTTTAAATAACTGGTAAAAATGATATACGTCCCAAATAAACATTTGTCCACTCTTTATTACATGGGTTCACTATAGATTTTGCTACTTTTGATTTTCATTTTTTCTCTCTCAGCCACCTTCAAAAATTACCTATTTTAAATCTTATTTGGTAAATTCTTTAATAACCTCCTAACTTAACCATTTCTTTAATTTCTTTAATCATTCAAGGTTAAACTCTTATTCTAGTTTTTCTACTAATTTAAGTACCTTATATAATCAATTAATGAATTTGAAAACCTATGGCATTGAAGCCTAAAGTGCAAATAATTCAAGCAAATATAAATTTTCAAAAGGAAGTAGAACTGTATCAACATGTCAACAGTTGCTTATAGGATGAGAAATTACCCAACAGAAAATGATCTGGAAATTAGATAAAATCTATGGGTGGCACATAAGCCACAAAGAACAGATTTTTATTTTATATGCACAGTCCTACTTAGAACTATACCAGAGGGCTTATTTTCTTTCAATACATCACATTGCACAGAATATTTTTTCACAATTTCCATTGCTTCTTTCATTCTTTTCCATATTCTTTTCATACTCATCAGTGCACATACTCTCAAACAATCTGTTTAAACTCTAGTCTCATCTGAAATTCTAACATTACTTGGAATAAAGTGGAAAAAATAGCATAACAGAACAACTCTGTTCACTCTGTAAGCTGTGTTTTAAAGTCCAACTAAGAGCTAGTTGTTACATATTACAACAGACAGGTTTTGCTTCAGAGGCTGATTACTTTTATTGATTAACACTACAGTTGATTTACTATCTTTCATCTGCCTAGAGAATGCCCAATTCTTTTAGGAACAGGGTGAAGCTTGTTGAAAACACTTGCCAAATAGTATCCATTAGAGCAGAACTGAGAGGAAGTTGCTTCTCTTCTAGCTGAATAAAACTGAATAAGCAGTCCCGTAAAGAAATTTCTGCTCTGGAAATACTACATAACAAGCAAAAGCTTAAGCACTGTGTAATTATAAAAGAAAGGACATTGATGCTTACACAATCCCCAAAAAATTCAGGATAGGCTGGGAAAATAATCATGTAGATATATTGCAGTGACTTTGTTGTTTTGAGGTTGACAAATTTGCAGTGCCTACTGTTAATTTTTACTTTCTTACATTTTCCTCAGACTATATAGAGAGAGAAAGAACTATGCATAAAGATAATGGCATCCAACAAATTCTGATTTGTTCTAATGCAAGACTCAAATTTTTAACTATGTAATTAGTGGTAAAAAATCATACATCTCTCTTCAAAATGATTTCAGAGATGGGTATACATTGAGTTTCAGAACTATTAATGTGGAGTAGACTATAAAGGCAGTAAGAACCATGGACAAAAATCCTGATACACATATATTGCTACTTCCATCTGAATGAGTTACCTTTACAAATAATGACATATCAATATCAACACCCATATTATCACTATACCAAAAGACACACTATGATGTATATTTGCTCTATTCTATAACATGGCGATTATTTATCTCATTGCATTCAGGATAGTTATATCCCTAAAAAATAATAACACTACAAAAACAACATCACAGTTAAATATCGAAGTACAAGTAAGAAAAATAAAATTTTCAATGTGCCTCAACCAAAAAAAGAAAGTCACTAACAAGGTTTACAAAGAAAGGGAATGGGCAATGACAATGATGCAGAATAATCTGAAAGGTGTTATCTTTAAAAAAGAAATAGGTGATATCTTAATACATAATTATTGACAAAGAATATAGAAAGAGGTCAGAGATAAAGACCTCCCTTACCAATATTTAAATAATATTTAAAAGTTAGAAAAAACCCACATGAACTAATATACAACTTCATGATATCAAGGAGAACATTATGCTACAAATTAATGCTATGCACCTTACAAGCAAGGCAGTAAGAAAACTTTCACTTCTGGCTATATAAGAGTACCTAGTAGGATGAATTCTTACTTAGAAAGAATTAGGAGTTGACGTCCCAGTGATAAGAAAGAAACAAAATGAGATGAATTTTAAATGTTTTTTGTAATTTTCTCCAAAGACACTTGCCATATCATGAGTGGCACAGGTAAAGATGTGAAGAGCTGAGAAGAAAGTTGTAACCAAGAGAGTAAGTAATAGGATAAGAGTTTTATGTAGTCAGAGCCTGAGGGACAAATGCTGATGTTTATGACATTTATGAATTGAGGTTATAATAACTCAGAGAAAATAAAAAGTCAAATGAGACCTTACATTTTGTACCACTTTCCCCTTACAATGTGTTTTTATTTGAGTGCAACAATTTATTTTTTTTTTTTATGTTTTATTTATTTCTAGGAGAGAGAGTGAGACAGTGTGAGCAGGGGAGGGTCAGAGAGAGAGGGTGTGACAGACAAACAGGCTCCAGGCTCTGAGCTGGCAGTCAGCACAAAGCCCGACGCGGGGCTCGAACCCACGAACCGCGAGATCATGACCTAAGCGAAAGTCGGATGCTTAACCGACTAAACCACCCAGGCGCCCCTGAGTGCAACAATTTAAAAAGGCTGAAAATTACATATAAAGTAGTAGGTAAGAGTCTCAGAAGCCAAATAGGGCCTTTGGCAGATTATTATAAAGACCATTGTGCATAATAGGCATAAACAGTAGTGTTTTAGGACAGACCCTGAAGGGAGAGACATTAAAGGAAGAGCAATTTGGAAATCAATGAATCAAAAAACAAAAACAAAAACTCCTTAGAATCATTTCAATCCAGGAATTATTGATTATCAACGCCTTCTCCAAAGGTCCAGAACCAGAAGATGACATTACTCAGAATCTCACACAAAATTACTACAATAATGCAAAATCAGAATCATACCAGAAAATAAGACCAAGAGAAACCAAGTGAGAGAAGAAAGAGAAAGAGAAAGAGAAAGAGAAAGAGAAAGAGAAAGAGAAGGAAGGAAGGAAGGAAGGAAGGAAGGAAGGAAGGAAGGAAGGAAGGAAAAGTTTCCTAGATGATACAGGTATCAGTATTTTCAAATACTGTCTTTAACCATTAATAACAGCATTAAATAATAAGACTAATATATAAACAAGAAGCAAAATTTCAGCAATACATTGAAATTTATAAAAGAAATGAAGTAGACCTTTTTAAAAAATATTTTATTTATTTTTGAGAGAGAGATAGAGACAGCATGAGCAGGGGAGGGTCAGAGAGAGAGAGAGACACAGAATCTGAAGCAGGCTCCAGGCTCTGAGCTAGATGTCAGCATATAGCCCAATGCGGGGCTCGAACCCACAAACTGTGAGATCATGACCTGAGCTGAAGTCGGATGCTTAACTGACTGAGCCACCCAGACACCCCATGAAGGAGACCTTCTAAAACTGTGAAATATATAGTAACTAAAATTATAAATTCAACTTATGAACTTAAGAGCAAATCAGATACAACCGAAGACACAATATTTGAATGGAATGATAGATCAGTAGGAAAAAAAAAAGGTTGCAGTAGATCTGAGACAAAAATATTATGAAAATAAAAGGTATAGTGGGTCAAAATGAAAATATATGATCCAGAAGGAAAGGAGAAAGATAATGGAGCAGTCGATTAGAAGAGATAGAGGAAGAAAAGTTGATAAAACTGGGGAAAAATGGCAAAAGATATCCATTTACAAAGATTTTAGAAGTTTTATAAAGCCCAACAGGATGAATCTGAGAAAACCACACTTAACATCATAATGAAGCTGTTTAGGAAGAAAATTGCAACAAAAGGCTTAAAGGTAAAAAACTACAATTCACATTTAAAGGAACAACAAAGTAACTGAGCACTGTATTCACAAGAGAAATAATGGATTTCCATCTTCCAAGTGCTAAAATAACAGAGAAGGTGCTATTTTATTTTCAGTGGGAAATAGCTTTCAGAGATACAGACAAGTAGAAGACAATTTCAGACAAACAGAAACTGGGGAACCCCTCTACCTAGAATCAAGACCAGGAGACAGTGGCTGGGCATTTCTGACTTGAGTCTTTCATGAGGTGATAGCCAGGTATCAGCCAGGGCTGTAGTTATCTGAAGACTGAAATAGGTCTGGGATGATTTGATTCTCAGGTGACTCACTCCCATGGGTTTGGAAGATAGAATTCGTTTTTGGGGGGAGACCTTGACTCTCCAAAAGATAGCTTGAATGTTCTCACAGCATGCTAGCTAGTTGCATTCTCACATACTGAACAAAGTGGGAGTCCAAGAAAGCAGCTGGTATGCCTTTTATGGCTGATCTTCAGAACTACTGCACCGCTACCTATCCAGTATGCTACTGGTTACAAAGGTAAGTCCTGTTTCCTGTGGAAGCCGACTGTATAAGGATACAAATAATAACAGAAGGCAGAATCATTGTATGTTATCTTTCAGGCCGACTTTCAAAAGTATTTGAAAAACAAACATAAAATGAATAACAGAAAACTAACTCATAATTAGAGAAATGTAAATTAAACCACACTGTGATTCAATTTTTTTACCTTCTATTTGTCAGGTCGCTAAAAAGAATTTTAAATATCTATTAGGAATTAAAAATATTTGTAACAACATAGTCTTATACTTCATAGTTTGCTAAAAGAGTGTTGAAAGAAGATAATCCTAGAAGAACTTAACTCTTTATGTATTTTTTATTTTTAGGCCATTCATATTTTTTTTTAAATTTTTTATTTATTTTTATACTGTATACTGGATGTAAAAAAAACTGACAATTTTTATAGTGATTTTTCAGCATGTGCACACATTGAGAAGTTCATTAATTGCAGTAAATTTCTGTGTAGACATTGGTTTTATTGAAACATAATTCTGTCTTTTGCTAATGGTTATGTTTTCACTTTCTACCCTTTATAACATCGTTTTTCTTGTTGTATTATGTTGGCTAGAATTACCAACATAATATTGAATAGAAGCTCTAATAATAAGCATTCTTGTCTCAATCCCAATTTTTTAATCAGCATGAAAATAGTTCTAATGTTTCAACATTAAATAACAACTACTAGAGGTTTTAGGTAGACATTTCAGTTAGTTGGAATAAAAATGTCATTTGCATGTAACTGTTTTTAACATGAACAGAAAGTAATATTCCCTTAATATTCATATATGTATGAATAGTTGTCTTAGTATTTTATCACCTATGCTCTTTTTATTTAAAACTTACTTGGTCACAATGTATTCTTTTATTTATACATAGATGAATTAAGTATACTTCCATATAAATGATGTGAGAGGTTTTCCCCTTCTGTTATGTCAGAAAAGAAGTGGCATAAGAAAGGGAATCTCATTTTCTTGAAGTTTAGTTAAATTCATTGTAAAAGTGTCCATGACTGGTGCTTTCTTGATGCACAGATATTAAGTGCTGACTAGCTTTCTTGGTAAGATGGCTAAAATTATATGTATATAAGTCTATAATTTTGTATTAATTTTATAATTTTAGCTTTTTTGTAAAATGTCTAATCTTGTTTAAATTTTCAAATACAATGACACCTACTTTTTTTTTTTACAGTATAGTTTCTTTTCCTTTAGGTTTGTATTGAAATTCCAGTTACCATACAATGTAGTATTAGTTTCAGATGTACAATTTAGTAATTCAGCACTTCCATACAACACCTGGTACTCATCACAAATGCTCTCCTTAATTCCCAGCTCTTGTTTTACCCATCCCTCCAACCACATCTCCCCTGGGAACCATCAGTTTATCCTCTGTAGTCACCACTACACCTAGCTCTTACTTGAATATTACACAAATGATGGGTGAGCAAGTACCCATCACCTTCTTTCCTATCTGTATAGAAATGTCAGGATGCCCTTGACTGAGTCATCACCTATCTGGAAAATAGGCTTTACAAATAACAGCAACAACAACAACAACAACAACAACAACAACAACAACAGAAATCAAAGAAACTCCTGGACAAGCTATTTTAGCCAATTTCTAGCTAGGATATTGTGGCACTACAATGTAGAAAATGCTGTAACTATAATGTAGACAAAGTAAGAAGACATTTCTCCTCATAGCTCTTAGTCATTACATTTAGAGACTGCATGTTCAAAATTTGAAACCTTAAGACTTTTCTTTATAAACTTAATACATAATAAAACATTTATTTGTTCCTTATCTGGGTTTTCAGGTTTAAAGATGCTACATTTTAGGGCCACCTGGGTGGTTCAGTCAGTTAAGTGTCAGACTCTGGCTCAGGTTATGATCTCATGGTTTGTGAGCTTGAGCCCCACATTGGGCTCTGTGCTGACAACTCAGCATGAAGCCTGCTTTGGATGTGTGTCTCCTTCTCTCTCTCTGCCCCTGCCCTGCTTGTTCACCCCACCCCCATCACTCTCTCTCTCTGTCAAAACCAAAGAATAAAAAACATTCGACTAGAGTTATTTTGCTCAAAATATCTTTAATTTCTGCTAATAGTAAAAATATCTGGCTATTTCCAATAATGTATGTTTTATAACACTATTGATAGAAAATAAGTAAGCCTCTTATTTTTATAATTTGTAAACAATTTTCAGGGAGGTACATAGCTTGTTATTTAGTTAACATTTAGTCTACCCAAAGATAGTAATTCTATAAACAAATTAAATAATTCAATTTCCCTTATCTGCAAACATTTATTTATCCTACAATAATTTTTCAGTCTTTATATTTTTTGTTAAAGAACATGGGAAAGGTAAGGAAAGTATAAAAATACTGTAACATGTAAAAAATATATTCTGACCATATTATAAAAGGGACTTTAAAAGAAAGTCAATAATTTATATCAAAAAAAATTTCTGAGCATTTGGAATGTACTAGATTTTAAATTAGATGCTCTGAGGATTGAGGCGTTATATTTCTAACCTGAAGATACTTATAAGATATGACTCATACTCCCATCAAAATTGTTTTAAAGAAAATTACAATATATTTTTAAATGTTTACATTTTTTAATAATAGTGCTACTTCACTTTTGATTGCAGCAATAATTCATAAAATTGCTAAGTAAAACACTTTTGAAAGCAAACTATAATCCTTATATATTAAACATGTTAATTTGCTAGGAAAACAACTTGAAAACATTCAAAGAAGCTTTATTTTCCTTATCCCATCCATCTACCTAGTAAGTGGTAATTTGCCATCCATCGCATTTTAATGTTTTGTCACTACTAACTGGTACAAAGATTTGGGGTATTTATTCTTAAAATAGAGAAATAGGGTTTTTATTTCTCATTTCATAAAATTAAGTATATATAAAAACTGATACAAAACTGCCTTAATCTTTACAAAGTGTTTATTTGAAATTTAGACAACATGCTTTATTTTAACCTGAAAACTTTAAACATTTCATTAATCGTAGACATTTTTGACTGCAAATATTTTTCACCGTAATCACAGGTATATAATAAAGACTGGAAATAACTTTAGTAACATTAATCCTGTGTTATAAAATTTGCATTCTACAGATAAAAAAACAAAATGAAATGGCATAGGCTTCTATACAATGCTGAACTTAATGGAAACACAGAAAAGTAATTATTCTAGAAAAATATTTAAACATGCAATCCAGTGACCTATTCTCTTAAGTTTAAAATTACCTTGTTTATCTAAAAAGATAACCAGTCTACTGTTGATCCTCTCAATCAAATGTCCCTTATGTACCAAGACAAGCTTAACATACCTCCTTCTCTTAAGGGACTGAGGTGTCCAGCTTCATATCCTAAAGTATGATGACCTTTCTGAGGTTTCATGGCATGTCCTAGAGAATAGTATGTAGTAGAGTTCTATTATGTCCCATACGCACTCAGGGATTATGTACATTATGTCCTGTAATTTTTCAACAACCCCTTAAGATACATAATAATTCAAATAATATCTATGTATAACAACTATATTACAGATACTTTTAAGTATTCACAATTTCCATAACACTTTCAAAAAAATAA
The DNA here is from genome assembly GCA_017311185.1 of Proteles cristata cristata. Lineage (NCBI taxonomy): Eukaryota > Metazoa > Chordata > Mammalia > Carnivora > Hyaenidae > Proteles > Proteles cristata. The sequence continues at coordinate 431,330 of JAESUZ010003658.1, read as the reverse complement.
AAGCATAAAGTTTCCACCCTTGTGAATCTTATGTGTTGGTGGTGGTAGGAAGAAGGACAAATGAGAACACAAACATAACAGATTATTAAAATACCAAATGTTATTTATAGGTGTTATTTTTAGAAAGATACATTGGATACTCAGAGCAGAACTCCTTTAGTTAGAAGATGATGTTTTAATAAAAATCTAAAGGAGATGAGAGGCTGAATAATGCAAATATCTAGAGAAGAGCATCCCAACAAAAGGAAAAGCTCTTAGGGGAAGGGTGCTAGGATTGTTTGAGACTATCCTGAAAGACAGTGTAACCTAAGATGAGGAAGCACAGGGAAGTGCCTCAGATGATAAAGAAAGAATGGGAAAGAGCTATCAGATCCCAAAATATTTGGGGTAATTTTAACAACTTTGGTTTACACTGTGAGTGAGATAAAAAGGCTTTGAGGTGATTTAAGCAGATGAGGGACATATACCCCCTGAGAACCACTTTGGCTCCATGATGAGAATGACTGAAGGGAGAAGGGAAGCGGGGCTATCAGACAGGAAGCTATTGTGATAACTCATCTCAAGGCTGAAGGTGGCTTAGGCCAGTGGCCTTATGACTGTGGGGATGAAGAGGGTGTTGAGAAGTGATCTCCTACTGGAGAAAAGGCAGAGTCAATGATGTTTTGCTGAATGAATATCAGATGTAAGGTAAGGAGAGGAGTTGAAAAGTTTATCCTGAGCACCTGGAAGGAAGAAGTTTCAATTTATTGAGATGGGAAATACTACACTGAGACCCTCAGAAGTTTATGTTTTGATGTCTTCCATATGAGATGCCAGTTAAGCAGCCAAGTGTAATATCAAGTAAGCAGCTGCAGACATAAGCCTGGATTTCAGGGGGAGATCAAAGTTTACAATGTAAATTTGGGAGTTGTTAGTAAATAGTTGATACTCAATGAACCACGAGACTGGATAAGAGCAAGAGGAGAAAGTACAAGGGTTGGCCAACTAGTGTTTGAAACATAGGAAGATAAAAAAGAATGAGCAAAATACATACCAAAGGTAGCTAGAGGAGGAGGGAAAAGATATTAATTAAGAATGCTAGTGAATGGAATATTTTAGGATGAAATTGACCAATGGATTTAGCAAAGCAAACATGACTGTTGACTTTGAGAAAACAATTTTGATAGAGTGGTTCAGTAAATAGAAGGTGATTTATGAAGAGAGCAAATGCGGAAAACTCTAGGGAAGGGAAGGGAAGGGAAGGGAAGGAAAGAGGGTAGTAGCTGGAGGAAGACAATGCGTTAGAAGATTTTATTAAAGTGGAAAACATACATCCTGTATATTTCTGGATTGGGAGGAAATAAATACATAATTATGTAAAAAAGAAGGGAGAAGTCTAGAGTGACAGTAGAGGAGTAGGGTTGGGTCTGGTATACAGATGAAGCAGTTAGCCTCTATGAAGAGCCAAAAACTCAAATATTTAGAGAGAAGGCAGATTACAAGAGCAAAAATACAAGTGAGGCTATGTGATGATGGGAGCTTCTTGAAATTTTCTTCTCATTTTCTTTACTTAGCAAAGTAGGAAGAAGGTCAACAATTGAGAACGGGGATGAGGGAAAAGGGTTTGGATATTTGACAAAAGAAACAAAGAATGAAATTGTCATCTAGAAGAATGGAAAACTGAATGAGTCACAGAGATGTAGCACAACTGGCAGAAGGAGAACAGAATTGATAGAGTTTGAGGATTTCCTTTGTAAGATCAATCACAGTTATGCTCATTTGGGAGATGAGGAAATTGAGATAAAGAAAAAAGGCAGATGACACAGAGCTAGTAAGTGCCAGAATTAAACATGCAACAAGTCCAAACCTCAAGATAGTTAATCACTTTATCCTACCTAATTAATCTTTATGTCTTTACCAAAATGCCCCCCGGATACCAGAAGGTAGAGTTGTCAAAATTCAAAGCAAATCACTCTCCATTCCCTCATGAAAAGACACCACAGTCACAGATGAGGTTGAGCAGGCAGCAGCACCAGAAGCTAAAACAGAACCCAAGGAAGTCTATATTCCCAGCTTTAAAGAACTTCACAACCACAGGCTCATATAGATAGGAAGGAGTACATGGAGACTGTGGAATAGTCATACCTATGATACAGACCATAAGATTTTAATAATGATAAGAAAAAAGTGTACAAAGTGAAAAAAAAAAAAAACCTACCAAAAAACTGAACCACTTGCTGAAGATTCTTCATTTGATAGTTGTGGACTTTGTGATGTAGGGAATTATAAGATAATTCACCCTACCTTAAAAGCATGCTTCTGGAACAAATCATGCTCACAAACCAAGATTCTACTGAGCAACAGACACACAGACAGAGGGTTATGAAGGGGGGGTGAAACCATTTAGAACTCATGAAAAACAAGATGTTGGTGATGTTTAGTCAAAATGTTAATGTCATTTTTCTCAATTCATTATGATTTTTATGTGTAATGTTAAGCAAGAACAATCTAGATAGTTTTTATGCTCAAGTTTTAAAAAGTCTTGTCCTGGGGCACCTGGCTGGCTCAGTTGGTTGAGAGTCGACTTCAGCTCAGGCCATGATCTCAGTCTATGAGTTCAATCCCAGCATTGGGCTCTGGGCTGACAGCTCAGAGCGTGGAGGCTGCTTCAGATTCTGTGTCTCCCTCTTTCTCTGCCCCTCCCCTCCTCATGCTCTGTCTGTCTCTCAAAAATAAATAAATGTTAAAAATTTATTAAAAATTAAAAAAAAAATACTCTTGTTCCTTCTAACACCCTTCAGACCAGATGTGGTAATCTTCCTTAGTATATCTTTCCTTTTGGATATCCATAACTAGTTAAAAAAACAAATCTCATTCAGAGGTTTATAATTTTTACCTTTACTTTGAAATATAAAATTGTAAAAATGCAATGTTTGCTTTCATTCTCTTTGCAGTAACATTCTGTCATGAAATGAGAAATACAAACTGTAAGTTGAATACAAGTTGCCCATTAGCTCTTTCTGCTAAATCTCTATTTTCAAAACAACCATTATTTGTAATTCTATTCTGCTTCCATAATGATGGTTATTAAAGTGACTCACCCAGAATGAGAACCTAACCAATTAATTCTAGATAACTTTACCTTGACTACAGTATCTCCAAAAATAATTATTTCATGGCAATAGAAAGTATTTTCCACTCTTGGTCATTTTAGGGATAAGACAGTGCACAGAGTTTGGTCATCAAGGATTTGAAACTTTATATTTTTGCCAGTAATACTATGAAATAATACAGAATTTTTAAAATTGTTTAATTTTTTTTTTTTTTTTTTTGAGAGAGAGTGGAGGTGGGAGGGACCGAGAGGGAGGGAGACACAGAATCGGAAGCAGGCTCTAAGATCTAAGCTGTCAGCACAGAACCCGATGCGGGCCTCATGAATCCATGAGCTGTGAGATCATGACCTGACCTTAAGTCAGACGCTTAACCAACTGAACCACCCAGGCTGCTCACAGGACAGAATTTTTAAATCAGTATTAATCAAAGTTCTAAAATTACACTACAGAAAATATAATTTGTTAGTCTTACTTGAAATCTAAAGTAGAAAATGCTTCCAATAGTTTTGTTTTGATATAGATTTAATCAGTAAATTATGTGTTCCTTCAAACATGTAAGCTATCTTACCTGTAGCACTGTTTTCTGTTCACTGACTTTATCACCCCCCCCAAGTTAAATGTTAGACAGGTAGGGACACACATTATGTAAATCTCCTCAAACACAAACATATTTTGTAAAGCTCAGGTCACTTCAGTAGTTCACAAACCATCACAAGTCTTTATTAGGGCATCAGATTTCGATATTCTGTCTTTCGTCAGGTGTATTATCACCATACCCCAGAAAAATCAAAATTCCTGTCAAAGAAGTTTCTAGCTTCTATGTTTTAGTCACATGGTTTCCTTCTATAAGATCCTTCCTCAGCCCCTCTCATATTTTCCCAAATGTAAATTTATTCTCTCCTTAATTTCTAGTTGAATCTTAGTCTCCCCATAAATCTCTATCTTTGATCCATGAATTATTTGACTTCCAGTGAAAATATATGCTGTCTCCTGTGAAAACATATAACTTAATGGTTCCTCTAAACATTACACTTTTAATCTTTTATGAGAGTTATGTGTGTACATGACTAGTTTTCTATAACATCCACGTACTAGAGTAAAGGGATCATGTCTTATGTATAATAGATAGCTAGACTTCCATTTAGAAGTACTTAATTCTTATAGAATATTCAATGCTAAATTATCATAGGAGTACTTAATACTATATAGCTTTGACAAACACTTGACAGTAAATATTGACTATGTTCTATTATCATGGCCTGTTTGTACTGAAAGCTGGGTAATGGTAAGGATAGAGGGTCATCCAAGTAATTGGCTAATTAAATTTTCCAGGCCCCTGAGCAACGTACATAGTAAAGAAGGAGAATGAGCCTCTTCATTTTCTCAGTTAAAGACTTTTTTAGGCACTGCTGCCAATAAGTAAAACAAGAAAGACATTACATATATGCAATCATATCGACATTAAAATAATCAGAATATGAGAGTAAATTCTGAAAATTCAGAAATGGTCATGAATGTAAAAACATAAAGTAATTCCTGCATTCTTAATTCAAATGAATTTCCTTATGACCTTACCAATTTATCTTTATCCTTAGTTTCCCAAAATCTCCTCTAGAACTTTCAGAGTTACAGAGCTGAATAGTAGTTCCACCTATATAATTGGGATACTATATTTACTTTTCATTACCACAAGGTGAGGAGGGCAGTGATCAGGGTACACAGCATGTCCTACGTGGACCTTAGCCCTATTAAACTGTAGTAGCAAGTTTCTATTCTGTCATTGACTCTTCTCAATTCTTCAGTAAAAAGAATGCAAACCATTTCATGATTCTGTCAATTTGCTCTATGTGTTTTGTGACTTTTCCCTCCCCATAAAGCAGATGTCTGTCTTTGAAAATAAAACCATTTAAACAACAAATAACTAATCCATAATGTTAAAGTTAGTTATTTTGGACATTTACTATTACTACCATTTTTTCAAATATACTGCAGGGCTTGATAACATAGGTTTAATGTGAGATGACACAGTATATGAGGATGATGATATAAAAGAAACTATAAGTCTTTCTTAGAACCTTTATAATGACAGGATGTCATTGCCATAGTAATAAGAGACTTAATGTACAAACAGACAATGTCAGACCATATATAAAAATAGAACTAATCCAAGAAGCCAAACCACACATTGTATGGCCATTGATGCCAGTCAATCCTAAATCAATAACTGATACCTTATCTCATACTTGTACCCACTTCCAAGTTATGACCAGCTGGGGAAAGCCAAATATGATCTCTTAACCAATCATAATTCTTTCTACCTATCTACCTATCCAGGACTTCTTCTCAATTAACACATCAACCTGTACCTTAGACCAGAACTTTTGATTAAGTACATTAGCACTTATTTGCTAGTCTTTTTAATCTTGTGTACTGTATTCATTTACTATTTTAATATGCTATAGTGACTCATACGTGTTGTATGCTTTTTATATGTTTGATGGCTTTCTGGGATTTATGTCTTGATTTTTAAGTATTAGGTATTGAGTAAATATTGGTTGAATATTAAGGTAATGTGTTAACTTATTAAAATTTTATTTTGTGATATAATATTAGTTATAATAATATCCTAATAAAACTAGACTGCAAGATACTATTAGTTTATAAAACAGATTTTTTAAATAATTTGGTATTTTTTAAACTGGAAGTTATCTGTTTCAGGACTTCAGCAAGCAGGTATTCTGTAAGCAGTTATCTTATAAAATGTCTAAATTAAACCATTTCTTAATATCAATTAACCAATATTCTATTTATTTTATAGGATGAGCAATACAATCGGAATCACCCTCAATTTCAACCTAATTCTAATGCTTTTACTTTCCAAATATTTGCAAGTATATATTCTTATCTGTTTGGGACTTTTTTTGCTTTGTTTTTTTATTTTCATTGCCTTGACTATCTCAGGGTGCTTAGAAATTAAAACTAACTGAATAAGTTGGTCTCACAATATCCATGTGTGTGATACTTTGCACAAATAGAAATTGTCATGCTTATTGACAAGATCCTCTGGTTCTTTCCTTAAGCTAGCTTTTAATTTTATGTCTCTTTTATGTTTAATCTCCTCTTTACAACCTTTTGTGCAGTATTTTTGTATTAGTTCACCACTAATATTCTCTCCAGTTTTTGTTCATCTCCTACAAGTGCATATAAAAGGTAGGGGAAGATAAGAAAGAATGAAATTTGAATTAAAATAAAGTTTCTATTTGGTGTGTAGTGTGAATATCATAACCTTCAAATTTCTACCTTACACTTAAATCTTTTATTTTACATGTTTTCTGTTTTAATGATAGTGTATTCTTATTATAAGTTTAAAATAAGTCTCTTTTTAAAGTCTTTATTTTTGAGGTAATCTCAAGTATGTAGCATATATTTACTTTATAAGTCTTGTCTTTTATTTAAATCACAAATATTGCTGCTGCCACTGATGGCATTGTTACTAATAATGAAACAGAAACAATGGCAAATAACCAAATATTCTTTTAGTTTTGAAACGAAAAAAAAAACGTACAACATTTATAATGGTTATATACTTTCCCCCCAACCCCCAAATTCTCTAATACAGTATCTTCACCTATTTTGTAGAAAGAGGACTGCCCTTGGAGGCAAACTAAACTATCATTTGCTATGTATCAGCATTTTCTTTAATTCTCCTTCAGGAGACCTTTCTTTCTTATTTCATGATAAGGCAGGAAAATAGAATGAGCCCAAGGGTATTATTTAATTACATGCTTTCTCAGCTAGAAATCAAATAGGTCACTTCTCTCTGACTGAAGCCTTAATGATAAAGGAAGAAGGCATCAGAAATAATATTAGAGTAATGATAATCTAAAAGAGATCCTGATACAGGACAACTCAACATAATTTTCGAAGTCTCCATTAATAGTGATCTGATGAGACTTTTAGGTTGACTTTCCAGTTCAAACCATTATCTCATTTTTTCCTATCAAATCTATGCCTCTACCCTCCAATTCACAGGGTTAAATATTCCCTGGTAGTGTCAGTACAATGGGACCTATCCCCAAGCCACAAACCTACACAAGAAATGGTGACCCAACTCAAGACAATCAGAATCCACTTGTCAGAATTTGAAATTGCTATTAGGTGATAGGCTTAAGGAGTTATATTTTAATATATGCTAGTCTTTTAAATAACAAAGAAAAATAAGCTTTAAAAACTTGAGAAGTATAGTTTTCCTATAGTACTTTGATAAAGTTGTCAGCAAACAATAACAACAAAAAACCCCAAAACATATTAAAAAACACACAATAATAAAGTAAACATTGTGAAACACAAGTAGGAATATCTTGTGTCTCTAATGCATTTCCATATCCTATTCTAGTTGCTTTCTGAGTCCTAAGTATGTTTTGGCCTTTTGCATTTTGAATCCTAAAAATAAAGTGTCCTTTTATTAAATTCATGTTGGTTTCTGGTATTTACAAATAATGTAAATACAAAATCAATGCCACACATGCCAGCATAGTCTTGGCCAAGATAAACTACTTTTGCAAATGTAGCTGTACAAATTTCTATCATTCTAGATTACATTTTATCATAAAATCCATCAAATCCATGGATTCTCAAGGTCATAAACTGATGAAAGAAAATAACTCCAGTGTATACTGAAAATAAAAAATGTAAATTTTAAGCCAGAAACTTCTATGGTCTTATCCAATAAGCAAATATCCTCCAGTGCCTGTTTTCCTCCTAAAGTTCAATTCTTCATCTTCATAATTTTTAAATTCAGGTGATATCATTTCTCTCTGGTTGTATAAATTATTTAGATTATCAGCAAAGAGAAGAATAAGACAATCAATGGTGATCCCAACGCAGGGAACATCATTTCAAGCTGTCTTGATGGTCTATCTATTAGCAAGTGATCTATGCTGAAAATGTCACTGCCACACCATAGAGAATCCTATTTGGCCCTACCTGTTCATAAGTAGTGTTTCCTATTTTGTAATTATAAATCTTTGGTAATGATAGTCTCCATTATATAAATGAGTAAACAGAGCCAGGAACGCCACCCAATTGGAAAGCAGATGAATGAGGACTGAAGCCCAGGGCTCCTGTATATTTACAGGCTAGCTTCCCATGACCACCCACTCCTCCACTTAGAAGGCAGAAGAGGACACACAAGGCACTAATGTGCTGAGTCAGGACTCTGCTCTGTTCAAAAACAACATTTTAACCTCTGCTTCTGAGATACTGAAGATCCCTGCATGGATTTCCGGATGTAAAAAGCTGTTATTAGGACATAGCACTGAGGTACTGAACTCTATGTGGTGGCTAATCATTTTTATTTGGGCTTTAATTATAATAATTGACTGTTTTCAATTATAAATATATAAGCATTACTCTTAAAGCTGGTAATTTAAAAAACAGATCTATGTCCAGACTAATGAGATTTTCGAGAAAGAATAACATCTATGTGCATAAAACTGAAGTGAGAGGTACGCTGGTAAAATGGCCTACAATAAAGTTGTGCTGACTCAGGTATTAGAAATATGGAGGGAAGCAAAAAGTAAATGCAAGAAAGAGGTAAAGTTTCAAGGGGGAATCATATAAAATTTAATAAAGATCTTTGCTGTAAGTGATTTGTAGAGAGTTGTACATAATATCTGAGGTATAAACACACACATGTACAAACATGCAACATGCCAAAAAGTATATAGTGATACACTTAATGTTTTTAACTCAGTGTGTTTCTCATTATTACTCCTTAACTTAGTTTCCATATCCAATATGAAAATGATTGGTGAAAATAAATGGAATGTTTTTTTTGTTTAACAACTAAAAAAACATGCTGTATTCAGGTTAAGTTTTATCTTTAAAAACATACTCAGAAAAATATAGGAATATACACAAAAAATAAATATATACTAACATAAACATTCTCAATGTGACCACTTTTTTAATCTTCAGAATATCAAGAAAGTAGAGAAGATATTATTCTCCTCATTTTTAAATTTGCATGCTAAGTGACCTGGGTAGGGGCACATAAATGGCCTCTCCACAGCATGGGGGTGTCGACATAGTCAGACACCAGACATGTGGCTGGCTTCTCAGAGGTAATATGTAAAGTAGTCCAGGTGGACACTGCAGGCTAAGATACAGCCTCAACAGATAAGATACAAGGTCACCTCACGATCTAGTCAGATCACAAGGCCATCTCAGTTTCAGAGAGAGTGAGAAAAATAGCTCCCTTTTTCTCTGTTAGGAATGGAACAGAATTTGCATCCATATTTAAACCATCACTGTAGGGGGTATGGCATGGATTCCATCACCCCAGGATCCTCAAGACCAGAAATAAGGCTATCAACTTTAAAGATGATGACAGTCAGGTAAGGGCCTCCCTAGTCTTCCATAGGTTATAAAATAGTTTTAGTCTAATTTAGGCTTCTTGAGCAAGATAAAACTTTTGCACAACTCTGGAATATATCTGGTATCATTGATATTTAATTTTAATAATATTAATAGAGGTTTTAGCTTTCAAGACATGTGAATGTCAAATAACCAGAGTCTCCTTCAGCATTTTAGATTTCACAAGTACTAAATCTCATTGAGATATATCCCATTAGTTACGTACTTTTTACTGTTTCAAAAGAGCTTTCACTGTAAGTAAAAAGAGCACCGATTCTTACTCTAAGGTGAGTAAATATGTAATAATAGGGTATTTATCAAGAAATAAAATGAGAACTTGAAATACTTGTCCTGATACATATATCATGAGTAAAGGTGAGGTACCTGTGGAAATTAATTCTTAATAATCAGTGAAAGAAGACATAAAGTACATAAATGGTGTGTGACTCCGAGACAGAGCTTTAAAAAAATATGTCCCCGTCATATGGGAAGGTGTTTATTTCACACAGAAATGCACAAAAAGTGCTGCTATTCTAATGGCAGTAGCAAGAGTTCTTGGAGCTCATTTTTTCAGTAGGGTTTTGAATTTGTGAACTATGGCATGGGTCTCCCAGGCAGCTGGAACAAGGGGAGACATTTTGGAATTGAGCCAATGGTAAAGGAAAACACATTTTCCTCAGTACAAACATTTGTGAAAGGATTTAGCCTTACAGGAAACTTCACTGGTAATTATTAACTGAGCTTTGCTCTCAAAATTTCATAGAAACCTCAAAGCTCAACTCCAAAATCTATGTTTCTTGTTTGTAATCTCCTTGGATTCTGATCCTGTATCTAAAATACTGAGATAGTCCATTTTCGTCTCAAATTTGTCACTTCGAAAACTGAATTCATAATTTTCTTGACAAAACCAACTTCAGGCTTATCTTAATTTTTCATGTTTTGGTTTCTACGTAACTTCTCTCTCCACCATTCCTTTCTACTCTTTCAGCTAACATTCTGTTGCAGGCCTCTGTGTATCACCTGAAATACTAAAAGGAGTTTTCTTTTTTCTTCCTGCTTCTAACCTGGTTATTTAGATTCACTTACATGCCACCTACTGTTTTTTGTTTTTGTTTTTGTTTTTGTTTTTGTTTTTTTTTGAAATACCTGGATATACAACCTACCTAGTAAACCCAGGCTACCTAGCCTGATATGTAATACTCAGAGTTTTGGCACCCAAACTCTTCATCTGGATTTATCTCCAAGCACATACATAATCATGGTTAAGAAAAATGATCTAATCATATTTTTCACAATTCCAATTGTTCTCATGTGTCTGTGCCTTTTCGCACATCCTTCCAGCCCTCCACCGCTAAGAATCAACCTCCTTATGTTCCATCTCTTCAAATTTCCAAAATGCACCTCCCTGTCCCTTAAGGTTTAGTTGTATCTATGGTCAGTCTTGGCATTCTGCTTTCAGACTCACTCTCAACTTCTAAACTTTGTTTCCAAATCTCTTTGATCAGTCTGTCATGTTTAGTCCTCTGTCAATTCATTCTCTGTCAATTGATTCCTTTTATTCATGGCTTGTCACCTTCAATAGACGGTAAGAATACTGAAGGCATGGAAACCCATCTTTACTTATCTGTGGACCACATGCTCCTTAGAGTTGGCCGCTTAAGATGACTCACATAGTTCAATAACGTAGCAATACTACTAGGGTTTATAAAAGTAGCAGGGCATGTAAGGACTATGAAATACATTTTTTGCTGGATATGGACCTAACTCCAAGCATCACAATAAGTGCAATTAGGTGGCTTATAAAAGGATCAAATGCCAGAGAATTAAGATGCTGCATATTAATGTATAGTAACCAATGCTATTGGTTGGTTAACTGAAGGACTTCAACAAAATGATGAGAAAATAATGACTAACTATAAATCATACACTAAGAAAATGATCACAAATCCCTTCTAAAGTATGGCAATCTATACACAACAGCAAACAAACAAGAAAGCTTAGAACATGTCATAATATCCAAAAAACAACCTTTAAAATTAAAAAAAAAAAATCTACTAAGAGAACTTAAATCTCTGTTTTATGTTATTTTATAGATAGTACTATACAATCCATTGTGATACACAGTATTGGGAAAAGAAGAGTCAAAATGATTTTCCTAGGATATCCATGGTTCAAGGTGCCTGGATGGCTCAGCTGGTTGAATATCTGAGTCTTGATTTTGGTTCAGTCATGATCCCAGGTTCATGGGATCAAGGCTTGCATTGGGCTCCTCACTGAGTGTGGAACCTACATAAGGGTCTCTGTCTCTGTCTCTCTGTCTCTTCCTCTCCTTCTCCCTCCCCCTCTCCCCCTCTCCACCTCTTGCCCACTTGTGCTCTCTTTCTAAAAGGGAAAAAAAAGATTTCCATGGTTCTACCCATCCTGGTGTTTTAGTGAAAACTTTTAAGTTATATTCAGACCTATTACAATATAAAACAAGGTGCAAAGGAACTTCCCTGAGCCAATAGTATAGATGAAATTAAAATAAGACATAAACAAAATCAGGTAAAAATCAATAATGGAACTTTAAGTCTAAGCAGTTATGGGTCGCTACCTGTCATACGGTGATAAGATAAATACTCTATGGCTACAGGAGGTACTCCTTAGACAGGTTTCCCATAAAGTCGGGGTGGGGGATGATTACTAAAGCAGACTGGTAAAGCAAAGCAACTAAATTTGAGGAACAGTGAATGAGATATCACTTACCCATACTGTTTATCAAGCACTGAATGGTAACCCCATTTGAATATCAACCAGCACATCTGGGATTTAGTAAACAGGCATTCAAACAGAAATGACAGACTTTTGAAAAGAACATGAGAGTGATTTGAAAGTTCAGCTATAAAAATTTATTTTTATTTTCCCAATCTGTTGTGGTTCCTGTCAGATGCCATGGTTGGCGTGGTGTTAGAGTCCCCGACATAAAGCAAAATGAACCCAAGTCAGAGATGAGAAAGGATGGCTGACAGATGATGGACATTTGGGCCCTTGGAAACCCAGTAAATTCTCCCTTTGGGATACCTTTTCAATGCCAGTTGGAGCAAGTCCCACTGTCCAAAATGTCAACAGTAGTTCTGTGATATGTGCTTCCTCAGAGGCTCTACAGCTATGAATGGAGATAGATCCCCTGTGTTCTGAGAATCCACATCTTTCTATTGTTTCAGCTCGGCTTCTACACATTTCTATATGTATTATTTCTATATGCAAAACAAAAGGAGCACAATTTCTCTAATTAAATGCCCACGATACTGACATGCTTTATAAATTTTTAACCTTTCATATGATTACTGATTTTCACACTCTATCTTCAGTAACCCAAACATATCTTTGGTGTTCGATTTGTGAGATTTACAAGCAGACATTATTCAGCATTTGGTGAGAAATATGTGATATTTTCAATATGTGATAAGTGGGATAGAATTAGGAATGAAAAATGGATGAAGGCTATAAATTGCACTAAATTGAGAAACACAGAAACATTAGTGACTTTCAAAAGTCAATCCAAATAAACCATACAAAATAAAAGGAATAAATGTACCTTTAAAAGAAGCTCTGAAACTGAAAAAAATATTCAAGGCTTATTCTGAAGAATAATGAAAAAGAATGCCAGTGAAAAGGATGCCAAATATTACAAATTATCAGCTGTATAGTTGCCTAAGTTGGAAATTAAATATACAAAAACAAAACCTGCCCAACCCGTCCAAATATAACATAAGAAAAATTATTCTTTAATGCATTTTCAAAGATTAAAAGTCATCAAAAGCCTATTTATTTGGCTTTCTATACGAGAAATACTTTGAAAGCCAGATGAGACAAATTACTGAAAGGTTATGGAGTAAGGGAAGCAGTGGAGCCAATTCTGTGATCTTGGCTTTTAGTTTTGGCTGTTGTTATTATTCCTTTATGTTTGGGGAACCTCCTAAGACACGAATATACACGTATTAAGAGTTTTCCATTTTTTATCAAAACTACAGGGGATAATGAGACCTATGAAAGTAAATGAATGATAAGAAAATATCACACCGGGAGCAACTGGGTGGCTCAGTCGGTTAAGTGTCCGACTTCGGCTCAGGTCATGGTATGGTTTGCGGGTTCAAGCCCCGCATTAGGCTCTGTGCCTGAAGCCTGCTCAGAGCCTGAAGCCTGTTTCAGATTCTGTGTCTCCCTCTCTCTCTGACCCTCGCCTGCTCATGCTGTCTCTCTCTCTCAGAAATAAATAAAACATTTAAAAAAATTTTAAAAAAGAAATATTTCTGCTTTTGACAAAGTGGGGCTAAATGGATTTGACTGATATTCAGGGAAAATTCCAAGTCAGTACACTGTGGTAAAATTTGGAGAATAGAAACATTAAAATGTATCATCTCAATTAGATAGTAACTCAATCTCATTGGGAAACATAGAAATTAATTTCTTCTTTACTTATGGTTTTATCTATTGAGTTTACCTGTCTTTCAATTTATCACGACTCTAATTGGAGAAAGTTAAGTTTAATTTTTTTGACATTTAAAATCACTTATACTTCGAAAATGTATTTCTGAAGAAACAGTTTTAAAGTCATTTAAGAAAATGTGGTTATTTTCTGAGATAAAAGAATTTTTGAATCAATATACACAATTTAAAATCTCTTAAAAATGTATTATTCTAGGATGGCAGATTGGACATGATGACACATGTCTAACTGCTTATAACTTACCCATTAAGTCTATTCAAGATCCTATAGTGATTCATGCTGTCATCGGGGGAATTTGGAATTGCTTATACTGGAAAAGAATGCTCTGACAGAGGAGTGAAATTAGTTAGAAATGTGAACACTCAACTTCAGAGAAAAATATTTTTTCATTTTTTTATAGTTATGGACTTTAGAAAGCAAAATATATTTATACTTTTCATAAACTATTGAATTATAAATTTTGGCACAGTCCAGCACTATACAAAATTGAAACAATAGTAATTAACTATAATGTTGATGTTTTGTTTTAGTGTCTAAATATTATGGTTTTAATATTTATGTATAAAATCATGTAATTATAAGATTTCTATGTAGTAACTTATAGTATGACATTTAAACTTAATGATTATTACATAATTTGTAAGTGACATATTTCATTCTAAATATACAAGTTGAAACAAATTCAGATAATCTGTAACTGCATTTAAAATTACCTAAATCTTCTAAAAAAATATTTTTAAACGTAATTATCCTCCACTAGATTGAGCATCAAGTTTTAGAAGTAGTGCATATTACTTTTACTTCAATTTTCCTTAGATAAAATCAGATATTTATTCTGGAAAAGAAAGAAATAAAGTTCACAAATAATCTTTTTATTTCTAATAAACTCTATTTCTAATAAAATTGGGGAAATACAGAAACAATAAATTAAAAAAAGAATACTTAAAATTAATATAGTATTTAATAAGCAAAAGTCTACCAAGTGATATGGTAACATAGACCAATTCTTAGTCACCATTGTATCCTTGCACTTGTAAGAATACCTGGCATATAGTAGAGGGCTAATAGATATTTGTTAGATTAATGAATTGATGAATATATGCCTTTTACCTTTTCTAAGTTACAAGATCTCATGTCTTCACTTGTAGCCAGTATTCATTTGACAGAGGTTCTGAAGATCATTTATAGACATTTGGAGCCAGTGTCTAAAATGGTGAACTCAAAGAAAAAGAAAAGAAGCTCACATTTTCTAATGTGGAGTTTTAAGCAGGGAAAAAGGGGAAACCATTGCACAAATACAATGACCTTGTATAGCAATTGATAGGAGAAAAAATATGGATTAGAATAATACATGGTTGGTTAAAAATTCTATGTATATTTGCATATTTTATGTACATTACCTATTTAAGTATAGAAGAACTTCCCACATTTTTAACCAAATCTTTGGTATTTTTCATACTTTTACTTCTTATAGTCTTTATGAAGCAACTCATGCTAAAATGTTTGTCCTAATGTGAAAAGCAAGCCTTTACAGTGTTTGTCTCTGCTACTGGCTATGCTCTTTTCCTTAAAGATTAGAGAGCTAGGAAACAGACAGAATTGGAAAAAAAATAAAAGGATTCTGATACTACTAGAGTTGTTTACACATGTGGGTAAATAACTGGGAATAAAGAAGAGATGATATTGAGGGTAAGTGAGTGAAATTAAAAATCTGACACCACATAGAAAACACTAGGGCTCATGTTTAAAACTCTAATCTCTGAGTATCAAAGACAGCATTTTTTTTAACTTTTTAAATGTTTATTTAATTTTTGAGAAAGGGGACAGAGAAAGAGAGAGAGAGACACAGAATCTGAAGCAGGTTCCAGGCTCCTAGTTGTCAGCACAGAGCTCTACGTGGAGCTTGAACCCACGAACCATGAGATCATGACCTGGGCCCAAGTCAATGCTTAACTGACTGAGCCACCCAGGCCCCCAAAGACAGCATTTTTATCATTAATGAGTTTTACTTCCTTTTAATTTTATCCAGTACATGCCATAATCAATTTTCTTGGAAAGAAAGAGAAAGAGAAATAGAGATTGATATTCTTAGGATATGTGACCATATGTATTTCTGTCAGAGGACAGAAAACCTTGACTGACAGTCATTCAGATCCTCAGCAAACGTGTGATGATTGCTTTCTCGGAATGGAGCACTGTTCAAATACTTGGATAAAAGCTTGAAGAAAGTAAGGGAGCAATTCATGGATACATCTGGGCCAAAAGTTTTTAAGGCAGAAGGAATGAAAAATGCAAATGTGCCCGGTGACTGAAATGGTAGTAAGAGTGTGGATGGTGTAGGCTGTGGTAGGAGATAAGCTCAAAAATTTGCAGGAGGCCTGATCATGAAAGTCCCAGCAAGGACTTTGATTTTTATCGTAAGATGAGAAAAGAATGGAGAATTTTGAAGAGTAATAAAATGGTTTTACTTACTTTTTAAGTAAAATCATGTTGGGTGCTATGCGGAAAACAGATTACAGAGAGCTAAGCTCGGGAAGCCAGGAGACCAGTAACAAGGTTCTGGAAATATCTCAGGTAGAGGCCATGGTAGCTATGCAGCCAACAAGGAGCCGGTTATGGATATAATTTGAATATTATGCCAACAGAATTTGCTGATGGATTGAAAATAAGGGATCAATGTGGTAGACCAATAGCGCAAGCAAGAGGAAAAAATATTTTTCCAAAAGTAAGCAAGTAGGCTTCAACAAGAAGAAAAAACGATGCATAGTAGGCCAAAGCAATAAATTTCTGCAATAGTTCCTGAGAAGGTATAGTAGGCACCACTGAAAAAGAGAGGAAGCCACGTATCATCACTGTACCACATGGTTAGAAACAGATCATCGGTAGGAGCTATTTGATGTCAGTATCTGGAGTTTTGGACTATAATTCCTTAGATTTCTAATACGCGAGAGCTGGGTTGTTTATAGTATCTGGAATGAGGCTAACTACAAGTTTGGGTTAGGTGGTTCTTTCTGTTGATGAAAAAAAAAAGGAGGCAAGGAGTAGAAACTAGTAAAAAAAATAAACAAAATGTGGAATGTATATCTGTAGCATTTAAAAGAAAACAAGAAGTAATAATAATAAAGTTAGTGTCACTTTTATTTCATGGCCTTGTAATTGATGCGAGAAACTGACCCCTGGGCAACAAAAGACCCTGATGCGGTTTTCCCCAGGCGTACAGCGATATAAGAATCTCACTAGGAATTCTTCTAGTTACACAATGGGAAAAGAAATAAGCAGAGGCATTGTTTCCATTGTAAGTGTTCTAGCCTAGAGCAACTCAAAATGTTTCAGTTAAGATCTAATCAGAGAGACTAAAATGAATGCAATAAACATGTACTGACTTTTCTAACCACAGGATATCACTATGTTTGTGAAGTAGTAACGCATTTTAACACACATTTGAACTTTTAAAAAATACTTTATGAAATATAATGAAATAAAGCCTTTTTCTGAATATGTGCATAACAATACTTTTAAATGAAATATGATTGGGTAAAAAATTTTCTTCTTGGGCAAGTGAGAATATTAACAAATTAATTGTTTTTAATGTTTACTTATTTTGAGAGCATGAGCTTGAGCGGCATAGGGCAGAGAGAGAGGGAAACAGACTCCAAAGCAGGATTGGCACTGTCAACACAGCTCCTCCTTTCACGGGACTCAAACTCACAAGCTGTGAAATCATGAACTGATCTGAAGTCAGCCACTCAACCAACTGAGTCACCCAGGTGCCCCAACAGATTAAGAGAACATTACTTGCGTATGCTAAATGTTACAAATGCTAATATAAATACGAAATGAATTTTGCCTCTATCTCAAAAGCCAATAACATGTGAAGACAATAATTGGAAGAATGTACATTGGCAACACAAGCCTTGGCCAGGAAAACACTGATGGATCCGTAGGGCACAATCAGTATTTGTTAACTAACTGATGCTAAGCACAGTTTTTTGTGTTTTTTTTTTATGACTTTTCATTTCAATTCTTTACTAATCGCACAATGCAAAAGTGTGCTTTCCATGGTGTTCGTACCTTTGTTATATTAATAATTCATTCAAACCAATTCTTATAAGTGACTTCACCATTCATTCTCTGTAGGCATTTCTGACCTATAATACTTAATAAGAGTGGATGCATGTGATATAGTTAATAGAAAGCCAATCTCAATTTAGTAAAACTCTGAAGCTATAATGATTAACTAAAAAAATGCACTTGTCAGAAATCACTCTTCAAGTAAACAAAGTTCTTCATTTTTACACTTATGAATCTTAACATTGAGATAAATCTATGTGAAAGCAATCCACACTCCTTTGGATAAATTCTAGAAGCACAGAAGGTGCCATTCATCTTATTCTTAGAGCAACAAACTAAAATGTAACCAAAAGGATACAGACTCTGGCACTGAACTGCTAGAAGTCTATACCCAATAGTATCTATAAAATGACTTTCTAGTAAGACTCTTCCCACAGAAAGTTTTAATCCATAAACTTAGAATTGATACATTACAGAAAGTAAACTATGTAAGTGGCTAATCCATTAACTTGTTTAGAAAGTGTGTGTATGTGTGTCTGTGTGTGTGTCTGTGTAAAATAGTGGATATATAAAATGATCATATAAAACAAAGGTATATGAAGAAGAATAAGCACAGAAAAACAAAATAAAACCCTGCTATTTAAAATTTGCATATTTTAGGCATGTATTTTTTTTTCTGGAGCCTTGTGTATGTCCCCTGATAGAGAATTTCATTTCGAGTGTACAGTTAGGTGTTGGCTTGGTAAGACTAACTCCAACAGCCAATCAAACTTCAGGCATGAGCAAAGAAAGAGAGAAAGGAATGTCGGAGGAAGAAAAAGATTCCAAAAATCTGAGCAAATAACTATAATTATCTAATGTACACCCTCATTCTCCTATGTAAATATAATACTCTACTCTGTGTCTAGAATTTGTCCTTCATTATTTTACAGACTATGGGAGCCTAAAACCTTACCATGGAATTCTCACATGTATTAATATTTTTTATTTTATTTATACACAAATGCTAATCTGAATCATTTATTTCTCTCTGGACTGCTATGCTCCTGCTTTCTTGGCTTCTGGTTGTTCTCCTCTATCTGATCATTTATGTTTAACTTTCTTCAAGATATAGCTCAAACTGAAATCACATGTTTTTTCCCTAACCCATTTGATTTTCCTCTTCCCTATTATAGATGTGCTAAATTTACCTTCCCTAAATCTACAAACACCTACAGGATATGTCCTATATTCTGCCCTTTTTTATATCTGATGCAACACTGGAACTATTTGCCTAACATCATATTTGATGATTTGATGACCAACTTCCTATCATTATCCCATGTTTATGATGCAGAGATATGTTTATAATTTAGGACAGATTATTTATACTTCTAAATTTTGATGATCTAGTAATAAATAGTGATAGCTAATTTTGTTCTAATTTGTATTATCTGAATGTGGATGAGTTTGAGATTTTCTCCTTATGTTTGTTAGATCTCTGGTTTTTTTATTCTCTAAATTGCTCATATCCCTTGCCAACTTCTTTTGTGATATTTCTACTTTTCATTTTAAATCACGGGAGGTTTTTGGATGTTCTCTATATTATTCCACCATCAGTTTTAAGCATTACAAATGTCTTTTTTCAGCCTATTTTTATACAGCTTGTATATACTCATTAGAACAAAACCAAACAATAGAGCAGTATGAGTAGAAGTAATTGCCTCTTCCTGAATACTTATGGAAAACTAGGGCTATTTCTTGTTGGTTGTATAATCAGCATATTATACAAAGTAAGACCTAAAACTTATAATCCTTATTACATGTTTTGAATATATTAATGTAAATTACCAGCAGAATCACGTTTAAAGGCAGGCCCTGGGCACTGGGCTCTAGGATACTCTATTGCTTTCTTTCACCTTTCTCAAGTGAGGGGTCTTTGTGATCAAATTAACCACTGGACCTGAGCCTGAGATACCCTTCAACACTATAACTCTAAGCATCTCCAGCCTTTTCTCCAGACTATATTGAAGACATGCTGTGCCACAGATGAGGGCATATCAATTTTTGAGTGGTGGCCACATAGACAGATTTGAATAAATCTTGAATGTCAGGACCTCATAGTGCACATGGAACTTGGAAAGTTAAGGAAAGGGTCTGAGTCTGGGCTCTGTTGCCACTGTAGATATTCTGAAGTGCTGTTTCTATGAATTGCAAACTATCAGAAACTTTTCCAGGAAAAAAGAAAGTAATACATAGCCCTTCACCTGGAAGTCCCTGTAGTGCACATGATTGACATTGCTTAACAGGGATGTAACTGTTAAAAGAGAAATATAGTTTGCAGAATCAAATATCCAGCATCACAACAAAGATAGAGTAGGATTATTTGAAAGTGAAAGGCAAGAGAACTTAATAAATGACACAACATACTGAGGTACTAGAATAGCCACAACAATGATGAAGAAAGAGGAACAAAATTAGTGGTTAAATTAGGTTAACAAAATTAAAGTGGTTAAAAAGGAAAACCACAGGTCCAAAATAGAGTAACTAATTCTAGGCCACATTACCAAACCAGGGCTTAATATGTAATCTACCAACGGTTTCAGCGTTCCCAACCTTCCCAAAGCACCAGTAAGGCATTCTGTCATATGAATCCTCTCCATCCTCCAGAGGAAGATGAGGCAATCTACCTTATAAGAACCTTTTGTCCTCATAGAAAGATTAGCTCACATTAGATGATTATATTTTTCTGCTTATGACTTCTGGGTCATGCCTTTTCCTTTGTGTTGTGCTTGGGGATCCCCTATATTTGCTGGATGAGCTGCTACCCAATTCATGGATTGATTCATAAAGCCAATTAGACCTTTAAAAGTTGCTTACTTGAATTTTTGTTATTTGATTAAGCTACCTAAGTAAAGTTTTATTATAAAGCTACCTAATCAAGCAGGCATGATATTGGCATAAGCCTAGATATTTCAATAAATTGAACAGCATAGAGAATTCAGAAACAAAAAAGATAATACATTGTTTAGACAAATATATGAAAAAACTTGAATCTCAACCCTACCTCACATGTTTCACCAAAAGTAATTTAAGATGGAGATGCCTGCATGGCTCAGTTGCTTAAGTGTCCGACTTCAGCTCAGGTCATGATCTCACAGTTCATGAGTTCAGGCCCTGCATTAGACTCTGTGCTGATAACTAAGAGCCTGGAGCCTTCTCTGTTTCTGTGTCTTCCTTTCTCTTTCTTTCTCTTTCTCTTTCTCTCTCAAAAATGTATAAACATAAAAAAAAGTAACTTAAGATGGATTATATATCTGAATTTGAAAATTAAAAATAAAGAAGGCATAGAAAATTTTCAAGATGTTGGAACAGGCAAATATTTTGTAAAAGACAATGAAAAACAAAGCATTGACTATAAAGTTAAAAAGATAAAAATATATTGGACTTCTTGAAATTTAAAACTTCTACTCATCAAAAAGCTCTTTTAAGAAAATTAAAAGGCAAATTGTAGAGTGGAAAACTTTCATACTACAAATATCTATCAAAGGATTATTATTCATAATATGCAATAAAATCTTCTTACAAGTAAGCAAACAAAGAACAAAGAAAACAACCAATTTAAAACTGGAAAAAGAAGAGCTAAGTCAAACAATTCACTGGATAAAATAAAACTGGCCAACAAATACATAAAAAAAGTACTCAAGAATATTAGTCCTAAGGGAAATTTTAATGAAAATCTGAATGTGATACTTGCATACCCATTTGACTGGCTAAAATGAAAAAGAGTGACAAATAGAAGCATTACACCCAAGTGTCTCTTCTTTGTTCCTCTCCAGGATAATAACAATACTTTTGCTTCATATAAAAAAACATTTTCTTATTGTTTATAATCCTATTCAAAATCAATTGAGTGCTATAAAAGAACAGTTACATATTAAAATATTTTAATTAATATTTTAAAATTAATATTAAATTGATATTAATTAAAATTAATAAAATTAATTCATTAATATTGTATTAATTAAATATGTGCGACGAATGAGATTTTTAAAGTGAGAGTAATGTGAACATTTGAATTGTCAGTTTTACTCCAAATGCATCTAGCGTCAGTCTTAGGTAAAGATGTGAGACTGAGATCTGATCAATAAGAATATGCAGATTCCAGTTACCAGATTAAAAAGAAGATGTTTATTCATAAAAGCAGCAGGAAGAAACTTTAAAGAAGATAATAATCTAGTGAATCAATGATTACTAGAAAATCTCTCAGAAATTGTTTCCTTCAGATAAGTGTGCATCTACCAAGATAAGTTTCTCTCATGGGAAGAAAAGTATCCTCTCCTCTCATTCCCCTCCGACTCCAGGCCAACCACACAGCATTAAACCTATCTAATGCTCAAGACATCTACCATATATTTACTGAAGACAGAATGGACTTGAGAAGTTAAAAAGACTACTTATTCCTTTCTCATTCTTATTTCTTCTTTTAAATGCCCCTAACTAGGCTCTAAGCTCAGGAAAACAAGTGCAGAAAACTATTGAATGAGACTCTCAGTCAACTTCAATAATTTATAACACTTTCTGTTATAACCCCCACAATACTTAAAAGCATCCGCTAAACAGAAAAATCTCTAGTGGACTGTTCACGTGCAGAGACTTCTCAAAGTTCAAAAACAACATGTATGAATTATTAAGGCAGCAACCACAGGACATAAAGGTCTATAGATACTAACAACTTATAGTTTATCTAAAAGCATGTAACAACAAGATGCCCCTACTGAAAACTGTAGGCAAAATCATAGTCCATGTGAATTTCCTCTGGTATAATTTACAGAAACTTTAGTACTTCCTAAATTATGCAATTATTTTTAAGAAACTTAATTTTTTTGAGATTTAAAAAGTGGGAAAAGTCATAGAATCAAAACAAACTTACGTATATTTGTGTTTAGGAGTAGAAGCATGATGAACATTAATAGTTGAAGGTCAGAGTGATCATAATTCAATCTGGTTAAATTTTATTACTTTTACATATTTATAAAAATCATACGACTACATCTTTGAAGACTGCTCAGTGGAAAACTCTAAGCGTAAACCTTCTTCTATGGATAATGTTATCTTCTTGTGACTTCCTTTTGTTGAATAGTTAATATTATGTCAGTTCTTGCTTCAAGCAAAAAACTTCTTGCAAGATAGAGAAGAATACACAGCATATATAGTTGCTTAAGGCAATATTCATCTTCTAAAAATAAGTCAAAAAGGACTTTTACAAATATATGTCATGCTAAGATAAGAGAAAAATGTATTTAAAACTTGGCAAATAAATAAAGGATACTTTAAGTTGGGTTTATTTTCTTTATGAATTAACCCAAACAACATATGCCTACTGATGAGTAAACAACAGATTGTACTACATTTCAAGAAATGAAATTTTTCTGAAAAACTGAAATCCTGTGTCTCCTAATTACCACCAATAATTATGCTGGAGGTAAACCTCATAAGCTGTGATATTAGCACTGACTATATATGTAGCTCTCATTTATTTGGAAGCGGTTGAAAACACATTCTTTTTAGAATCAGGTATGTGTTTACTGCCTCTAAATATCTCTGTCTCAAATAGAAGTTAGATGAATACTCTATTTTAGCAGTGGTAAATATAACCCTTAAAAAAATATCTATCTCTATGTATTTGGCTTATCTTGGCAAAAGGTGCTCCTGTATTGGTCTCTGTCATTAATATGAAAAATTAATGGATATACATTTAAATTGTTAACATATATTACACATAAAAAATGGCAAGCATAAGCAAAATGATAGTATATATATTTATCATTTTAACATCTTAAGACTATGGTACAATAGGGTATTTACTGATGGACAACATATTGCCTATTCCTTTGGATAATGAGAAAAATCTAACCAGTATTCACAGAGTTGGGTCCTCAGTAGCTGAGTTCTGAGCCTTCTTTTAGGTCTTTGTTTCTCAACAGTAAAGAGGTCAAGGTAGATTCACTGCTTACCAAAAATGTATGCTTCTCTTTTCATAGTTTAGAATTGTCACCAGGTAGTATTTACCTGCTGGGAACTGTATTTTGTAGCCCTGGTTACATGTGTATGCGGCTATATGAATAATTCTCTAAAAGGAATGTGATCACAAGTGTAAAAGTAATTTCTAGAGAAAAAAGGTGGTCAAAAAGTGGAAATATGTGCTTCACCTCTTTTTTCTCAAATGCCAGCTGGATTCAGAGGAACCCAAAACCTTAAGAAAGATTCACAGTTGAAGATACTGTGTCCGTATATCCTCAACTGCAATAAAGCCACTAATGAAACACAATATGTGCATTGAAGTATTAACAGAAAAAGAGTTTTAAAATTCTAAGTCACTGAGAAAAAATGTTTTATTTGTAACAGCAGTCAGAATTACCCAAAGATGACATTTAGTTAACTGAGATTATATAAATTCTAAAGTCTTTTCTCATTAAAAAAGATATTAGTTCTTAACAAAACCAACTTAATGGCATATCCTGATGATAAACTATTTAAAGTGATCTAATTATATAACCATTGGCATATAAGTTTATTTTCTAAAAAACCTTTTTTTGAGGTATACTTATGTGACACACTCATGATTCAGAGGACCCAATTTTTTTTTTTTTTTCAGAAATTATTTGCCTTGGGACACCTGAGTAGCTCAGTTGGTTAAGCATTCAACTCTTGATTTTGGCTTAGGTCATGATCTCACAGTTTGTGAGATCGAACCCCTTGTCGGGCTCTGTGCTGACAGCGTGGAACTTGCTTGGGATTCTCTCTCCTTCTCTCTCTGCCCCTTCCATGCCTGTACTCTCTCTCTCTCAAAATAAATAAACATTAAAAAAATAAAGTATTTGCCTTTAATCATATATCAGAGAAAATTCTACTTCTTTGCATAACAACTGATGTGTACATATTCTAGGGCCAAAGCAAGCATTTTAAAAACATTTTCTTATTAAATATCTAAAGCAATATAATTAATAGGTACTTTTTTCTACACCTATTTTGCTGATGGATGAACTAAAACTTAGAGTTTAAGAAGGTAGCTCAAAGATAGACTTAGGAAGAAGGAAAGCTGAGATTCAAGTCCAGATCTGTATTATTTCCTGTGTTAAGTTTTCATTGCTGCTATAACAAACTGCTAAATATTTAGTGGCTCAGCACAATGCAAATTTATGTTATAGTTCTGTAAGTTAGAAGTCCAACATGGGTCTCATAGGACTAGAAGCACTGTACTGACAGAGCTGTGTTACTTTCTAGGGGACAAACAGTTTGCCTGCCTTTTTCAGCTTATAGAGGGTGCCATACTCCTTGGTCCATGACCACTTTCCTCCACCTTCAAAGCCAACATTGCATTTCTAATTTTTCCTCCACAGTCACATCTCCCTCTGACTCAAATATTTTGCCTTTCCCTTTGACTTACAAGAATCCTTCCAATGGCAATCTTCCCATTTTAGTGTCAGGCAATTAACAGCCTTTAATTCTATCCTCAATCTTAAATCCCCTTTTGCCAGATAACATATTTGTAGGTTCCTGGGATTCAGATGTGCACATCTTGGGATGGAGATGGGGCATTATTTCTGTTTCCTGCACTTCTAAAACCATGCTGTCAACCATTATACAGCATGATTCATGACCTGAACCACCTGTGTAATGGTGACACTTATGAAATGATCTAAAGGAATTTTCAAGATAAGATGTTAGAAAATGTAAGTCATTTCTTGATTGAAAGTTATCTTCAGATAGGTTTCAGCCATTGATTGCATACTTTTTCTGTTGGAAAATTTATTTCACAAGCCAAATATTTTTTTTCTTCTCATGAGTCTCAAAAATAGGAGGAAGGAAAGATGCTCATATAGTCATCCACAGCAGGTAGATTACAGTGCAATTTTAAGCATCAATAAAGTGTTATTTCTAAGGGAAGAATCATTAGGGCTTCATTTTTCTCATGTTCCTTTCTAGAGTATTCATGTAGGCATTTTGCTACCAGGTAGTTCAAGTAAATATGAACATAACCAGTAGGCAGGCCTGTATAAATAAGAATAGAAAAGTTCTTATGATTGGAATATGTGCACAAAGGGAATATAAGTTTTTATGATGCTGCCGTATAATAGTAAGGGAATGGGATTTGTGAAAATATAGTGTGCTTTCAAAAAAAATCAAGATATCTTAATAAAAGAAAATATAATATGAGTAGCTCTGCTTTAATTTTACATTAGCTATACATGTAAGAAGATTTCAGGTTTTAAGAAACAAATTGTCAAATGAAGTATAATAGAAGATTGAGAGTTGAACACTTAGAAATCACTCAGCCAATTCAAATTCCTAAGTATTATGCATGTTTATTGCACGCTCAATGACTGCTAAACATAAAATTAAGTATTATACGGATATGTTGAATTCAGGAGGAGCAATAATTGCTAAGCAAAACCACACCTAAACTTGGAACTAGTTCTCTCTTGGTGTGATAAAGGGAATCTGAGATGTATACAAGCACACTTATATTAACTAGCTAGATGACCTTGAATCACCACCCAACTTCTCTGTCCTTCATTCCCTATCTGCAAATGTAGGCTTGGACTTCAGTGGTTTTCAAACACTAGCATGCCTGAGTCACCAAGAGAGCTTGTGAGAAATGGGATTCCTGGTCCCCAGTTCCAGACTTTCTAATTGAGCAGTTCTGGAGTGGGACTCAAAAATTTATATGTTGAGCCATTGTCAGGTGATGCTGATCCTGCAAATCTAGGGAATCATGGGAATAAATTAACATTTCTTTTAGTAATAGGTAAAGTGTATCTGAGTCACTACGTATGCATTATCTCCTCACTTATTTCTCTTCTTTGCTTTTCCAAGTGATTCTTTGGCTTTTATCCCTGCTAAGAATTAGTGGATTATGTGATCAGTTCAGCTCAGTAAGTCTTTAACTCTATGTCAATACTGAAACTATTTGTAAAAAATATGTTCAACAGAATGAAAGAAGGGAAGAAAGGAGGAAAAGAGGAGGAATTCAATTTGCACTGGGCCATTACCAGTGTCTTAAACTGTGAGAGATGCTATGGAAGATAGAAGAAAAATGTAAGCATTACAAGGATCCCGGTGTGAAAAAGTTTAACAATATGTGACTGAAGGCCATAAGAAGAACAAATGTAAGGTTGATGGAAAAAGAATAAAAGAAACCAGATCTTGGAGCAACTGACACATCTAGTTTATTATATTTTAAAAAAACAACCTGTATAACAAGAAAGGGTTATTTGCTAAACTCTGGAAGTTCCAAATTGAAACCGCTGAACTGAAGTTTCACACTGAAATGAATTGAGCCGAATATACAGAGCATCTTAGAAACAACTTAAATTGCACTACATAAATGACAATAATCATCAGGATAAGAACACTGCAAATGACACACACAGTTAGAATCTCCATAAAGCCTCATCCTGATTTCAAAAGATATGGTCTCTATGGCAGCTCCTTGACAATGGTGCATCTGCAATGCATTACCCATGTGAGGTGAGAATTACCATGGAGTACAAAATGGTCTGCCGTCATTAGAATTCATGATTGCCTTACGGTATATGAAGCATCCAGTGTTAGAGAGAGAGCCAAAGAGCTGCTACAGCTCATAAAGGTCAGAGATAACAAAACATGTTTCTAATTCATGAGACAGTGTTGAGGAAAAAAAAAAAAAACGATTTGATTTCTTTGGCTGGCAAAATTCTTGGCTTTTCATTCTATGTAACCGTAAAGGAAATAATGACAGTGTTTTAAGCAAGATGAATGCAATATAATGAAGCCCTAATGAATCTTACCAAGTAAGACTTTTGTAGAATTCTCAAGATCGCCATGGCAGCTTCTCATTAGTACCTTTCTGTGGTTACCAAGTAATTCTAGTAACAAAATGCCTTGCTGAAGAAGCAGTCCAAAGCAAATGAAAGCATGTGAACTTCTTAAATTACCAGTTTGAAAACATTTGTTTGGGTAGTCCCTGGGAAGAAAGGACTATGCTGCATAGATCAGGCAGTTTGTCAGGGACTTAAATTCCACTGCGCCTTCTGTACAGTTTCCCCCAACCATACTTGCATCTGTGTCTATAAAAGTCATGAGAAAAACAAAGTGCTTCTCAAATTTAGAATCGTCGGTAATAAAAGAGTCCATAGGAAAAAAATGTCCATAGGAAAAAAAAGGCAAAATAAAATCCAAAAAACAAAACTGGTAATCAACTAAATACACTCTTAACCTGTTAGCTGTGTAAATCAAGTGATAAAAATTCACAAAAACGGTTTATTTTTTTCCAACTGTCTAGTGTCTAACAATCAACTAATATGTAAACAATGAATGTAAATGAATGTAACACTTAAAATAATCTGCTGGGAATCACCTGGAGTTAAATGATTGAAAGTAAACACCCCAGGGCTTACCTTAAATCATTAGTATGACAGTCTCACTTATGTTCTTTTGATAATCTCATAAAAAAGAATTGTGAGTGGAGCACACTATGAAAGTTGACCTAAATCCTCCTGTGATAGTGAAAGAAGATCTAATGTGCCTAGAAAAATTTATTATGAGATAGTAATGTAATATTAATACTTAATTTCAATAGTTAGCTTCTTGGGGGATTCTTTTATTATCTCCCTTGTTTCTGGAATTTAACAAAGGTCAGACCCATGTACAGAAAAAACATGCTCAGGTTTCCACTCTGCTCATCTTATTGCTGTCTATAAGCTACTTGCAAGTGACCTCTTTTTATGCCCCTGACCTTCTTGCTGCTGTCTTCTGGGCAAGTACTTCTTTGCCACCAGAACTTACCCCTACACTGTACTGCATACACCTGAATGCACATCTTAGACGTAATAGATTTGCATATTTACTATGGCAGTTTTCCAGCAGATCACAATAAATTGTCTTATTCTCACAAAACCAGTATACTATTATCATTTTCAGACAGAAAGAATTACAGTGTACTTTGGAAATGGAGTTTTGTTTAATTTAATAAGTTACCATAGAGGTTAAAAGTAGCTCTTATTTCTTCTCTAGGATGTTCTTCAAGTTGAAAACCCCTTGATTGCTAATCAGAGCTTTTGTATCAGTGCTGAGACCACACTGTCCTCCTGAAAAAAGGGTGAAATCTGTCAGTTTCTTCAAATCTGGGTCATCTGGCCTAATTTCTGCATCTTGAATTTTACAGACTCATGCATAAACCATTGCCATTTAGCTGTGGTTAATCTCATTCTCTGTAGAAAATAGCCATTGTCTTTGAGGCTTGGGTGGCAGGAAAGATCGGTGGATCTTTGTCTCCCCGTGCCACACCAAAGGACCCATGCACACAGAACTTGCCTTCTGTCTCTCTCATCCACTATCACTGTGCATATCCCTGCAGTCACAGAGCTCTTTGGGGGCTTGAATCCCAGTTTAGACTTAACTGGTAATCAACTCACTGCACTCTTTTTAACCTGCTAGCTTAATCCTTTTAGTTCTTTCCTTTCTGACCTCAATTATACTTTTTCTTTGCCTGTATGAAGATCTCAATTAGCAGTCATTATTTTTTAATATATCTTCTCTTCTTGCTCAGGATCATCCTATTAAAACTAATATTTTACAAATCCAAATATTCATTTCTAATATAGCATTCCTTAAAATAAAAAAAAAAATCAAATATCTTTGGAAATAATATTTTTCCCTTTCTTGAGCAGTAAAAAGGAGGAGAAAAAAGTGCCTAGAAGACAAATCCGAGGAAAACACAACTGATTGTCTTAAGGAAAAAGAAGTTAACTGGTATAAAACAAACAAACAAAAACAAAACAACAAAACAACAACAAAAAAACCTCTTTACTGACTCGAGCAGTTTAACAAGGGTAAGATGAGTTCTGAACATAAAGATAAAGCAGAAAAGATTCCTTCACATTTGAACTGGAGTATTAAGGAAATTTAACTTCATATTGATAATATGGCCAACAGACTACAGAAGATCACCAAGAGAGTTAACAGCAAATATTAAAAATTTGGTTTGCTTGCTCTAATATAAAGTAAAATAATGCAAAGTTTTATACAAAAGTTTTATATCATTATTCTTAGTTTACATATATTCCCAAATTATAGTTATAACTATGTATGTAATTATTATTATATGTAAAAACATAAAATTAGAATCAGTGGCTTAGTTTTAACAGTTATAGACATGGAAGATTTTTAAATATAGTAGAACAATATTATGCAGAGTATTTGGTGCAAGAAATTATTATAGAGTACTTATG
This sequence comes from Proteles cristata cristata, assembly GCA_017311185.1. Lineage (NCBI taxonomy): Eukaryota > Metazoa > Chordata > Mammalia > Carnivora > Hyaenidae > Proteles > Proteles cristata. Next base: position 401,007 of record JAESUZ010003658.1, on the reverse strand, counting down.
ATTTTATTATTTTCTTTTAATAAAATCTAAGCAAATGTCTAGCTATAAAGGCTATATCAATAAGCTTTGAGATGTATTTTTATCAGATTATTTAAATAAACTAGATAACTTGTAAATTCATAACACTTCAAACTCAGGCTATTTAAAGATCACTAGGTTAATTTCATAAATATAACTCCTGATGGATACATGCAGTACTGGGTATGTGAAAGGCTTAACAAGGGGAAAAAATGTATTCATAGGGAAAGAAGTGACCAAAAGGATTTTACTTTAAAAATGTCATTTAAAGGGCCTTCAATCTCTCCAAATCTTGGTATGAAATTGGATGGGAAAGTAGTTCAAGCTACAATAATTCAAAAATCAGGATCCACTCAGATCGATGCATGAAAATGTAAGAAATCATTAAATAGAAATTACAGTTTCAATTGAATTCAGAATGGGCAGCCTAGGAAAATTATAGAGGCCATTTAAAACAAGAAACTTATAAGATCAGGTAGATTATGAGAAAGGAAATCAAGAAATGTAGGTAACCTCAGAGAAACTTATATGCTGTCCAGAAAACCCCCTAATTACCACCCATGTGACACCAAAACACAATCACTTGCCACACACACACACTCACACTCCCCTCCATGCAAGTGCGCGCTCATGCACTCACCCTCCCACACCCACACACATACACATAACACACACAGTTAAGACAATCCTATTTGCTGTCTTCTTATATACTTTTCTTCCCGAATAAATATAGATTTAGACCTCTTTGTAATCAAAATGAAGAACTAACTTACAAACTTGTAAAATCTTTGATATTGTTGTAGACTATGATCTCATTTTTTTCAAAAAAGCAAAATTAAACAGAATTATTTCTGTAATAATATTTAAATAGTTGAGTTTCTACTCCAGGGTAACAGTAACCATATGAAAAAAAACTCTCAGTGTGGCTTTGGGAAGTTATTTTACTTCTCCAGTACCAATCCCTTATCAATAAAGTGAGATATTGTGTTTTTCTATCTGAAAGAAGTAGCTGTGTTTAATGCATTAAAGTTGATCAGATGTGCCAAGAACTCTGGAGGAGAGCATGTCTAACTATGAAATATTAATATGTGTTAGACATCTGAGTTTTCATTTTTAATAAAGTTATAGACAAGAAACACCAATCAGGAAGACTACCATTCTATTGCCTGTTGTTTTTGCATGTTATTTTAGTTATCTTTTGTGACAAATTGAGAAAATGCTTTAAAAATAATCAAGCATGATTTAATTTCTAAATGTCTATTATTTTAGTCATCTAAAAGTGACATTTTCAATGATTTTTTTCCATAATAAGTCATGGGAATTGTGAACTCTCTATTATGTATTAATCAAGGATATTATAGTTCTGATAGAATAAAGTACAAATAGTGTGAAGTAAATGTAAAAATATGAGCACAATGGAAGTACATGTACAGTGTAGCATAGCCTGTGCTCCGTGAGAGGTACCTGTTAGTATACATGCTATTTGACCAAAAGCAGTATTAGAATGATTTCTGCTATTTCTTTAACACACGTCAGAGTCCACCAGCACCCAAGCTACAGCCAGACAACACATCAGACTTATTTACTCCATCCAAACTTTTTGTATTAGCTGCAAATATTGAATAATTTGAATATTTCAGATACATGACTGCTTCTTTGATTTCATTCTTTTATAAGAATGAAGAAGAGGAGGAAGAAAAGACACTACTGTATTTGAAAAACATTAAATCTTTGACTGGGCAAGGATGGCCTAAGACTGATTTATCAGTCACCATTTATCATGATGCTTTTATTATCTTTCTCTCACCCAATCAGCATCACTTACATTATCTGTCGGCTCTCATTGGCAGTGGTGCCTATAACTCCCATATTAATATCACCATGTAGAGATTAATGGAAAGATTAGTATAATAGAAAGCATAAATAAAGCTGATTTTGATTAATTTACCTGTACTTTACAATCTTCAGTTTCATTATCTTTAAAAGAGTGATACTATCAATCACAAAATGGTATTGTGGAGATTAGTTGGAAACACATTTCTATAAATAACAAAAAATTTGAAGAAATATTTACCACTGGAGGGCAATGGATATATGAGACGTGACTTAAGCATCTCGTAATATCAGAAAATAAAGAAACACTCAGAAAAAAAAAAAAAATAATGGTAGAGTAGGTAAAACAAAACAAAACAAAACAAAACATGGAAGCCAACTGTAAAAGCTCCCAATGGCCAAGGCTGGATATCATTAGGCAACAAGTTTTTTAAAGGATAATTTAACTATAACTAAAGTATAAGTATTTATTCATCCAGTGATATAAATAAATGATTCAATAAAATTTTAAAAGTTGAGAAGAATAAATAAATCTCCCATCCTGAAGAATTCTAAATAATTTAAGCTGATACTTTCACACTTAAGGAGGACTAGCAAATCTCCCTAGTCCTTCAGTATGGGCTGTATGTAGTGAGCTCCCATATTTTTTTAATAGAATACAGTATGGGATGGAGGAAAGAGAATAACTTTATACTGAATACAAATGGCAAAAATTACTTTGGTTTGATGACCATAAAAAAAATCATCGGTAATGTCATATAGATAGCATTCACCCTTGATATGATGTTATGAGAATGACACTTTACCCTCATGGTCTTCCTGCCAAAAACCCATAACCTCAATATCACCATAAGAAAATTGCAGACAAATTCTGATTGAAGAGGATTATACAAACTATTTGATAATCCTCAAGTCTGTCATGGTCACCAAATACAAAGAAAGTCTAAGAAACTGTAATAGCCAAGAGGAACCTAGTATGATACGACAGCTAAATATACTAGGATATTCTACTTGGAATATTGAAACAAACAAAAAAAAAGGAGATCAAATTTTTAAAAACCTAAAATAATATGTGTAAAACATAGACTTCAGATAATAAAAATATATCAATATCAGTTTGTTAACTGTGATAAATGTACTATGCCAATATGTTAATAAGGGAAACTAAGTATAGGGGTAATGGGAACTCTCTGTATTATTTTATAATTTTTCTATAAATCTAAATCAATTCTGAAATTAAAAGCTTATTTTTAAAAACAAAAAATAATAGAATTAACAGTAACTCTGGAAATTCAATGAACACCTCTTTCTGCTAGAAATGCATTTATTTTTAATGCCTAATTTAAACAGTATTGTTTAATGCCTGATTACTATGGTTTGAAACTTCGATAGAACTGGTTTGGATTCTGTGGATATTTTATAAATGAGAAAGAAACAATGTAAAGGAGATACGTGATACCCTAATGATAAACCTCTATTCTACAAATTAGCATAAAGTCAATAAGCTGTAAGTATAAGAAGGAAAAAGACTGAGGAGCTTATCTGAAATCATCAAAAATGTTTCCAAGAACAACAACAAAGTTCAGAAATCTCAATTTAAAAAAACCTGAGATCACCACAGTGCAACATGTAGACTACGTCCCTGACTGAAAAAAAAAAAACACCTTTTTATATATTACAGTTTGGTTAACATTACATACTAGAAAGCATATGACAATTACAATCATAAAATGCTATGTTCTGGAGTGCCTGGGTGGCTCAGACAGTTGGAGGTCCAGTTTCGGCTCAGGTCATGATCTCATGGTTGGTGGGTTCGAGCCCCAAGTCAGGCTCTGTGCTGATAGTGCAGAGCCTGAAGCTTGCGTCAGTTACTGTGTGTCCCTCTCTCTCTCTCTATCCTTCCCCTGCTCATGTTCTGTTCCTCTCTCTCTCTTTCTCTCAAAAAGTAAATAAACATTAAAAAAATTGAAAAGAAAAGAAAATTCTATGTTCCCATGCTACTTTATTAATTTAGTTGATGACATGGCACTGAATCTCCCCAAATACCAGTCACTTCATTTCCAAATCTACAAAATCAAATTAAATAATGTATATAGAGTACTTTTTAAATAATCAAATCTCCATATATAGACCAAGTATGATCCTGCATTTGCAGGCAATGATAGAGGTAAAAGATCAGCTTAGTAAACATAGAATATTAATCAAAGTACTTAAAGTTGGGCTGGTTTCAGGGTCTGTGAATCAGTTTAAAGCCTCATGGCTAACAATGTTCAGGGATCTAGTAATACAGTTCTACAGATGAAAATGCACATAAGAAATGGCTGAAGTATTTGATACTACTCTGGTAAGTTGCTACCAGATAAAAAACATGAGATCAATAGAGATTAAGTGTTCTTACCTCTGAAACTGTGCCCCTAACACTTATAAAATAAAAGGTCCTTCCAATTTCTTTCTATCAATTTGTATCAATTGATGTAAAATAAATAATATCTGTAAATTCCTGAACTGTAGGCAGTCCCCACTCGGCATAGTAGTACAAGACTATAATAATTACTGTGCAATTTATGATCTTAATAATTATTCTGTTAACTTTAAAATTGTTATCAAAATATTAACATTCCTGTCAGTTATAACTATGTAAGGAAGTTTTAAAAATACAATTAATATTTATTTAATAACCTGTGTTTTACAACATTAGAAACAATGAGATGGAAGTGTTTTATTTCTTTGTTTACATAGCGGTAGTTTAAACGATGTGGTGCTTGCCTTCTAGTCACGTAATTTATGACACAAAGAGAGAAAGAGCATCTTTCATTCATCTCGGAAACTGCAACCTGCCTTTGTAACTGATCAGTGCTAACATTTTATCCTTTGCCCTTTCGGTGACATGAAATGTTTCCAAGTGTTCTTTTAGTGTATTTTCGTGGCCAGTATCACTTGCTTCTTCTCCATCCTTTTCTTCACAACTGCTTTCCTCCTTTGTGATTCTTAGTTTGCCTTCACTCAGTTTTGTTGGCATTATATCTAGAAGCTCATCAACAGCAGTGCTGACATTCCCACAATCCCCTATTTCTTCTGTAATTCCCCTTACATGGCTTCAAAATTTACTACCAGTGTCCTCACTTTTAATTTCTTGGCTACACTTTCATCACTGTTGGGCAATTCAATAACCCATTTCTATCAAATATCACAAGGGCTTATCACTAGGGACAAAGATCAGTACAGCTACATGCACAGTATCTGTGCATAAACTGAGTATGTGTGTGGAGGCCAATCTTCAACAGACTTTGAAAGAAGTGATTGTGATTGTACTGATCATGATGCAGATCTATGTGATTTACATAGTGATTTACAGACTGAGGTAGAACAGTCAAGTTTGTACTTCACGTAATTCCTCACAGTTAATATATCCTAGCAAGTGAAATTTGACCTGTGTTGTTGGGAGACTGGCACTACTGAACTAATCCATCCTAAGTAAAATCTATGTCTATCATAGCCATGCAAAATGGTGACTATCAACATAGGAATAAGAGATTATAAAATAAGCCCATTTTCAATTAACACTTTTATATATTTGATTTCTTTATGACAGAGTTGTTCCAGTTTCTCAGGGAGTGGCCATATAGTAGAATAGTCATGGGACACCTGAGTGGCTCAGTTGGTTAAACGTCCGACTCTTGGTTTCAGCTCTTGGTCATGAGCCCAGCTTTGTGATATTGAGCCCCACACATCAAGCTCTATATTGAGCATGAAGCCTACCTGGGATTCTCTTTTTTTCTCCCTTGGCCCCTCTCTCCCACTCTCTCTCTCTCAAATAAATAAAATTTAAAAATTAAAAAAAGAACAGTCACATGTCTTTTCAATCATTAAAGAGATATTTATTGATTGGAATAGTCCTTCTAGGAGGAGAACAGAAAGAAAACTAACTAATCTCTGCCCTCAGAGTACTTAACATTGTAGTGAAGAAAATAAGCAGCAAATAGGATAATAAATTCAGAAAACTACGACAGTGATACAACAAAGGGATGAATGGACCTTGGAAGTATACAGTAGGGTCAGTGAAGTGGTTAAAATAGTCAACAGGGCAAGCACGGAAGATTTCACTGAGAATCTAATTTTGGAGTGAAGATCTAAAGGAAATGAAGGAGTGGGGCTTATGTATATCTTATAGAGGAGCATTCCCTGCAGAAGGAATAGCAAATGTAAGGGCTAGGAGTTGAGGGTTGTCCTGTTATGGTAGAATAGAAAGGAAATCAATGTGGTTGAGTCAATGAGAGCAAAAAACGGAATAATGAAGGACGAGAGGTAGGAGAGCCCGATTATACAGACTCTCAGATATATTTGCAGCTTGGTTTTACTCTAAAATTACAAGTCATGGCAAAGTTTGCACAGAAGAGTGGCATGAACTAACGCATTTTACAGTATCACTGGCTTGTTTCTTGAAAACAGACTGAAGGGGAGTCAGGGCAGAAGAAAGGTAGTTCAGATTCTGTTATAATAATTCAGGAAAGACATTGTGGGACTTTTGACTAGTGTGGGGGTCTTGGCGTGATGGTAAATAGTTGAATTCTGCATCTATTTCAAAATTAGGCACACACTACTCTAGTTTTTCAGTTTCACAGAGATGTTTGAACAACCCTCTAGAGTTGGTTGAAAGAAAATTTGAGATATTAATTCCCTGAAAGGAGGAACTCAAACACTAACCTTCTGTAAAGAAATATATCATCAACCATGAGAGCTCTTTCGCAACATAGTATGCAAACACTTTCTCTCACAAAGGAAAAAAATGAAATTTGAAGATAAAGTTGGAACGAGAGGAAAGAACATACCTGACTGGAACTTTTGAAGGTTAATTTTAGGGGTTCCTTTACCTTACGATGGGTTGTCACTTTTAGTTCCAAAAAACATTGGAAGGCAGGAAAAGGATTCCAAGACATGGAAAAAGAGGGAGAAGGACAGCCTCCAGGGAACACTAATCTACAGTCCAGAGTAAACTGCAAAGTCTAAAGGCCTCAGGGGGTTTCCTTTGAAACAACTTTTTGCCCAATAACTCGAAGACAAACAGCCTAATGCAACAGCAGAAGTTTGTGCTTTTGGAGTCTCTCTGTAGGGACATATTTATATACATGAATTTGTACCTCCATCTCTCAACTAATTCCAGTAGCCAGGGTGAAACCTCTTCAATTTTTGAGTATTTGCCTTTTCAACATGGAGTAGAGAAGGTAACTGTTTTCTAATTGTTCATGTGTGAGGTATTTTGCACGCGAATTTGCACATAAATCTTTAGGATATTTTTAGAAATGTATATTTAACAAATAGAAAATATGGTAAGTTACATATGATATCTTTGTTTAGCCAAATCATTTTACTAACTACTGTACTATGAGTGCTATGAGTACTTTATTTTCTCTTCCTGCTACTTCTTCTCTTAATACATTTTATAGCTAATAATGCATATTGTTCATTTTAACACATTCTGCTTTCTGAAGTAAACAAATGAATACTGATCTTTGTCAACTCCAGGTGACTCATCTTTTGTAATTTGTCATGTCAGATTTTATCAGCCACTTCATATTGGCTTACTGGAAAAGCACAACAAAATCCAATTGATTCAACACCAAACAATTTATCATAACATGACACTTTCTAAATGATGAAGTTCCAGGATAGACAGAAAAAAAGGTATTGCAATATTGAAAAACTCATGAGAAAAAAGAAAATAAAAACTTTCTTTTGGTTTTTCAATGTTTATAAGCATACTGCTAGATACTCTAATCATTTTAAAAAGAAATTCAACATTAAGAGAAATATTCTTCACACACACACACATATATACACACACATAGATATATATCTGTATATATAAATATATATATATACATATATATATATATATATATATATAGCTGTGTGTATATATAAATATATCTACATACATATGAAATTCATTTCCTGCAGCTTTAAAAGTTGGCTAGCTTGGTAGGAGACTAATGCGCTGACTATAGCACATTCCAATGTTTACCCATCAAGTTTACCTTGATTTTCCAAAGATTCAATTCCAGCCATTTAGCACCTGCTAATTATGAGATACAACTTCGAAGTTCTGAATAAAATTTCACAGAGCTTCCAAGACCAGCACATCATCAAGAAAAGTAGCTAGATTCATTATTCAAGAATCTGTGATTGCAATGTCAAATGAAGCATTTTTTGACTGGTGTTCACTGCATCATGCTTCTCACTTGGCAGTGTGCCAGCAGAGAGACTTAAAAAAAAAGCTTCCAATGAGATTTCTGTAAATCCCACATGTCAATTACGCTACATATTATATACAGGAATAAAATGAACAATCCTGATATACATTTAAAAAGACACCATTCACTGTATATGCAACTTCTTTGAAAAGCTGCCTCCCTAATTTACAAATATTTAACCATAACCAAGATAATTATTCACATTTACTATTATGATTAAAGTGGGATTAAGTATGAAATTTACAACATACAGTAATTGGGTAACGTTAAATTTCATGCATTCACATTACAGGCACTAATAATGGCACTGTGCTAAATCTGTGATTTCACTTTATTTTTATATCTATTCCAGAAATATATTTAAATCTTTATTTTAATGATGAGAAAGCCATTGCTCTGCTGATGGGGAGTCAAACACACAAAAACTAATGCAAGATGTATGAGGACAAACAACTGAAAAATTAAGTATAATTAAGTATAATGAATGTTAATAATGGGGAGGGGTAAAAATGGACAGTAAGGGGGAAGTAATCAACTTTAGATCAAGAATTCCAAGTATAAGGAATAGTACAGACAGGATGATATCAGACCTGGAAGTGACCACTTAAAAACAGAAGAGGAGAACAAGAAGTGAAAGAGGAGAAGAGTGAAAAAGATCTTAGCAAATGCCAACCACTAGAAAAGCAAAAGCATATACAAGTGGTAAGAGTTTAGTATGTTGGAAAATGAACCTAATGGTGCAAGAAAAGTGAACGTCAAGAGAAAGACATTGCCAAAATGTGGAAGAATTTGTGTGCTATGATAAGGAGTATAGATTTTATGCTCAGATCAACTGTTAGATACTGAAGCATTATAATCACAATACTCTCAGATTTTAGAAGATCACTCTCTCTCTCTCTAAATGGGAAAAGATTGGAAGATGGCAGCTCTGAATTCACAGAAACCAAATACAATTTAAAATATTTTACCTCAAATGGGAGGGTTAATAAAAGTACCCAAAGAAGAAAACATGTGGAGGAAGCAGAGACATAGGGCAGTGGTTTTCAAACATGAACAAGTGTAAGAACCATCAGAAAGGCTTGGCATCACAGGCACTGCTGGGTTTACTCCCAAGGTTTCTAATCCAGAAGATATAGAATTGGGCCAAAGAATTTGCATTTCTAAATTCCCAAGTGAGGCCAATGCTTCTGGTTAAGGGCTCCCTTTGAGAACCACAGGTCAAAAGAAGGAAACTGGGAAGAGAGCCAAAGAAGTCAATGCAGTCACACACCCGTCTTCCTCACACTACTGTTGAATGAAGGGAAATGAGCTCGCCAAGGAATGAGTTTGAAATGAATCCAAATTATTCTAATCCCATCAGGACTCAGCATTTTGTCTTTCCCGAGACCACATTTATATAGTATCTAATCACACTCTCACAAGACTAGGCCAAGATAAAGCTTTAGAAAGAGATTTGTCTCTGGAATTTGCCTTTGGTTTGTCTATAGATCACACGTGTACAAAATTGGATTAATTCTTATTCTTGTTTCATGGAACAAGCATTGATCAATGTATGGTCTACTTTTATTCATTGTTAATTAACTTAAATAATGAAATAAGCACCTATTAATCAAATATTGAGACAAAAAAGATAGGATATTGACATAAACATACATTAAAGTACCTGAGGGGTACAGAGGTGGCTTTGTCAGTTAAGCGGCAGAGTTCAGTTCAGGTCACGGTCTCATGATTCATGGGTTCGAGCCCTGCACTAGGCTCTGTGTTGACAGGTCAGAGACTGGAGTCTGCTTTGCATTCTGTGTCTCCCTCTCTCTCTTCTTGTCCCCTGCTCACAGTCTCCTTCTGTCTCTCAAAAACTGAATAAAATTGTTTAAAAATATATATAAATAAAGTATCTGGTAGGGGTGCCTGGGTGGCTCAGTCAGTTAAATATCTAACATGACCTGAGCCGAAGTCAGACGCTTAACTGACCTGAGGCACTAAGGTGCCTCAAACATAAAATTGTATCCCATGATGATCTTGATTTTCTCTTATCCTTCTTGATTATTAATGATTTTGAACATCTCTTTATGTTTTCATATAATTCTCAAATATGTAGCTTTTTAAATATCTGGAAATGAAAGTTTGCTTGGTAAAGCACACCACCAAGTCATTATTTAAACACACACACACACACACACACACACACACACACACACACACACACACATACATGTAAACCAAATATCTCTCGGTTTATAAGGGAAATTTGTTAGCCTTGTAAACAAATACCTATAAAACCAAACAAATAAAGAAGAAAAACTTGAGCTGTTTCCTAAATGCAGAAACTTTATAACCTTTCTCTTTAAAATCAGGAATAAGGAGAAATTGCAACTACACTGTTGAGAATTTAGCTAAACTGTTCCAAAATATTGTATCACCAAGGGGCCTTCAGGGACTTCTGCTACTAGTTCCTGTCTAAAATACCAACCCACATAGTCACAAGTTAATTTAACTTTCTTATATGACTTCTTCAAAGGCCCTTTTTTTAAAAAGTTCATTTATTTATTTTTAGAGAGAGCACAAGCAGAGGATGGGCAGAAAGACAGAGGGAGAGAATCCCAAGCAAGTTCCATGCTTTCAGCGAGGAACCAGACACAGGGATCCATCCTTTGCAGCCTGACATCAGGACCTGATTTTCCAGCCCCCACTGCACATACACTGCGCGCACACACGCGCACACACGCACACACACGCACACACACACGCACACACACACAGATAAAATTCAAAGGGATACCTTTTATAAAAATAAACATAATTTTAAAAATATGTTTTAATTTAAAAAAAAAACATTTATTAGGGGTACCTAGTTGGTTCAGTTGGTTAAGTGTTACATTTCCGCTCCAGTCATGGTCTCATGTTTCGTTAGTTTGAGCGTTGCATTAGGCTCCCTGCTTCCTGTGCAGAACCCACTACTTCTGATCCTTTGTTCCCCTCTTCCTGCCCTTTCCCTGCTCACACTCTCTCTCTCCAAAAAAAAAAAAAAAAATTAATAAGAGTGTTTCAGGAACTGTAAGTTTTATAGTCTAGAAAAGAGAAAAACACCATTACTGAGAAATGCTGTGGAGAAAGAAAAATAAACTAGATAGCAAGGATTCACAAAGGTAATTAACATTAATTAGTTGATGAGTCACATTTTATATATTCTTTGACAAATTCTAACTTTTCTAGACTATATAAAATCATCATGTAATCAAATTTTTTTAAATTAAAGGAACAAGACACAACTGAGATAACGTTATCCTATAGAGATTATAACGTTTCCTTGATATTGTCATAAGTGTGTGCAGGGAACATTAACAGTATTTCTAAAAATGGGAATAAGGATAGCAAATAATGCAGTTTGTTGGGCATCTTTAATGCTTGAGCAAAGACATGTAAGTAATATGTGTTAAATTTTTGAGTAAGAAGGATAAGTAGAAAATCTATTTTAAAAAAAACCACATGCTATTACATTTTCAACATATGCTATACATTTATAGGGCACAGAAGTGATTAGTTAACTCAGTGTTTTAATCAAGAAAATCCCCTTGATGGGTATGGCAGAATGGGTGTCTGGTTCAGAGTAGGAAGCAGAATTACATTATTTTAAAATAACAGTGGTAATTTTAATCAAGATTTTTGCCTAAATTTGTGAGCTAAGTGAATAACTGATTACATAATAATCAAAAAAGTAATCCTGTTAGATGATTTTCATATGTCTAAAAATAATCACTTAAGTTTTCTCTCCAATTAGATTCATATATATTAATAAAAAGGGGACAGGTGTTTTCTTTAAAAACTAATTCTTATCAATAGAATTTAGTAATGGAAATGTAGCTGCGATTACATAATTGATCTGAAAAGAATAGTCTAAATTTAAGAATTCTTTAATTCTTGGGGTGCCTGGGTGGCTCAGTCGGTTGAGTGTTTGGCTTCAGCTCAGGTCTGATCTTGGGGTTTGTGGGTTCGGGCCCCGCGTCGGGCTCTGTGCTGACAGCTCAGAGCCTGGAGCCGGCTTAGAATTCTGTGTCTCCCTGTCTCTCTGCCCCTCCCTTGCTTATGTTCTGTGTCTCTCCTTCTCAAAAATAAACTATAAAAAAATTTAAAACAAAGAATTCTTTAATTCTTAAAGGCATGCAAATGGTTCCATATTATTTTAACATTCAACTAGTCAGGTATTGTTTAGCATTGCTCTGTTCCTATAATTAAACATTTATTGAGAATCCAGTATATTCCAACCACTGTTCTGGGTCTTGAACAAATGGTACTGAGCCAATCATAGAAGACTTTCTTTCCTCCTGGAATGTAATTCTAGTGGAGGAAAAGATATAATAGTTATAACATATAATATATCAATAGTTAATATATAATAATAATGTGATAAATGTAAAAAGACTAAAGAGAAAAATGGCATGGAAGAAGTATGCTCACTCAGTAAGCAAGGGCTGTGGAATTTCGCCAGGGTCCAGGGAGGTACACTGGGACTGGTGTATACACATCCCAGATGCTCTACTTGTGCAGGACCTACCAAACCCTGAACTTTGTCCCTTTGTCCCAAGTCCTAGCTGCAGTGGCCATAAGGCTGGTTTGCCCAGATCCTGCTGGACCTTATAGTCATAAAATATTCAGATATTCCCAGTATTGCCTTATTTTTTTTTTAATACCACTGATTATTCTTAGACTTCCCTCAGAATTAAAGAACTTCAGCATGGCTCTCATGTGCAGCAGAGACAGCCTCAACAACTCTAGCACCTGGTTCAAGTTCACCAGTGGAGGTCTGCCTTTACCAGTGACTGCCTGGAAAAACTGCATCATAGGCTGTAAGTGTTTGGGAATTTACACCTTATTTATTTTTGAACCAGTGACAAAACTGTACAACTATATAGACGACACATTGCTTAACTACATTAATTCAGGTCAATGAGGGGGCATATGTGGATGGTGTTACTTATATATTTTTAAAATTTATTTATTTTGAGAAAGAAGGAAAGCAGGGAAAGGGTAAAGAGACAGGGAGGGAGAGAGAGAGAATCCTAAGCAGACTCCAAACCATAAGCATAGAGTCCAATGTGGGGCTCCAACCCACAAACCACGAGGTCATGACCTGAGCTGAAATCAAGAGTTGAACACTTAGCCAACTGAGTTACCTTTGTACCCCTGGAATTTTTTTTCTCTGACCACTGGCTTCCAAAAGCCAACAAAAAAATAAATGTCAAGAAGGTACATGTAACATTTAAAAAATTAAATCAGGAATTTCTCACTCTGAGAAGAGCTTAGATTACTTCTGTTTGTTACACAGTATTTAGTTCCACTATATCTGTGTATAATATGTGTGTAAAATCATGGAGGGAAAACATGCTAAGGTCATGTGTCCTACAATCTAATGTTTGATTATGAAATATTTTTGCTGCTGATTCAAAAATCATATAAACTAGTGTTAGATACACAAAGATCAATCTTTGCTTAAAATAAGTTATTTTTGGTGATATTTTCATTAATCTTAATACAAATTTAAGAATTTTTATTTGGCTATGACACTTAAATTTTAATAGAGATGCAGAAATTGTAAAACTTGTGATTCTAATCTTCCCAATGATCCCATTTTCTTTCTCTTTGATCCATATCATCTAATTTTAATTTCTCACTGCATAAATTCTTCACGTCCTGATAGATACTTTTTTGTTTTCTTTTGATCCAGATTAAGTACTCCTGCTTTTACTTTTGAAAGCCATTTATAAAGTATAGCTGTTGTAGATAATGCCACAAATACAGAGTTGAAAAATGTCAAAGACTATTTCTTTTAGTCTTTAGTAATATTTCTTGACACTTAAAAAAATTCTTGTCAGCAAAAAATATTGAAGATAATTTCTTCCATATTTCTGTAGAAATGCACAATAAAATAAACCTTTGATCTAAAATGACATTTATTAACCCGAATGTGAGATTAACTATAGCATTCATCCCAAATAATATTTTATACTCATCTAGAACCTTTCATCTCAGACTCTGAAAAAATATAAATACATTAATTCTGTAATCCTCATAAAGCTCTTATAGAGAGAGGTAATTATTTTTATCACTCCTTTTATGATGAAGAATCCAAGGCATTGAGATTACTCCCAAGTCATACTGAAAATCAAACCTGACTATAAAAATGAGACTTGGGTTTGAATTTCTAGCTTTCTATTACAAAGTTACAGTTCTTGTCCTCAACAGTTTGTCAGTTTTTGTCAAAATATTTTTTTCTGAAAGGTAATAGAACATATGAGAACATTTCTTCTCCAGTAAATCAACCAAAAATAATTGTCACTTCTAAATATTAAGATTTTCCAATATATGGACCCTTGAATAGTTATACTAAAGAAACTCATTGAATATTTACTATTTTCAACAACTAGGAAAAGAAGTGTGAAAGTTTGTAGGAAGGCAGGATCTTAGGATGTGTGGGAATTAACCATGTAAGATCAACTTTCACTAGGGACATAATGTTTTATTAAACTATTCAGGCTAGCCAAAAAAGGGACAGAGATAAAATGCCTAAAAGTTGCAGTGTGTGCTAATAAAATTGCTGTGAAGACCTTCTGTACTATGTATGTGATTGAAAGTTACAGCTGCAGCAAAGACAGTGCTCCCCTTACAATTGCAGTCACAAATTTATCTAAACATTTTTAGGATTACACTTCCTCAACAGAGGATCCGAGAAGCCATGTCTCATCTCACAGCCTATGTCAAATCCAACATGCTTTTACTGCATCATGTCCTTTTCACAGTAGTTAGCAAGCTGTGCCTCTCTATTTGTTTACAGCATTGTGTAATTATCTGTCTCCCTTACTGGACACTAAGCTTCCTGAGGATGGGGTAGTATCTGTTTGCCACACTTTCCCACTACATTGAAAAACATCTTTCACATATGAAGTGGGAAAGTATCAATACATTAAAAAAATTTTTTTTAATTTGACTAGGATATGTGGGCAAAATATGCTTCGGTCAAAGATATGTTTTTCCATCATGTAAAATGTCATAGAGTTATGGTAAGATACTCTTCCCCAGTTACCCATATAACAGAATGTGGTAGAACTGTAACAACACTTCAATCATTTTGTAGCCTTACAACAACTTTTAGAAAATAAACCAAACACTCTTATCTGAAACAATATTTCATTTATGTAACTTGCTCTGAGGTTATCGTGCCACTATTGATATAAAATAGTGATTTTTTTCACTGATGAGTGAGGCAATTTAGTGGATCCCTTGAATAAAGCCCAAGTATATTGGATCAAAAAGTTTTTACCATCAAACCTTTTCTTGCATCCTTTTGTAAGTTGCGTTTAAATCTTTGGGGCCTACTCTTAGGTAGGGGTAAGGGGAATCGATTCCCAGAATGATGTAAAATAGACCAATTGAGTACAACTTTCAGAATTGCTCAGAATTTGTCAGACTCTAGAATCTTTATTTCAATAAACATCTTTTTGGGAATAAACTGAATTTTAAAAGAGACAAGAGTATTCTGTACTATTACCTAAATTAAAATATCCTGTGTTTCCTTAACTTGCTTAAAATAAAAACATTTTAAAAAGCTGGGTGGAAAAACAATAAAAAGTAATAATAACTGCCCCAAGTAGTAACGTGCTGTGCAAGAAAATTTTATTTTTTAATTTTTAAAATGTTTATTTATTTGAGACAGAGAGAAACAGCATAAGTGGAGAGACACAGAGTCTAAAGCAGGCTCCAGGCTCTGAGCTGTCAGCACAGAGCCTGACATGGGGCTCAAACACATGAACCCTGAGATGATGACCTGAGCCGAAGTGGGATGCTTAACCAACTGAGCCACCCAGGAGCCCCAACAAAATTTTAAACAGTGAACATGGCATGAATTATAACTAACTTGGAAACAAGCAATTTGTTGCTTGCTAAGAACATTTTCTTGAATGTCTGCCCCTCTATGTGCATATGTGTGCCAATGAGTGTACGTCAAGAGCATTGCACACATCAACAAAGGCAAAGTAAAATTAGTACATCAATTAATTAATATTTCCCCTATGAATTGCAAGTAGCCCTAGCCTGGGTGAGGACGGAAACCCAAGTTTGTAGAGTCTGAGTCTGGTATTCTCACTGCAGTGAGGATTAGAAGGCTGTGCTGTAAAATACAGGATTGGACTCACACACGTGTGGTTGTATAATCTCTCCCAGCAACTCACTTGGTTTTTAATCTCTGTATTTGAGGTATGAATGCCTTTTTTTTAAATGTGAGATATAACTTGCTGAAATGACTTAAATTTAAATGCAAATATTAAACATCTCAATACTAACTCATAATGGCATTTATGTGTTTAGTTAAATAGTGTGAGGTTTGTGTGTACGCTTTAGCGCTCATGCTAATTTCAAATACATTCAATTTCACGGGCTCATCAACAGAATATCTTTTGCTTAATATAGAGTGATTTGAAACAGAAATCTTCTCAATACATTTTAGATATTATAATGAGCCCTGTTGATAAAGCCATATGAAATCAAACATGTTTATAACTAGGTATTTCCTTTTCTGATTTTTCTGTCAGTTTAAAATATTGTGAGTGAGTCTATTTATATATTTAATCAGAGTAAGTGCATAAGGGAGAAAATCTTCACAAAATATCCTGTCAGTAAAATTAGTAAAACCTGGAAAGCAATTTCCATTTTAGTATGTGGATTGGGAGATAAGATGCAATATCAGTTCATTCTCACTATGGTAAAAGAAAGTGTAATTTTCAGTTCTCTTCTAACTTCTATTATCCACATGGGAGCTGTTATTATCTACATAATGTAGTGAGGCATTCACAATTAGGCTTACTGTTCAGATTAGTCTCCCTTGGTTTCAAGTTACTTTCACTTGAAACAATAAAATTAAATTAGCAGTTTTACCCAGGTCAGTGTGAAGTTTCTCCCGATGGGTTTTCAAGCTATTGTTGCTCTCTTATACTTTTCATAACACTGGATGTATTTGGAATGCACATATTCTTTTCCATTTGCACAAATTTTAATAAAAGAGGGCAATATATAATTTTGTTTAAGTCAATTTCTTCCATTTAGCTATGGTACAAAAGTTTATAACTGTAGTTGAATGCCTTGCTTTGGAGATAGTTGTATCCTTCTCTTTTGGTGTTTCAAGCTATATGATGAGGTTTCTATTAAATATTAAAGTATATTAATAGGAGGAAATAATACAGAATCTTAAATGTAGAACAAATTGCATTTGCTTTTTGAAACAGGAGACAGATTGACTCTGAAGTTATGGCTACGAAAGAACTACTTACTTTGTTGCTTTCATTTTCTCTTTCTTTATAATATGTTATTTCCTTTCTTTCTGATGTACATTTATTAATATAATCAGAGGATTGTTTTCATTTGTTTTGTTTTTTGTTTATGTTGGTCTTTTCAGAGTGTAGGGAGTACAAAGAGAAACTTTCTGAAAAAGGAAAATAGAGCAGACACGTAAATAGTATTTGCACTTAAATTACACTGCATTTAACTGATGAAAGGGAAAACAAAGTGTGGACCTGACAAAAATATTGAACATGTTCAACAATAGAGGTAGCTATATTTTTGTCTGCTTATTTAAAACACAAAATAGGGGCGCCTGGGTGGCTTAGTCGGTTAAGCGTCCGACTTTCGCTTAGGTCATGATCTCACTGTTCGTGGGTTCGAGCCCCACATCGGGCTCTGTGCTGACTGCCAGCTCAGAGCCTGGAGCCTGTTTCAGAGTCTGTGACTACCTCTCTCTCTCTGAGCCTCCCCTGCTCACGCTGTCTCTCTCTCTCTCCTAGAAATAAATTAAAAAAAAAAAACATTAAAAAAAAAAAACACAAAATAAATTTGCATCCTAGGCTCTTCCCTTACAGAATTCTCTTTAGATCCTCAATTAGCCTAGTCCCTTCAATCTTCCATCTATTTGGGAATTCATTGCCTCATTCATTGCTTGACTGGCTTTTACTCTTCCTTCAAGCCACAGTTCGTCACTTCTGTGAACGCTTCTCTAACATTGACTGACTAACATGATGGGTGCACGTCTTTTGGAATCCTGCAGCATCATGCTCTTACCCCTGTGTAGTAACTGCATATTGTTGAGCTCATCTCTAATGCATGAATTGACTCACTCATTTCTATTTCCCCAGAGTTTTACACTCATTTTTAATAGAGTACAAAATGAATTAATTATTTCTTTAAAGAATGACTAACTGAATAAATGAATGAATAATTTAATGATAGGTTAGATATTTCTTTTTTTTTAGAGAAGTAGGAAAAAACTCGCAACCACAAATAAGCTAAATGTGAAAGACTCTTTAGGGTGTCAGAAATTATCCAAATTATTTTCCATCTTTCCTTATAATATACATAGTTTTCTGACTCAGAGATTACATCTGGCTGTGTGTGTATGTGTGCGTGTGTGTGTGTGTTTGAGAGAGAGACAGAGGCAGAGACAGCTGTGGATGCCTTTAGGCAAGGCATCCCACCTCAAGTTTACATTCTCTGTAATTCCCTATTACATCATACCTGACCATCTGACCACCTCATACATTATGGTACCTGATTATTTTCAAATATAATAATTTGAATTTGGAATCCTTGTTCTTACTATATTTGGGGAATTACGATGCTCCAATAACAATGAAATATTAAACAAGAAATATTTAATTTGGTGATTCTTCTTTACTAAAAAAATGACCACTATATTGATTTGAAAATTCTAATCTTCTGACACATTTTTTTTTAACTTAGAGACTACATTTCAATATAAACTTCTCAGACAAAAACAAAATGAAATAAAACCCCAAACACAGACACATAGGTACACAATTTCTATCCAGAATTCTTAAAACCAAAACTTTCTAACGATCCAATGTTATTTCATAAGTGACCTAACAGCTGACTAGAATTCATGTAAAGTAACTTTTGTTATTTACTTATTCCACTTACTGTGATTATTTGTACATTTTTGTACATTTTGATGCAGAAATATTAATGCCACTTACTTTGAGGTGTTCTCTGTATTTGAAATGTGTTTCAAAATTTTCCTCAATTAAGCATGAAAGTAATCTGAATTCCAAAACTCATCTGGTCCTAAGGATTTTAACTGAGATGATAAAGAACCATACAAAATAAATATAAAATGACTTCAAATCTAAATATAGCTAGACTATGAATTAAAAAAAAGAATAAGAAATAAGGAATAAAAGGAACACCTCCTATAGCTGGAAGAGAAGGGATGCTTTATTTAGTAATGTTACACAGGCATTTGAAATATTCTCCCTTGGGAAAGCTATTTTTAACTTGAATCCAGGAATGAGCATGACTAATGTATCTGGTTACTATAATTTGTTTCCAGAATAAAAATTCCCATCAGCCATTATTTTAAACAACCTTTTGACAGTTTGTGTTGGACAAACATTAGCCTCTAGACTTTTTATTTTGGTCATGTCTTAGAAATATAATATTAAAGTTAAAGAAAACTATAATGAATCTACCTTAATTCCAGAGTTTTAGCATTTATTTTCCTCTCCATCCATGCTAACTACTTCATATATTGTGGTCTTTGATATTAACTAGGTACTAGCTACAATTATGAAAGATGGAGATTTAATATCTTTATTTATTTATAAATAAACCATATTCTTGTTTTAAAGTTTTAAATGTTTGTTTATTTTTGAGAGAGAGAGACAGAGTGTGAGCAGGGGAAGGGCAGAGAGAGAAGAAGACACAGAATCTGAAGCAGGCTCTGGGCCTAGAGTTGTCAGCACAAAACCCGCTCAGAGACTCGAACCCATGAACCATGAAATCATGAACTGAGATGAAATGAGATGCTCAACCACCTGAACCACCCAGGTACCCCAAAAGCATATTCTGCAAAAAGTGGCCACTCCTGACAAACAGTGACACCTTACCTAATGGATCTTGCTGATAATAGCTGCTTTTTAGGGAAGGTGGTGAGGTTGCCCATGACATGTGAAATCCTCCGTACCCTTTTTCTCTTTTCATACTCTGGTTGAAGGTGTTGCTGTAGGTTTCCAAAATTGTACAAATGGAAAAATTAAGATTTTCAAAAAAACCCAAATCTAATATAAAAAATTTTGGGGTGCCTGGGTGGCTTAGTCAGTTAAGCGTCTGACTTCTGCTCAGGTTTGTGAGTTCAAGCCCCGCATTGGGCTCTGTGCTGACAGCTCAGAGCCTGGAGCCTGCTTCAGATTCTGTGTTTGTCTCTCTCTCTGCCCCTTCCCCACTCATGCTCTGTCTCTGTCTCTCAAAAATAAAAAATGTTAAAAAGTGAAAAAAATCATGTCACTTTTTAGTTTGATTCATGTTATTTGCATAGGAGGTAATCTTATTATTATTTATTATTATTTATATATGTATTATTATTTATATTATTAATATAAAGGTAACTCTATATTGATCTGAATCCTATCAGCTTAAATTCATAGACATGTGATTGCTTTTTAAAAGGACTTTCTGCAAAACTTGATGCTAGTTTGGAAGACCTATCACAGTATCTAGACTATATAGGAAAAATCTCATGTAATTTAAATTCAGAACTAAGAGATACATGCATATGCACAAACTTCCCCAGTTGTACTGAATAACAATTTTAAGGGTCAGGAAAAAAAGGTCTAATTACTAAGAAATTATTAATTTTCTATAAAAACAGCATAATCTATCTTACTATATTACTGGCGAAAATAGTTTTCTGCAAATGACTGACATAAAGTGTGTTTTACAGTCCATAACATATGCAGTATCATAATACTGCTATACATGACGGGGTTGAAAATGTAAAAGAGGCTCATTACAAAAATAAGTTTTTTGAGAATACTAAATACATTACAGCTTTTAAATGTACACTTAAAAAAGTATACTTTAAAAAGAAAATATGATGCATTTATATATAGTTCCCATCAACAACAACAAAAAAAAAAGCAAAAAACAGATCCATCGACATTTAGACTAATTGAAGCCGAGCAGGGCTTCTTACACAGTGAATGAAGTATCCAGTCAAATGAACTTTTTCCCTCAGCAAGCATATCAGAAGATGACTTAGTTCAAACTTGTCAATGTATTAATTTAAAAGGCTCTTATCTTGCTTTCCCAAACTCCCTTCTAGGCCAATATCTTTCAGAATGGCGCTGAACTTTAGCAGAGTAAAGGTGCTTTCTATGAAGTAGATGAAAATGCCTACAGCAGCAGAAAATAAGCCAAATAACAGTAAAGCCCAACTGTCTCAAAAGGATAGAGGCCGAGTTATTCATGAATCTGTAATATTAAATCCTGTCTTAGAGCACTGCACTTGTTCTGTACATACTGATAGGAGTATAAATACCCTGAAAGCTGGATGACAAAGGTCATGCAAATTAAAGGAACACTGTAATGAAGAGATCTATGATATTTTTTCATTTGATTTCTTTCATTTCACTCATTCCAGTAAGTTAGTAATCAAGGCATTCTAAAGTTCAAAATTAGTTTACAGTGCAAAGCCCAAAATACAGATAAAAGCAGCAGTTTTTATTCTGATCACAAGTATAACATTCTCTATAGATAATTTGAAAAACAAAAATGAATTGAAATCCCATATCATCTCAAGATAACCTCTATTGGTATTCCTTTCCTGTATTTGTTGTTATTTATATAATTCCTTTTAACTTATGTAATTATATAATGTGTATAATTATATATATATTACAATTGCTTATAATATCTATATATTTTAAAGTTGCCAATAACTGTTCTGATAAAAATGATAATTCAATATGATTTGCGTTAAAATGTATATTATATTGAATACATAGTATCTTTTTCTGCTTTCTCATTTAATATTATATGGGCATCATTTAAGCCTATTTTGATTCTAATTTGTTTAAGCATTCTTTTCATGAGTGATACCACAACTAATTTAATAATTTCCTAATCTTTTAGCATTTAATTTATTTAAAACTTTTTACTTTTTTATGCAATGAACAGTCCTGTTCAGAGTTCTTCAAATAAGTTTCTAGATATTTCTTTAGGATAGACTGTTACAAGTACCAAGTATTAAATCTTTAAGCATCTTCTTTTTTTATGTTTATTTATTTGAGAGAGGGAAGGAGGGGGAGAACACCTGAGTAGGGGAGGGGCAGAGAGAGGGAGACAGAGGATCCAAAGCAGGCTCAGTGCTGACAGCACAGAGCCCAATGTGGGGCTCAGACTCACCAACTGTGAGTTCATGATCTGAGCCGAAGTTGGACACTTAACCAACTGAGCCACCCAAGCACCCCAAATCTTTAACCATCTTGAGCCACATAGCCAAATTTCTTTCCAGGAATGCCATAGCAACGTAGATTGCTCTAAGCAGATTGCTAATATCGATCTCAACTTCCTCTCAACAGTAACAGTATGATTTATACATTCTAACCACTGCTTATATTATAGGCGAAAAGTGGTTTTAAATGTGATTAAATACAGGGATACACACTGTTGTTAAACATGTCAAGATGTTTTAACATGTTAAGGATATCAACAGAAGCTTCTGACTTTATTCCCTGTCCTATTAAAAACCCAACAGAATAATATTAAAGAACTTAGAAAAAAAAGTGAGTAAGGTGGAAGCATAAGGAAAATGGGAAGGAAATTTTTGCATGCTCTCAGCAGTAAAGATATCAACAGATTTCTCAAAGATGGAAAACTGAGGGAATGGTATTGATTGGTATGCCACACAAAAAGGTACTAAAGCAGTGAGCTTGGTCACTTGACTTAGTTTATAGCCTGAGAGGCCTGAAGTCAATGAATGTACTTTTAGTGGAGGGTGGGAGTAGGAGGGGTCACAGTCATTAAAAGGCTATATTGCAAAAGTCAAACTTACCCACATGTGTTCCTGGTCGTTTGTCCAAAAAGCTCACCACATTGGAATTTGCCAGTTACATACAGGGAAATAAGGTAATAACAATAATATTAATAATAAAAGACCAAAATACACCCTGATATAGAGTATGCAGAGAGGAATCCAAGGCAGAATCTGATAAGGAATCTGGTTTCTTAAATTAAAGCTCTAAGTATTTTAACATTTCACAGTGGAGAACAGGACACAGACTAATTCTGGAATATTCCTTAAAATGCAACCTATTACTGGGTAAGTGTCCCTGGATGTGCCTAACCCATATGCATAGTTTCTGAGTATTACCATTGACTAATTATTAAAAAGAGAGGAAAACTGAGGGTTACCCAAAGTTTGAAGAAAAATGAAATAAAAAAGAGAAAAATCTAAGATAATAAAACACACAATTTGATATTAGGCTAAATGGAAGTAATGCAGAAAACAAAAGACAACATTTAAAAAGAAACTTTATTTAGTAGTCTCAGGTAAATTACAGAAGCTGTGTTAATGATAAAATAAAAGCAGAAGATACTGTGAAACAGGAATTATCAGAGAGTGAGAAAGATCTCTTGAATTTTAAAAATACAACTGCAAAAATGAAAATGCCACAAAATAATAGAAATCCAAAGGGCGAAATGTCCAAAAAATGTAGAATAAAGGACAAACAGAAAATGTAGAATAACTAGAACATCAATTCAGGAAGTGCCACAGCTTCAAATGAACATAGGCTGACTGTGAAAACATGTAAATTAATTTCCTGGATTTAAAGAAACATAGGCTTCTTAAAACTCATCTCTCATACTGATGAAGAAATACATGTATTTCTACCATATACATGGTAGCGAAATTTTAGAGCACAGCACTGAGGATAAGGAAGGGATTCCAAAATTTCTACAGATAAGAGGAAAACACAAAAGAACAAAAACACCAAGTAACGTCAAACTTGAGACTGACAGGTCTGGCGAGCTCGGGAAAGGACACCGAGATGGCTGGTCTGACGGGTCTGGAAAAAGACACTATGATGGCGGATCGGACTCCATCTTACGAGCGCCTCAGGACTTTCCCGCCACCAGCTTCCCGCTCCCAGTTTCCCGCCACTGGTTTCTCAGAAGACACATCACCTCAGCAGAAACGACACCCAACCAAGAAAACTTATATAAAGTCTTATATATACCCTTCTCCCCAGTCTCGGGTTGTGCCTTCTTCAGCTTGCTTCTACCCCAAAGCAATGGAAGCTCGCCGAGAGTCCTTTTCAATGAAGGTGTGCTCAGCCCTTTCCCTTGGCTCCTTTGTCTCGTTTTTCGCCCGTCTTTGGTTCACCACCCTCTGTTATCCCAGCCTTACAGGACATCAGCACAACTTAAGTGTAAATTATTTAAGAAAGAAAAGACAAATATTGGCCATAAATACAGAAATAACTCTGGAGATGGGGTGATAGCAGGAACTGAAGCCAAAAAAAAAAAAAAAAAAAGATATATATCATTTTACAACCTTTGGTTCTGAATTGAACAATATGTAAGCATTATAATGCAAATCCTATTAATTATGTATGCACCCCAAACTGACTCTTTGTACATTTTATTTGCATGCCATTAACAAGAGAAATAGGGAAAATGATAATAAATTGATGGGGACAAAAATATCACATGGTGAAGTCAAATTATGAGGACCAAAGAATAAACTCAAATACTTGGAACAATTTTAAAATAAAGAACCACATTTCAAAGAAACCTGAGAAGGGGTATGACCTTAGATTTTTATCTATATAACTTCCATAAGAAATATATAACTTTGATAGAAAACTTTAAAAGTTCAGGCCTTGTTTTAGCAAAGTTAATTAAAATATATTTATTACACATAGAAAGTTTGAAAACCAAATGTAATCAAGTTCTAAATGTTCAAAATGTAACCATTTTCCCCATGTTATTTCCTCCACATTCCTTCTCTAAAAAAGTATGTCAGATAGTGAGAAATGAAACCAATATAATTACCTGTCGCACAGTAAAAGATGAGAACATTCAACTTTCAGGTTCCTAGTTAAACATCTCTGAAACCAAACAAAAAGACCCTAGCAGCTGATCCAAGGCAGTATATCCTCTCAGAAAATAAGTCTGTAACTCTACCACATTAGCCTACATGTCAAACCTAAAAGCACAATCTTCAAGACTCATTTAAACATCATTGCCTTGCTGTGCCCACCAAAACAAAGCTATTCTAATCATAAAGTCTTTTTAATTCCAGTCAATTCTTTACCTAGAAAAATCCACCTGAAATCACTAAAATCAGGTTTAAAATTCTTTCAATAACCTGCCCTATCCTCACCAAGTTTATGTTCACTCAGCTGGAATAAGTTTAATAAATTTAATTTTGCTTGATCAATAGAATTTCCTGCTGACTTTGTAGTATGGTGGGAGTCTTCAAAAATTCTGGAGACCCCACCAAGATCCAACGGAATCCTTCTTGCCAGCATGGATCAAGATCATCTCTTCAGAATCTGAGTCCACCCCTTCAGTCCCTAGAGCCTACCTTCTGCAATGGTAAGCTTTGTTCTACATAGAATGCAAACTCCTCTTTATGGAAGTCCCCAAACTGAGTTTATCATATATCGCAGAAATGTATATTCATGTTTTAAGAAACTTTTGATAAACTGATCAGTTTTGAACATTAGTATTCTTTGTAAAAATCTGTCTTCTTCCTAAATAAATTATGTGTCAGTCTACCTGCCCTCATCTCTTTCAGGTGGAAATTTTTAAAAGGAAGTTCACAGGGTAAAGGACAAATGTAGGTCAGCTAAGTTTGTCTTTCAAGTCAGCTGCAAGGAATAACAAGTGACAGGTTATAGTAGCCTATGGTCCTTATAGATTAATCTCCCATTTGAGTCATCCCTCAAATAATTGGAAATTTTCCTCAGACTCTTTTCTTGTTAGTGGGAGTCAGGGTGCAGCAAAGATTCACTTAATCACCTTCTATTATCAGAGGCTGCATATCTGTCAGTTCTCCATCTGGAAAGGACCAAATATTAGGTTATGATCCTCAGATATATGATACTAAAGCAGCATACTGATCAGATATTTTCATGGGTCTCTATTAATCTATGCACATGTCCTCCTCTTGATCAGATTCTTGCCTCTTCTAAGTCTCTTATTATAACTAAAATTATCACACTTTTATTTCTAAATAGCAAAATATAGCAAATATAATTTACAATAAAATTGTCACATTGGGGAACTTTCAATATATATTTAAAAAGTTTACTTAAAGTCTTCTTATAGAACTGGGAATTGGGAGTAGCAATGAATAAAAACAAACTAATTAAAGAGGAGCAAAGCCTCTGCATAGACATTACACCAAAGAAGATCTACAAATGACCAATAAGTACATGAGAATATGCCAAACACCATTAGTTATCAGAGAAAATCAGTTTCATTTATTTCTTTTTACTTTTTTCAATTATTTTTTTTACAAATAGTTTATTGTCAAATTAGTTTCCACATAACACCCAGTGCTCATCCCCACAAGTGCCCTCCTCCATGCCCATCCCTCCTCCACCCCCACATCCACCAGTCCTCAGTTTTTGTCAGCATTCAAGAGTCTCTCATGGTTTGCCTCTCTCCCTTTCCCCCACCATTTCCGCCCTTCTTCTCCCCCTTGGTCCTCTGTTAAGTTCCTCCTAATCCTCCTATACGTGCACACATATGATATTTGTCCTTCTCTGCCTGACTTATTTCGCTCAGCATCACACCCTCAAGATCCATCCATGTGGCTACACATGGCCAGATTTCATTGTTTCTCATTGCCATGTAGTATTCCATGGTATAGATAAACCACATCTTCTTGATCCATTCATCCGTGGATGGACACTTAGGCTCTTTCCATGTTTTAGCTATTGTGGAGAGTGCTGCGATGAACATTGGGGTACATGTGCTCCTATGCCTCAGCATTTCTATATCCCTTGGGTAAATTCCTAGCAGTGCTATTGCTGGGTCATAGGGGAGTTCTATTGTTAATTTTTTGAGGAACCTCCACACTGTTTTCCAGAGGGTTGTACCAGTTTACATTCCCACCAACAGTATAGGAGGGTGCCCATTTCCCCACATCCTTGCCAGCATCTCATGTCCTCTGATTTGCTTATTTTAGCCACTCTGATTGGCGTGAGGTGGTATCTCAGTGTCGTTTTGATTTGTATTTCCCTGATGAGGAGCGATGCTGAGCATCGTTTCATGTGTCTGTTGGCCATCTGGATGTCCTCTTTGGAGAAGTGTCTGTTCATATCTTCTGCCCATTTCTTTACTGGGTTGTTTGTTTTTCGGGTGTGGAGTTTGGTGAGTTCCTTATAGATTCTGGATATCGACCCTTTATGTGATATGTCATTTGCAACTATCTTTTCCCATTCCGTTGGTTGCCTATTAGTTTTGTGGGTTGTTTCGCTTGCCGTGCAGAAGCTTTTAATCTTGATGAGGTCCCAATCGTTTATTTTTGCTCTTGATTCCTTTGCTTTGGGGGATGTGTCAAGTAAGAAGTTGCTGTGGTGGAGGTCAAAGAGGTTGTTTCCTGCTTTCTCCTCTAGGGTTTTGATGGTTTCCTGTCTCACATTCAGGTCCTTTATCCATTTTGAGTTTATTTTTGTGCATGGTGTGAGAAAATGATCTAGTTTCATTCTTCTGCATGTTGCTGTCCAGTTCTCCCAACACCATCCGTTAAAGAGGCTGTCTTTTTTCCACTGGATATTCTTTCCTGCTTTGTCAAAGATTCATTGGCTGTATACTTTTGGGTCCATTTCTGAGTTCTCAATTCTGTTCCACTGGTCTATGTGTCTGTTTTTGTGCCAATACCATACTGTTTTGATGATGACAGCTTTGTAGTAGAGGTTAAAGTCTGGGATGGTGATACCTCCTGTTTTGGTTTTGTTTTTCAGTATTACTTTGGCTATTCGGGGTCTTTTGTGGTTCCATACAAATTTTAGGATAGTTTGCTCTAACTTTGAGAAGTATGCTGGCGCAATTTTGATTAGAATTGCGTTGAATGTGTAGATAGCTTTGGGTAGTAATGACATCTTAACTATATTTATTCTTCCTATCCATGAGCATGGGATGTTTTTCCATTTATTTGTGTCTAGAGAAAATCAGTTTTAAATTACAATGGGATAACACTTTAATCCTATGACATGACTAATGACAAAGACAGACAATAATAAGGATGGGAAGAAATGTGAACATTCATACAATGCTGGTGATTATTTAAAATAAAACACTGCAGCCACTGTGGAAATTATTTGGTATTTCCTAAAAATGCTAGACAAAGAATTAATATGTGATCTCACACATACGCCGAGAGAAATGAAAACACATATCCACTCAAACATGTATATAAATGTTCCTGGCAGCATTATTCACAATGGCCAAAATGTTACATGGATCCAAATGTTTTTATTATTTATTGTGTGTGCGTGTGTGTGTGTGTGTGTGTGTGTGTGTAGACTTCATGCCCAGTACAGAGTTCAACAAAGGGCTTGAACTCACAACCCTGAGATCAAGACCTGAGCTGAGATCCAGAGTCATATACTTAACCAACCAAACACCACTCAAATGTTTTTAAATACAGAATGGATAAATAAAATGTAGTGTATTCATGAAATACAGTATCTTTCAGCAGTAAAAAGGAAAGAAGTACTGATACATACTATAACATGTATGAACCTTGAACCCAACATACTAAGTGAAAGAAGCCAGTGACAAAAAGGCCATATATTATATCCTTCCATTAATAGGAAATAACCATAATAGACAAAGATATGGAGAGAGAAAGTAAATTAGTGGTTGCCTATAGCTGGAAGGAATGGAAAATATTTTTTAATACATAAACAGGCTTCTTTTTGGAGTAGCAAATCTTCTAAAATTATATTTTTATGATCTTTGGTATTGTACAACTCTATGAGTATACTAAACATTAAATTGCACATTTTTAATGGGTGAATTATATGGTATGTGGATTACATCTTAGTAAAAGTATTTATTTGTCCAGGATACTGACCCTAAGTCCAAACAGATAGTTTGTACTCAAGTCTGGTTTGTCATTTCTTCTTCCCTATTACTGGAATTATACTGAATCAATTTATGAATATTAGTTAGAGATATGACAATCTAATCTAGGCAGTTTAAACAAAAAATAATTTAAGAAATATTTAGTTTCTTTAGAACCTCTGTATGGACTATAGAACCAGGCTTAATATAAGGACGGCTGTAAAAAAAAAAGAAAAAGAAAAAGAAAAAAGAAGAAGAATTCAGGTTCCTTGGGGCATCTGAGTGGCTCAATTAGGCTTCCAATTTTGGCTCAGTTCATAATCTCATGGTTTGTGAGTTCAAGTCCCCTGTCGGGTTCTGTGCTGACAGCTCAGAGCCTGGAGCCTGCTTGGGATTCTGTGTCTTCCTCCCTCTCTGCCCCTCCTCCACTTACATTCAGTCTTTATCTCTCAAAACTGAATAAATGTTCTTAAAAAGTTTAAAAAAAAAAGAACTTACATTCCAAAACTGCTTCCTTAAGGATTCCTTAAGACAAATAATAGGGAAAACTTAAAACTGTATTCCATTTGAATCTCCCTAAACTATAACTTGAAACTATATTTGTCATATACTCCCTTTTCTATAACATAATACACCATTATTACTTCCTGCCTCCACTTTTCCTTCTGATTCTCTTCCTTTGACTCAAGTCAAATGGAAACTCTTCAAAACTGAGCTGGGCCTTAACAGGTAAGTTCTCCAAAGGAAGAAATCCCTCATGGTTGATTTTAAGTCATGGTCTATTTCAAAATTAAGGGCTACTGAGAAAATTTTTCCACGGTTAGACAAGTAAGACAAAACAATTATGAAGGAATTTAGGATAATTGTGAGGACTGGATGGATGTCATGATACACTTCCCAAGTGTCTCTTCAGGAACATTAAGTGTTCCCTGGTTGACGGTCACATATCACCTTCCTGGGCAGAATATACCCAATGTAATAAACTTAATTTATTTTCTCATTTATTATTTGAGAAATTCTTTCTTCTTTAAAAATGAGCATTTAGAACTACAGTTTTTCTTTTCTAAAATTATTTAGGTATACACCATCCATTTAAATATGAGATTTAAAAAAATAATTTAATTCTATTTTTAAATTTTTGTTACAATTTCTTTTTTGATTTCTCAATAACTTAGAAATATATTTGTATGTATTTTTCTATACAGAGGATGTGAACAATGCTTTAAAGATAATTTTTAAAAACATTTTATACACTAGGGGTTGCCTAGGGCCAAGGTGTTGGTGGGTGATTGACTATAAATGACATAAGAGGACTCTTCAGGTTAATGAAAATGTGCTACCAATTGATGTATACTTTCATGAATATAAGTGATAGCTCAATAAAGTTGATTTCAAAAATATTTTATCTACTATTTTTAGTAGCTGTACTAGAAGTAGTTTTGTTGGATGTGTAGTCAGCAATATTGCCTTAAAAATCAACACCAAATACCGTAAAAGAAGACTGACAAGTCTCAGGCAACATTTAGAATGTCTACATTGACTGAAGGGCTGGAGAATATAGATATCATAAAAAAAGACAATTTACAAGTCTACTGCAATCAAGCAGGAGTTACAGATCGGAACTAAGTTACCGAGACTAAAAATTTGGACAGGCTGAGTTGTGACATGAAGGACAATGCCTGGACTCCATTTCTCATAAGGAATGGATGGGAAGGTCACCTCACTGTGGTATAATTTATGGCTTCAAGCTAACGTGTCCACATTAAGTAATTCACATTAGCTGAGTAGGCAAAGTACAGGGTAACTATACTATTATTATTATTAGAAATTTCTAAGGAATAAAGAAACAGATGAACACAGAATAAGTCCCTTCCAGGGAAGGTAGATGATAAAAACAGTCCAGTGTCAAGTCCAAGATGATAAAAACTCTGGCACTGAGGACCTGAGGAGGCAAAGAATGTAGAGGAGCAGAAATGTGGCAGAAGAGAGGAGTTAGCCTGGAGCCAAATTTCAAGTATTTACCATTTCATCATAGGCTAGGCCTGGTAACTAGTAATAACAACAACAACATCGTCCATTTGTTGTGAGTCTTGCCATCCTTTCAGACCATACTGCCTCTCATTAGCCTTGGGAATCACAAGAGAATTTTTTGCATTTGAGACGTAAACTCTATTTAAAAAAATGAAAACAAGAAACTAAATGATGAACCAAGAAAGACACTAAGAAAAAAAAATCTATAAATATCAATAGTGTCCGTCACTCAGTAAATGAACTGTAATGGCTGACACTTTCCTAATTGGAATAATGGGAATGTCAGCCTAAATATGGATCAGATTTAGACAATCTTGCAACAAGATTTCTCTAAGGAAATACCATGTAGGCATGTGTTCAGGAAGCAAGCAGTACTCAGCGGTAATAAGTAGAAATCCATTCTAAGCTAATATTTTTAAATGGTTGCCAGTTTTAATATGTCTTACCTAAAGATACAATCATCTTACTGAAGATAACTCACACTGTGAGAAATAAAAAATGTCCTTAGTAGACTGAAAAATGTATGTCCCCAAGTCTCAAAGGAACCAGTAAAGTTATGGGCACTTTATTCAGCCTGCAATGAACAGTGATGTAAGAGAATTGTAGAACTTCTGAAGTAAATTCAATAGTAACACAAATTCCCATCATGCCGCTTTACATATATATATATACATATGAAATCTACTTGACCCGATTTTCCTGACAGTGAGTGCTCATTTGATAGAATAAAACTTAAATTATTAATTTGATGGGTTTTCATGAATATAGAAAGGAGAAAAAACAATTAAATTAATGACATGAGATTTGTATTCTGTCAGGAAAAGTGAATTGCACCTACAAAATATGTCTGATGTATAAGACATTTTTCTTAGAAAAGTGATAATTGTAGATGCAGTATTCTAAAGCATAGTATATGACACTTTGTTGAATGTTTACCTTTTCAAGAATCAACAATAGCATCTTTCATCAATCCTTAGTGGTCACATTGATTTTATTTCCAAATTAATAGATCATATTCTTTGAGTTGCCTGGATGGCTCAGTTGGTTAAGTGTCTGACTTGATTTTGGCTCAGGACATGATCTCAGTTTGTGGATTGAGCCCTGTGTTGATCTCTGAGCTGGCAGCATGAAGCCTGCTTGGAATCCTTTATTTTTCACTTCTCTCTGCCCCTCCCTGCTCTCACTCTACCCCCAGCCCCTCTCAAATAAATAAATAAAACTAGAACATATTATTATACATCTTGGATACAAATATTCACTAATTTAAAAACAATTTTTTTGTCATTTCATTTTTAGCGTTGAGCACAGTTGAAGTACATAATTTTTCCAGAAGCAGCTCAACATGGAAAACCAAGTTTGTATGTAAGCAGTAAAGCAGTTTTTGTTAGCAAGCATCTTTTCAATCTCAAAATAAGTAAAAAGCTTAAGAAAATAAATAAATGAAAATAAAATGTATATTTTCCTATACTATACGAATCATTAAGTATATATTGTAAAATCATTCAGATACTCAACAAGTAATCCTAATAAGTTCACTGTAGTAAAAGGTTTTGGTTTATTACTGCTACTGCTAAATTTAAATCAAAACTGTTTCATAATTACACACCATTTTATAGCATGCAAATATGCTAAAATATTATTTTTAAATAATCCATGAATTTATTAATAAGTGAATATCATGCAACTAAGGCATTTGGTAAGAACAAACATATTTTACTTACATAGTAAATCATTACATACGAGTGTAAACGTGATTATTCACCTAATTAAAGATCAAACCCAAGTATAAATCAGAGTATGTGCTTTTCTGGAATGAGCATTGGTAAGGATCAGAGACTTGTTTCTACTCCTGTGTGTTATGTACATCCTATGCATTTATCACTTATAAATACATCCCTGCTAGGAAGGCAGTAACCAAGGATAGAGCAGCAAAGGAAAAAGCTTTGAAATTTTATTATTAGAAGCAACTTACTAATCTTCAAGCACAATCTTCATGTGATTCACTCAGAAGTATTTCTCTACCTGGGTGAGCTCCTAGCAGTTATCCCTTAATTGAGAAAAACCTCAGGGGCTTGTTTACACATTTGACTAACAAATACAACAATGCAAAATCCAGGTATTTAAACATTTTCATTTCTAGAAATCAACCAATGTTTGAGATTTTTAACTGCTGAAAAGTGGAACATTTCCATCAACCAAAATATACTTAGAGAGCACAGAAAGACCATGTTTTTCCCCAACTATAAGAAAAACTCACCCTTGAAGTTGTAGAGTATAGGTATTGCTGCTGAGAATTTTTTTCTGGGAACACTAGCTGAGAAATGCTGATTTGTTCTTCTTGAGGGCTTTACAGTATTACTAAGAGGATTTCTACTGAAAAAAAGGATCAAGTAATTAAAAGAAAAAGAAAAAATGGATGAAGGTATGGATTATTTATTTTAAATTTACTTTTTTTCTAGTTAGTATATGTTGAAATGCAGAAAGGATGGGTGTTGACTTTTGGAGTTTTCGCCCAATCTTATACCAGAGCCTTCTGAGGAGCTGAAGACATAGCACTAATAAAATACTAATTCATGTCCACTCATGTAGCAAGTACTGCACCAAGTCTTTCCTACTTAATTTTACTGAGTTCTCCCAGCTCCTTCAAGACGTGGGTATTCTTATCTCTTATGCAGATGAAGACACTGAAACACAGGTAAAGTTATGGGCTCAAAATGTCATAGGTGGTGATTCCCAGAGCTAAGACTCTATAGCCCACATTCTTTTATTTTTTTAATTTACATCCAAGTTAGTTAGCCTACAATGCAACAGTGACTGCAGAAGTAGATTTCCTAATGCCCCTTATCCATTTAGCCCATCCCCCCTCCCACAACCCCTCTAGTAACGCTCGATTTGTTCTCCATATTTCAGAGTCTCTTATGTTTTGCCCCCTTCCCTGTTTTTATATATTTTTTGCTTCCCTCCCCTTATGTTCATCTGTTTTGTATCTTAAAGTCCTCATATGAGTGAAGTCATATGATATTTGCCTTTCTCTGACTAATTTCACTTAGCACAATACCCTCTAGTTCTAGCCATGTAGTTGCCAATGGCACAATTTTATTGTTTTTGACTGCCAAGTAATACTCCGTTTAATACATACATACCACATCTT
Organism: Proteles cristata cristata; assembly: GCA_017311185.1. Lineage (NCBI taxonomy): Eukaryota > Metazoa > Chordata > Mammalia > Carnivora > Hyaenidae > Proteles > Proteles cristata. The sequence continues at coordinate 366,804 of JAESUZ010003658.1, read as the reverse complement.
CATTATCTATTCATCCATTGATGGACATTTAGCCCACATTCATAACCACTAGCTGTGTGTGTGTGTTTGTATACATATACATATATATATAATATAAATCTATAAATCTATACATATTTAAATAGAATTTTTTTCCATCAGGAACCCTCTCCCTTTTCTTCATCTTCTTTCATCCTTTATCTCTTCATATTTAATGCATATTTATTCTTCACCCATCTTATGCTTTCAGTTTTTCTCCTTTCGCTGGCAAATTTCACAATGACTACATAAATTCTATTCAGTGTCTCAATTTCCTTATCTTCTGCACACTCTCAATTCATTTCAAAATAGCATTTACTCTCAATAGTCTTTCACAGTATAGCAATTTTTCAAAGCCCCACAGATTATGATTCAGTAAATCTGTGATGCAATCCAATTATTTTTTTTTTTACAAGTACCTATTGTGGTTTTCTCTATTTTTTTTCTTCAAGCATGTTCATTTTCAGTTGTCTTGTCACAACTTCTTAATCTTCCTAATGGGTTTGTTTTCATCTAAGTTTATTTTAAAACCAGAATTACTGTGTCAGCCTTCTCTCACCTCATTTTTGGCTTCCTTTACTTATAATCCAAGACTCCAAACAACACCTATGGAGAGATGCTTCTCCAATCTATCTCTTCAATCACGATATGTCTTCTGATTTCTGAATCTTTATATGAAATGTGGATATCCCTCATTAAATTCAATATATACCAATCTGATCTCATTGCATGTTTTATGCCAAACTTCTTTTCTGTTCAGCATCCTAGTTAATGGTGCCACTAAATCAAGTGAGATACCAAAGTATGCTAGCTATGTTCTCCTCACTGACCTCCCACACCCAAGGGACCATTATCAATTACATCTCCATAACAATTCAGAGTGTGTCTACTTTCCAGATTGCTTTTTCTGTCTTTCATTGCTGTTTCTATCATCATCCATGACTCGGATTTCTTTGACTGACAATGTAATGCTTTTTCTTATTCCAAATTTTATCTTACATTTCTCATCCTAACATTGCTAAAATAGTTATAATTTTAGGATACAAATAACTGTATCCCTCCAACTAGCGAAAATTTTCAGTGAGGATTCCACCCTTCCATAGTTTGAATGTGACACTTGGGCTTTTGTGATTTGGATTCTGTGCATCTTATTTCATGGCTATCCATTAATCTCTTGGAATTTAAATCTGTTCACACAAATCACTTATGGATATGCAAATTAATCCTGCAATTGTGTAGCTCTTAGTGGCTGGAAAACAAAATGGTATAGCCCCTTTGGAAGAAAGTTTATCAGTTTCTTACAAACTCAAATACAATCTCAACACAGGAGCCAGCAATACCACTAATAGGTATTTACCCAATTGATTTGAAAACTTATGTTCACACAAAAACATGAACACAAATGTTTATAGTACCTTCAATCATAGTTTCCCAAACAAGAATCGACCAACATGATCTTCCATAAGTGACTAAAGTATGGTTTAGGATAAAATATCATCCAACAAATAAACAAACAAATAAAAGTGAGCTATTATGTCGCTAAAATACCGACATATCTTAAATGCATGTTAATAATTTGAAACAATTTAACCTGAAAAGACTACATAGTATATGATTCGATTAAATGACATTCAGGAAAAGGCAAAGCCATGAAGACAGGAAGAAAAATCAATGGTACACACAGATTTAGTGGCAGGAGGCGGATGTGGAACCAACAAAGCAAAGAGTTCCTCTAGGACAGTGAAATTACTTTGTATGATATTTTAATGATGGATAATGACATGCACACTTTAATTCCATAAAAATTTGTAGCACAAAGAGTGAGACTTCATGTGTGCAAACTAAGAAAAAACTCATTGGAGATTGCTGGTCTCAGGCAGGAATGTCGATTGTGACAAGAGAATCTAATTGTATTGCAAATGTGTAGAAGCGTGTTGAAGGAAAAGGTGCTTACCAAGGTAATTTTGGAAATAAATAGTTTGTGAGACTAAAGACAAAAGGAACCACTCCTAAGCACTGTTTTATCAACTTCAGTTGATAAAATTGTGTCCCAAAGTAATTTGGATAAATATTCTAATACCACCATATAAGTATACTGCTATTGGCCAATTCCATGAACAGATGATAGAAATCACATTTCTCACAGTTGGAGTGGGGATATACAGATAAGAAAAAAAAAAAGACTAAGGGACACCTGGGTGCCTCAGGTGGTTGAACATCTGACTCTTGATTTGGGCTGAGGTAATGATCCCAGGGTCATGGGGCCAAGCCTCTCATTGGGATCCATGCTGCGCATGGAGCCTGCTTAAGATTCTTCCTCCTTCTCTCTCTCTTTCTCTCTCTCTCTTCGTGTATCCCTCTCCCATACTCACATTCTCTCTTGCTCTCAAAAAAAAAAAAAAAGAAAAAGAAAAAGGCTAAAATAATAATTCATTTGACAATGATTAGAGTTAGAAACATCAGTATAAACTCGTGATGATCTTAATGTAAATTAGATGTTTACATATAGAAATATTCAGGATTAGGGGATCTAGGTGGTGGGGATTAAGGAGTGTACTCGTCATGGTGAGCACTGGACTAGCTGAATAATTCATTCAGTATATCAGTATATTGTACAGCTGATACTAACATAACACTGTGTGTTAACTATACAGGAATTAAAATCAAATAAAAGATAACTATTCATACATATGTGTACACTATGAAATGAGGGGAAATAGTAACTTTGTAGTAGAGAAACTTGACAAATAGTACCTCAGCCCTATGACCAAGAGCACTATCAACAGTAGTAAATCATGTTAATTTTACGTACCCTTAATATGATATGATGAAAATGACCCTTTACTGATAGTCTCATTCCTCCCAAAAACCCTTCATGCCAACCTAGTCATGAGAAAAATATCAGACAAATTCTAGAAGAACATTCTAAAAAATACTTAACCTATAATTCTCAAAACTTACAGAGGCCGCTTTTAGGCAAACAGGCTTGAGCACTGGAATATAGAAAGGGCCCAGAGGGACCCCCTGGCTGAATATAGACTGACCCATCAGCCAGGCCAGAATTGGTCCAGTCACAGTTACCCAAGAGGGGAGAATTCCATATGTTACCATACCTTCTCACCTTCACCCTTTAAACACAGCCCCCATCCACTGCCTCCTTGCAGACAGATTCTCCTTTGCTGTCCTGCCCACCACTTCCTTGTGGTGTATTCAATAAACTTCTATCTCCTTTGTTTTATTGCAGGTGAATTATTTCACTTCTCGTGCCACTAGCTTCCACTAGATCATTTCCCCACATTTGGGGACCCCCAATCTGATTGAGAGACACTGTATTTAGACCCCACAAAATAGTCAAAGTCATTAGAAATTAGAAAAGTCCAAGAAATGGATAACAGCCATAGGAGCATAAGGGTATAACAAATACAAGTAATGTGGTTTCCAGGATGAGCTACTGAAACAGAAAAGACATTCGATAAAAACCACATAGGCTAAAGCAACTAAAAATATAACCAAATAAATCCTTTTATATGCTATATATGGATATAATTCTTCTATATTAGGTTGCTTGGGATTTTAGAAGTGGATGTATTTTTATACTAATCATACCAAGCTAAGAAAATTAAAGAAATCTCCACAATAAGCATACACAAACTAATAGCCTGTTAACACTTTGCAAAAATACCTACTTACTGAAGTAAAAAAAAAAAAGATACATATAAGGGGAAATTTATTCTACAAAATATGGGCTGATTTCAATATTGTATTTTATAAAGAAGTAATCCAAATGCAGTTCATGAATTTTCAAATAATATTCTATTTCCCTAACTTTTATTATTAATGTTATAGTTATATTTATGTAAATCATGATATTACTCAGGAATCAAAGACCTTCTAGAATACCAAATAACACTTCTCAGGCTGCAAATTTATACCCTTATATTATCCACTATCACCATTCACCTCCTGTTCCAAAGGCTGATTTTCATATAAATCATGTGCTATACTGTAATATGTGCTGCATATATATATCATTTTTCTTTTTCATATTGAGATATTCATCTGATGTGAGAGGGTTAAGGTTGACAGGGGGAAAAAGTAATAAAAATATATACAAAAGAAACACCAACAAAGGGTAACCAGCTTTTCCGGTTTAAGATATAAAATGCTGTGTCATTTCCAGAGTGAAAATTAAAACCCTCTGAATCTGCCGTGTTCTTAAAACTGGAAGCCTGAATCCTTTCAGTGGATAGCTTCTTTTCTTCTATTTTTATTTTTGCCTTATTTGAATGCTCATGTTTTCCTCATTATGATTCGTGAGATATAATTCCTAGGTGACATTTAACAACTTCTTTAGGGACTGTAATGTAAATAAACCATGAAACAAATAGTACTATCTACCCACACTGCCCTTTCTGATGCTCCAAATTTTGAAATTATGCCTGTATATGGGAAAGCAATATTATCCTGGAGTTTGTCTCCCTATATGTTATTGGCTCAGCCTTCAACAAAAATGGTTTCTCTTCTAAAATACTTAAAAGAAGAACACAACCAAACACTCACCGTTAGGTGAACTCATGAGTTAGGTCTCAGAGGGCTCATTGTTTCTGAGATGAACTGATCAGAAATTAAAGCTGCGTTCCTGGAGAAAAAGGCAATGATTTAGAAATCCTCACAGGGCCTCTCCTTTTCCTGACCTTGTGTCTAAGAATTACAGCATTAAAAGTCTACAGAATCAAAAGCAAGTAACTCAGCTCCAGGGCAGCATGCCCTGTTTATGTTTGGGTGATAAAACTAGTCAAAGGGTAAATTGGAAGTATTGCTAACACTATCTAAATCATTTACTGTTGCTGGAAGCACCAAATTGTCATTACCAAAGACGTCATGGTAATATTTGCTAGTGAGAGGTTTTTAAAGCCACTTTTTAGCTTTAATTCAAATTGGAGACTTTTTTCCACTGTCAGTTTTGGAAAGATGTTTTGCAATCATTGCTTCCCTCTATGGCATAATTTATATGTCAACCATTATATGCTGAAATATATACTTCTATTAAGAGTGGCACATTGTTACTGACTAAATTATGATGTCCCCAAATTCCTATGTTGAAGCCCTGCTCCCCAGTGTTACTGTATTTGGAAACAGAGCCTTTAAGGAGGTAATTAAAATTAAATGAGGTCATGTGGATGGGGTGCTGATGCAGTGTAATTTGTGTTTATTTAGGAAGAGACATCAGAGAGCTCATGCTCTCTCTCTCCCGGCTTGAACAGACAAGGACTGGTGCAGACTCAAGAAGAAGGCAGTTATCTTCAGGTCAGGAAAGGAGTCCTCACTAGAAACCAAGTTGGCCAGCACCTTGATATTGGACTTCCGACATTTAAAACTGTAAGGAAATAAATTTGTTTTTTAAGCCACCCAGTTCATGGTATTTTGTTATAGCAACCTAAGCTAACTAATACTTATATCTATTGAGTGGTTAATGAAGATATATCTGTTTACTACACTTCTTTCTCAAAACCAGTTTCCCAAGCTCTTTTACTTAAACATTTACTCAGTGGTTTTTCTCCATTCATTAATCAAATCTTTTTTGCATATTGTTTTCTTTCTTTCTTTCTTTCTTTCTTTCTTTCTTTCTTTCTTTCTTTCTTTCTTTCTCTCAAATGAGTGATCATAGGAAGTATAGAAACACTGTTGGTTATTATTCTATTCCTTCTTATTAGAAGAGACTGGTTTTGTTCTCATCATATGATGTTTCCTACATCATAATTCTGTGGTAAAAGTGTGCTTGTTTAGACCTCTGAAAGTAATCCCCTTACTGTTAGTGGTATATTGGTGGGCATGTGAGACAGTCTCATCAATGAGATGTGATAGTAAATGTGCTAGGGAGGAAAATGCTTCATTAAAAGTTTCTGATTTTTAAAAGGGGAAACATAAATGAGTGGCCTTGGCCTTGCCTAATCATTACTGTCTGTGGATATGAAGTCTGGAACTATGTTAGCTTCTGGCAAATATGAGAGCCACTCTCTTAGATGGAAACTGATAAAAATGACAGAGGAGAAAGGTTAAAAATAATTTAGAAGTCTGAGGTTATTATTGAACCTTGAATTAAACAGAACTGGAGTTTTCTTATGTACTGGCATTTTGCTAGGCAAGATGATAAATCCCTTCTTGTTTACAAAGAACACAGTTGAATTTTAATAATTGTATCTGAAAATTACATCCTAATTTGTAGATACAGTCAGAAATTAAAATCCTTTTTGTACACTTACTTAGGTTATCTTCATCATAAAGCTTTTGTAAATAATTTTAATTGTTTAATCTATTCAATAAATACCTTTTACATTAGAGATAGAAACAGATACTTTGTGTTAAATGAAACCTATTTCAGTAAGATCAATACATAAAATTGCTTGTATAAAGATCTCTAGGAATGATATGTAAGAAATAAATAACAGTGTAAGATATGCTGAGAACTAACAAAGAAGTCAAGGGTAGAAGGAAGAGTTCTCACTTTATACAATTTTTTTATTATGAGATTTTAGAAATTTGTAAATATATTAAATGGGTTTACATTTTTTAATCTTTATTTATTTTTGAGAGACAGTGGGTACGTGAGTGGGGGAGGGGTGGAGAGAGGGGGGTGACAAACCATCCCAAGCAGGCTTCACTCCACCAGCAGAGATCCCAATGGAGGGCTCAGGTTCACAAACTGAGATTATGACCTGAGCCAAAGTTGGATGCTGGATGCTTAACTGATGGAGCCACCCAGGTGCTCCTAAACCGGTTTAAATTTTTTTTTAAGTAGGGTGTGCCTGGGTGGCTCCATCAGCTGAGTGTCCAATTTGGCTCAAGTCATGATCTGACAATTATGAGTTCAAGTTGGAGCCCCACACCAGGCTTCGGGTGTCTGCTTGGAGCCTGTTTCTGATTCTCTGTCTCCCTCTCTCTCTCTGTGCCCTTTCCCCCTTGTACTCACCCTCTCTCAAAAATAAATAAAAATATTTAAAATGAAAAAGTAAGACTATGGAGGCTGTTAAAAAATCAGATATTTAAGGGAAATAAAAATTAAAAAGTTACTAAAAACATTAACATCTTGATTTTATACACAAGGCTTCTATATGTATTGAATGCAATTAGAAGGATATCATGAAAAGTGTTTTGGTAGTTTTCTTCATCAACCTGTACCACTTTAAATTTTCTAATTTAACAATAGAAATCTCTTACATTTTATGAGCTTCCTGATTCCTATTGTGCTTCCTAAATATCTTCATACAGAAACGTGTCTAGACTGTGGTCAAGAATTACAGTGTATAAAAGTAGAAAAAATGTTTTTCCAGTATGTACTTAATACAGTACACTAAAGGTGAAAGATTACTCACATAATTATCATCAAGCCAACAGGTGCTATCTTTACTGACGATTCTAATCCCAAGGAGTCATATGGAGAATTATGTTGATACCTGATCTGGTAGCTTATCTAAGTGGACCTTGATGAATATTGGATAGTTATCTAGCTTTTTAATATATGTTTTAAAAATTAGTTATTATCTAAAAAAATCCCATTAATCCATTACATCAAATTAATATAATCAACTATAATGCCTAATACTACCAGATCATAGTGAAATTAACACATGTAAATTTTACTGATGGCAGCAATTTAACATTTATGTAAATATCCACATAATAAAAACCATGGTTATAAACCACAAAATTATCCTCATGTGTAAATTTATACAATGGTAATCAGAGAGCACAAAATAAAAAAATGTATATAAGAATTTAAATTTTTTTAAAAATTCACAGTAGCATATTACAGAAAATATACACCTATACATATATATATATAATATAAATATATATGTCCAGGAAGGGACAAGAAAGAAACAATGGAAAAGGGAAATTATTCTTATAAGGAAATTCTCAATTTATTCTCAAATTATTCTCTAGGAAATTATAACTTACTGGAGATTTTGCTGACTTTTAAGTGTATATGTTAATTATAATGTTGTCTACACAAGAGGCAGATTATATATTGCTAAAATTGCCCTTAACAAAATATATTTATGCTTTTATACTTATCAAATATATTTTATGCTAAGTTTTTAGCAAAGCCTATTGTTTTATGTTAATAGTCAGTGGATTTAAAACAAGCAACCCATGATACACATGGAATGAGACAAACCCTTGTAACTAGTGAATTTTCTTCTACCCACAGACCTTCCATTCATTTGTGCTATATTAAATAGCTGATACAAAATGAATAACTCCTCTATACCTTGACTTTTTTCTTTCATAAGTGTTTTTGCATCCCCCTTTGCCTTTGTTGAAAGAGCTTTTGTGGAAACCTCTTGCATGTCTTAGGTAAAAATTGCCAATAGTTTCCAAATCACAACAACTTCTAATAGTATTATGGATTCTGAGGCCTATCCCACTCACAGTGGTTTATATTAGGTTATATTCCACTCATAATGAATTATCTTCTCATACATCACTATCTTCTCAGGAAGATATATAACTTAGAAGTAAAATAGGGAAGTCTTGAGGGCCCAAGAACTAGGAAAGAGGGACAAAAATGTGAAAGTAACACTCATGAAATATTCTTCTTGAGGTATATACTGCTTATAAAGCTGTAGGTGGGAGAAGGGGCTAATGAGCTGACTTGGCTATAAGACTGAGAAGAGTTTTCAGTCCTCTTATGTTTCTTGTGACCTGGGGTACACAGAGGCCTGTGGACTAAGATTAAGGGTGAACCAAAGAGAACAGCTTTCAGCAAGACTTAAAAGCAGTTATAAATAGCTCAATCCCTGGTTTCTATGAACTATAGCTAACATATTTCTTGACAGAAGAAAAAGTAAATTCCCTTTGTGGGAAAATAACATTATCCAGAGTCTATAATATCTCAGATTTTCATTCTCATAAAAATTGCCCAGCATTCAAAAATACTTAGACATACACACACCCAACAAAACAAAACCACACTGAAAAAAAGAGAGGAGAGAGAGAGAGAGAGAGAAACAGATTTATAAAGAATCTATATGTTGGCATCTTTGGAAACATATTTTAGATTATTGAAATTATAATATTTAACAAATTAGATAATATGGAGAATTTCAGAAGTTAATTTAAAATTTTAGAAAATCAACTGAATTTTAGAAGTGAAAGATCTAATAAGAATTAAACAGATGAGCAGAATAACATTAAATCAGAAGAGAACCCGAGGACTATAAAACTAAAAGGTATTAAGAGTTAAATAATCTAATTTAACAAAAAGAGAAAATGCAGAGAACATCATAGAAGTAATATAGAACATGATGAAAATGTTGAACATTTGCTTCCTTGAAGTCTCAGAAAAGGACACAGATGATACAAAGAAATGTTTAGTAAGATAATGGCCAAAATTGTACAGAGATTAGGATACTTCAAACTGCAGATTTAGTAAATGCTAGAAAAACTCACAGGGTTAGTAAAAATGATACCATGATGGGGCACATAATTGCAAAATCAATGAATACCAAATACAAACAGAAAGTCATGAATTCAAGAGGTATAAAAATAATTTTAAGCAGTCTCATTAAGACTTGCTGCTGACTTCTTGACAGAAACAGGTTCAAGCAGCAACAATGGAATAATATATTTTAAATGGTGAAACAACGTATTATTCATAGGCAAATGATTGTAAATGTTGAAAAAATTCAGATAAACTATAAGAATTAATAAGTGAACTCAACCGGATATTTGCAGAAAATTTGACATTTTATCTAAATACTAGCAACAGAAATGAGAAAACTAGTGTCAGAAAATAGTGTCATTGAATAATTCCACTTTCCAGTTTCACAAGAAAGGAGCTTGGAAGTCACCACTCCATCCTAATAAGTAACAAGCTGAACATACTGAAAAATCAATGACTATTCTAGGATCCATAATAGAGGTGATGACATAGGACAAACCAGTTTCCCAGAGTTATACATAGATTGAAGAGAAAGAGAGATAAATAGGTAGGAATTGACAAAAAGGCAGAAACCAGTGCCTATTTGTAAAACTAGAGTAGAAGATTTTACTTATAATTGACAGACTACAGGAGCTTAGTGTAGACAAGTCTGAGATTTAAAATCTTCAGCCTGGGGCCTCACAAGTTTTTGAGATTTATCTCCAGAGACTTGACCAGAAAAATCTGTTTGTGCTTCCAGCAGGGAAGAGGAAGTATTTTGAAACATGACACATCACTCTGTTCTTATCAAGGCCTACTCTCAGGAGAAACTAATCAACTAGAACCTAACTTGCTATAGTATTATCAGGGCCTAACCAAACTGAGAGAAGGGAAATACATTCAGTGAGCCCTTTCTAGCCTTCTATGTGGAAGAAGAGACATTCTTGCTCCAGCTCACTCTAGACATACCCTCCAACTAAAGGGGCAGAAAAAACTGAGAAACACTCATGAAGTTCTTCTACAGGCCCAGACTCACTAAAAATCTGAGACCTAATCACAGGACTACAGGATGCTTTCCTTCTTTCAATATTGAACTACCATATCACTAAAGGCCTATTTATAGTGGTTCCTTTTGTCTGGCTATCAAGAAAAAAAAATTACAAAACACTAAAAGGCAAAAATCACAGTTCAAAGAAACAGAGAGCATGCACCAGAACCAGGCATGGCAGAGATGTTGAAATTACCAGACTACAAAAATTTAAAACAACTATAAATAACATGTTCAAGGGTGTAATGGATAAATTAGACAGCATGCAAGAACACATGGGTAGAGAAATTAAAATCTTAAGAAAAAAACAGAAAAGAAATGCTAGATATCAAAAACACTGTAACAGATATAAAAAGTGCTTTTGTTGTCCTTATTAATAGACTGAACATGACTGAGGAAAGAACTTTTCCTTCTTTTTCCTTCTTTCTTCCCTTTTTTCCTCCTTCCTTCCTTCCTTCCTTCCTTCCTTCCTTCCTTCCTTCCTTCCTTCCTTCCTTCCTCTCTTTCAGAGCACAGAAGCAGAGGGGCACAGTGGCAGAAGGAAAGGGACAGAGAAAATCTTAGGAGGCTCCAGGTCCAGCTTGGACCCTGACATAGGGTTTGATCTTACAACCTTAAGATCATGACCTGAACTGAAAGCAAGAGTGGACACTTAATCTACTAAGCCATCCAGGTGCCTGGAGGAAAATTTTCTGAGTATGAGGATACAGTATCTCAACAGAAGCCTCCAAATCTGAAAAGCAAAGAGAACAAAGGTCAACAGAAGAAACAGGTACAGAATATCCAAGGATTGTGGGAAACTACAGAAGATGTAACATAGGTATAATAGGAATATTGGACGGAGAAGAAATAAAGTAAAAGAAAAAATATTAGGAACAGTGAGAACTGTTTAGTTCCCCAAACTAATGTCAGATACCAAACCACAGACCCAGGACACACAAACATCAAGCAAGATAAATGCATATATATATTATATATATATCATTTTATATATGTATATATATATGAGATATACATAATATGCATAATATTTGTAAATACATAATATACATAATACATAATATACATAAATAATGTATAGATATACATGTATATACATGCATATATATATATACACATATACATATATATACACATATGCATCTTTTTCTAACTACAGAAAATCAGAGATACAAAAAAATCTCTTCTGAAAGAAACCAGAGGAGAAAAACAGCTTACCTGTAGAGGAACAAAGATAAGAATTATATTCTACTTATCCTCAGAAACTGTGCAAAGAAAAACAGAGTAATTTAAAAGTAATTTAAAAGTGTTGAGAGGATAAAACCAAAACCAGAAATCTGTACCCTGCAAAATTATACTTCAAGACTGAAGGAGAAATAAAGACTTTCTTAGACAAATTTGAGAGACATTTATGCCTTAGAAGTTAAAAGAGGTTATTCAGAGAAAAAGAAAACAATATAGTTCAGAAACACATCTACATTAAAAAGGAAGACCATCACAAAAGAAATAGATGAAACTTTCACCCCTAAATGTGCTGCTCTGTGGTCCAGGATCCTGCAGAAAAAAATCATCCCTTTCCCGTGGATGTCCCAACTGTACCGCTGTATGTCACTCCTGCCTTACACTGCAGAACAAATAGATTGAAACAAGAGCAGAGATCTTAGTAATAAAATCAAAAGATGATTTTCAGTACAGTAACCAAAAAGGTCCTCCTACAAGCAGGAGATGCCAATTGTAGACTGAATGCTAACATTTGCCACAGGTAGGAATATTGAATATCCCCTTTGGAGTAAACAGGGAATGTTAAATTATGAGAGGAACTCTTAGGATTGAACCTCTTAACAACTTTCCTTTATATCATACAGTGGTGTTAACTATAGTTGTCAGGTTTACATGATACCCCTAGTACTTATTTATCTTATAACTGGAAGTTTATACCTTTAAATGTTCTCTTAACACTTATGCTTTATCTTTACTTGTTTTTTTTGAGTTTTTGCCATTGTGATAAAAATAAGTGTATTTTCAGACATTACTGAGTTAATTTTGACTTCCATTTCCATGAAAGCTGAGTTCCACTGCTCCGGTGTTCCTAGAATTGCCATTTTTATTGGTTCAAATAATTAACATTTATTTCAGAGTTGTCTGTGTAACTTAGAGAACTTTAAAATCTCTATTGATTTTTTTAGAAAGAGAGAGAAGGGGAGGGGCAGAGGGAGAAAGAGAGAGACTCAAGCAGGCTTCATGCCCAGCTCAGAGCCCCACTTGGGGGTTGACCTCATGACTGTGAGATCAATCATGACCTGAGCTGAGCTGAAATCAAGAGTCCGATGTTCAACTGATTGAGCCACTCAGGCCCCCTGAAAATCCCTATTCTATCTCTGAAATTTAATCTTTATTTTCATATTTGTGTTGACCTTAGGAGTGTGTTAGAAGTCAAGGCAATGATTGTAGAGAAATTTATGAGTAGAAAATTGCCAGATAGATTTAATACATTTATTTCCCTGTGGCCAGAGTTCAAACAGTAAGTACACTTTGTTTAACTTCTTCCAGCAAGATTCAGGTGGACTTACTACCCACCTTAAGAAGGCAAGTGAATAAACATAAGCATCATCGTATCATTAATAGCTATGGGTAAGACACTTTCTATTTCTCCACTGGCCATCTAATGTAACCTCAGTGAAGTTTTAAAATGTCCCTTGAAACAGCTATTCAATCACCAGAATTTTCAAAAGAGGGCTCATTAGGGCATCTCACATGATCACTAGAGAAAGTAGGAGATTAACAATCAGGAACTTGTTTTAGGTTGAAAAGACAAAGTTGGGGCACCTGACTGGATCAGTCAGTTAAGCATCTGATTCTTGATTTTGGCACAGATCGTGATCTCACAAACCATGATATTGAGCCCTGTGTTGGGCTCTGTACTGACAGTGTAGAACCTGCTTGGGATTCTCTCTCCCTCTCTTTCTGCCCCTCCCCACATCAAAATAAATAAATAAACTTAAAAAAAAAAGACAAAATTATCAAGTTTGGTCACGCTACTGACATAACCTGAATAAAAGATATCAATAGACAGCCAGCCAAAATAATAGGAAACAAAAAGAAGTACATGGATTTGAAAGGTGACTGGGAGGCAGAATCATTAGGTCTTATAGGAGACTGAGACATGGAAATAGTCAAAATATTGCCAGAGATGTGGATTAAACAAATGGTACTGACATATAATTTGGGAAATAATTGAGCAATTCAGTTTTAAGCATGCTTAATTTGATATGCCTTTAGGACACTCAAAGGAATATTGAAGTTTTTAGCTATAGTTAGAGACGGGATCATCAACTTATAACCATTTAATTTATGAGAAAATCAATGATGAGTTATTCAGAGATGCTGCTGAGAGACTCCAATTATGTACACTTTTAAAAACGGGTAACAATCATAGTTTGTGAAATGGGAGGAATGTATTTTCTGAGAACTCTTCGTCTCTTTAACTTCATTTATAAACAACATGCAACTACTATTTGATGAACAGTGTCTACATTTGCAAAATGGGGGAACCTTAGTATCTAGTTTCAACTCAGGTCATGATCTCACAGTGAGTGGAACCCCCCGTATTGGGCTCAATGCTGATAGCTCAGAACCTGCAGCCTACTTTGGATTCTATGTCTCCTTCTCTCTCTGCTCCTCCCCTGCTTGCACTCTGTCTCTCTCTCTGTGTCTCTCTCTCAAAAATAAACAAACATTAAAATTTTTTTAAGTTGCAAAAGGAAAAAAATCTAAACCTTGCCCTACAAAAAAATGTATAATCTAATGAAGAAAATACATTCAACGTCTAGGATAGATTTTTAATTATATTCACTTGTTCTCCCCCCACACAAAAATATTTTTTATCAAAAAATCTAGGTAGGTCACCTTAATACTATTTTTCTATATATATATTATACATAATAATATACAAAATAATTATATATATATAATTATATAATTACATATGAAAATAATTGTATATATGTACATATATTTTTATTATAAAGTTCTGCAAATAAGTAATTATGGGAAACAGATGTAGAGCACTAAGAACCTAGGAAGACTCACAAATAGTACTTTATATAAAAACCAACCAGTAAAAACATCACCAGTTTTAAACATTCTAAATTTCTAATAAACAACACTATAATAAATACAGTGCTTTATCTTTAAAAATTCTTATAAATTGTTTAGTGGAATTAGATACAGGAAGCATTGTGGTTCTTCACAGTGGGAAGAGATAAGTTGGAAAGAAGAACATTATGTTTTTTTTTTTTAATGTTTTTATTTATTTCTAGGAGAGAGAGAGACAGCGTGAGCAGGGGAGGGTCAGAGAGAGAGGGAGTCACAGACTGAAACAGGCTCCAGGCTCCTATCTGGCAGTCAGCACAGAGCCCGACGCGGGGCTCGAACCCACGAACCGCGAGATCATGACCCAAGCGAAAGTCGGACGCTTAACCGACTAAGCCACCCAGGCGCCCCGGAAAGAAGAACATTATGTTAATGTAATAGGTGAATAACTATGGTTCATTGTCCTGTTTTTCTTTTTTTATGAATTGGCTAAAATTAGAAACTTAACATTTGTTATTTGGCCAATTACCTCATAAAGAAATTGCTCAAGTAGTGCCAAGTGAGAACAGATGCTACAAAATGGTATCCTCCTATACTTGGTTTTATAGTTGTTAATTTCAATCCATTGCAAAAGCTTTTCAATTCCATTTAAAGGATATGATAACTGTGATGTGTGAATCTTTCATTGTTATTAATTAATTCATTTTTGTAGCCTTGTCTCACATAAAAATGTGATTTCTTCAGGCTTGATTCTCTCCATTTTTTTCAAAGTGTTTTATTATTTAAATTTTCTCATTACTTAAGGCTTTTCTTTTTGTTCACTATTCGGATTCTCAAAACCAACACTCTTATTCATGTGTGAGAGGCTGAATTAAATACTTTTGTCAGAAAAGTAAACAATTTTGAGGTAACAGCATAATGTACACCAATTAAGCAACATATGTAGAAAATTGGAGTGAAGAGAAAGACTGTAAGTCAATCAAATGTGTGTATGTGTCCAGGGAGAGGTGGTGGATATATTATTGGATTGCACTAAACTTGATGATTTTTTTTTCCTTCAGCTGTTTTTATTTGAAAGGTCAATGACAAATCATCTCATGAGATATCATAAACGACTAGATACATTTTCATGTTTTGATCATTATATTTTCGTATTTGTCCACTGAATATGAAAAATATGTGCACTGGAGATACAATGTATAACAAAAAAGACAAAATTATCTAACGGGATTGAAGTTGGAAAAATGCTTGGATCTTACATTTCCTGTCTGAGGAGAGTGACTTAGATTTATTTACATGACTTGATTTGGAATGAAATCTTTTTATAATTCTTATTGTTAAAAAAAGAATGTATCCAGGATGTGTCCAATATTAATTGCTACATTAGAGAGACAGAGAGACTGACCCATATTATACAGCACTTTAATACCTACCATAGTATATCTTGCAATAAAAAGAAACTGTACCATAAACATTATCTTTCCATATACTCTTGTTTCCTAATTATAAAACTAAACAATGTTTTTTTCTGGCCATGACGAAATGGCTTTGGGTGTCCACACAAGTGTTCTGGTAATGACAAGTCCATCTCATAGAAGGCACAAATCTAAATATTGTCATATTTAGATTTTATAAAGGTCTCATTTTTAATTTCAAGAAATAAAATGGCTATGGTAAAAAAATATTTAAGAAAATAAAGAATTAGGGGTGCAAGAATGACTCAGTCAGTTAAATGTCTGATTCTTGATCTTGATCTCTGCTCAGGTCATGATCTCATAGTTCTTGAGATCGAGCCCACATTGGGCTCTGTGTTGACAGTGCAGAGCCTGCTTAGGATTTTCTCTCTTCCTCTCTCTCTGCCCGTCCCCTATCTCTCTCTCTCTCTCTCTCTCTCTCTCTCTCTCTCTCTCTCTCTCTCTCTCTCTCACACACACACACACACACACACACACACACACACACACACACCTCTCTCTCTCTCTCTCTCTCTCTCTCTCTCTCACACACACACACTCCGTCTCTCTCTCTCTCAAAATAGATAAATAAACTTAAAAAATAATTATATAAAATAATTTTATCTTCAGTTTTTCTCTTTTTTCCCCCTCTCAATAAATTTTGTTCAATATGCAAGTGTTTACAAATTAGGTCTATTCCTTCGCCAGTTCCCTAATGTATTGTTTCGCTTCTAAAATAGCCGACATGGATTTACTTCATCTAGTCAATATAATGCAGGTCTGATTGCTATACTTTTTTTTTCAAAAGGTAAGATTCAAAAAGTAGTAGCACACTGGGGACAAAAATAAGGATGTTACTCTAAAAATTGAGCCTTTCTATGCTTTGAAGGACATGGTCACAGAAAAGATATCCTACACTGAGATAAATTTGTAAGAACTGAAGTAGAGATTTTCTGATGCAATTTTTTTTTCTGTAAATCAGTGGATGGGAAAATGTGTTCAAATTCATCATTTCTGTTAACTAGTCACAGCATTATTCTCAATTCAGCTGTGGTGTCCCTATA
This sequence comes from Proteles cristata cristata, assembly GCA_017311185.1. Classification (NCBI taxonomy): domain Eukaryota; kingdom Metazoa; phylum Chordata; class Mammalia; order Carnivora; family Hyaenidae; genus Proteles; species Proteles cristata. The sequence goes on along the minus strand of JAESUZ010003658.1, from coordinate 349,704 downwards.
AGACCCCAAAGCTAATTTACTATTACAGATTCGCAGATGTTTTATTCATGCTCTAGGCAAGCCTTACTGGTCATACCATATACTTTATTACTGAATTACTAACAGAAAAAGAACTATTTCATATTAAAAGAAACACAAAAATAAATTTATTAAAATATTTTATTCCTAAAGCAACCTAAAATATCTATGAATATATTTTCTCTCATTTTATTAAATTTATGTATAAATGCAATACTGCTAAGTTAATGCTGAGGCTATAAGTCAGCCACTCAGGGTAAAAAAAAAATGTAGAATAATTTAATTCAAAAGCAAACAGTTTATTGCTGGGTTAAAAAAATCTAAAAAGAGTATTTTATTTTGGACCATAGAGCCCAACTGAGAATGCCAAGCCTTAAGCTCCAGCCTGAGACCTTGAAACAATTATTCAAAAGACAGAACACCAAACATAAAAGCTGGTGACCTAAGATGATTGCAAGACATTTTCATTCTTACTTCAAATCCTATTCACTCTGTTTCTCCTGTGTCCTTAAATATAAAACAAATATGTTTTCCTAACTAAACCTATTTAAGCCTAATTTTTAGATCACTGATCCTTTTGAGAATACAGGAAAAAATACACGTATGCATATATGTACCAAATTTTGCATACAACTTAAGGATGTCATATGTACCCCACTAAAAGTCATCTGGATGCTATATGGTTTCATATACAAAAGTTTAAAACTCCTGGCCTAGAACAATTGGTTTTTTTTCATCTTATAGGCTTTTCTAAACCTTCTACTATTACCATCAAGTCTTCTTAGAAAGAAAAGCACCCAGTAGATGCTCATCAAATATTAGTGGTTAATAATGATAAATACTTGTTTCCTCTCCTTATACAAGTAATTAAAATCAACTGTCATGTGAATTTTGTCACAAAGGTTCAGTTCCATCTCTTAATGCCCATGATATCAAAAGCAAGGCAATTTTAAGAATTTAGTCAACTTTCAATAACTAAGAATTAAGAGGACAGAGGAAACCTAAAGAAGTTCATTAAAAAAACAAGCTATCCCAATCCTATAGAACTTAGTTCTGTAGGCTTAAAAAATCGCAATTGCAATAAGCTTAGCTAACAGCAAGCAAAAATCGTATGCAATTTTATTGGGATAAATGAAATGATGTCCTCCTGGGGGTGAGAGCAATTACCAACTCTCATCATTATTCATTTCTCTTCTCTTTCCTGGACACCCAGAAGACAAACGTCTCCAGCCTGTTTACAATTAGGGCAATGTGGCTAGTTCCTGCAAATGGATTATAAACAAAACTTACAACTGTCACTTCTTAGCTGAGACATTTGAAAATACCTGATCTATTATCTTACTCAACATGAGACTGACCTCAAAAGCTTCATGTTTACATTGAAACACCACAGGATATGACCTAAAAATTCACATGGAAGGGAGCTTCTCTGGAGAACAAACTTAGACCACTAATATTTCAGGGCTAAGAATGGCTTAGCCTCATCCCAGGCTGGACAACATTTGATTTTTTAAATTAAAACATAATAGGTAATAGAGTATCATGTCATCTGCAAATAGTGAATGTTTTACTTCTTTCATGTCAATTTATAATACTGGCATAAAAACAGACACATAGATCAGTGGAACAGAAGATGCAGAAATGAACTCATAGCAATATGGTCAATTAATCTTTAACATAGCAGGAAAGAATATCCAATGGGAAAAAGACAGTCTTTTCAACAAATGGTGTTGGAAAGCTGGACAGCAACATTCAGAAGATTGAAAGTAAACCACTTTCTTACACCACACACAAAAATATATTCAAAATGGATTAAAGACCTAAATGTAAGACATGGAACCATGAAAATCCTATAGGAGAACATAGAAGCAATTTATTTGACATCAGCCATAGCAACTTCTTTCAAGCTATGTCTCCAGAGGCTAGGAAAACAAAAGCAAAAATAAACTATTGGGATTTTATCAAAAGAAAAACCTTCTGCACAGTATAGGAAACAAATCAACAAAACTAAAATGCAACCTATGGAATGGGAGAAGGTATTTGCAAATGACATCTCAGATAAAGGAGTAGTATCCAAAATCTATAAGGAACTTATCAGACTCAACACCCCAAAACCAAGTAAGACAGTCAAGAAATAGGTAGAAGATATGTTTTGTGAATAAACATTTCCAAAGAAGACATCCAGATGGCTAACAGACACATAAAAAGATGTTTAACATCACTCATCATCAGTGAAATACAAATGGAAAATACAATGAGAAATCACCTCACACCTATCAGAATGGCTCAAACCAACAAAACAAAAAACAATAGGTGGTGATGAGGATATGGAGAAAGGAGAAAGCTCTTGCACTATTGGTGAGAATGCAAACTGGTACAGTCACTGTGGAAAACAGTATGGAGTTTCCTCAAAAGGTTAAAAATAGAGCTACCCTACCATACGGCAATTGCACTACCAGGTATGTACCCAAGAAACACACAAATAGTAATTCAAAAGGATACATGCACCCCAATGTTTATTGCAGCACTATCTCTAATAACCAAATTATGGAAACAGCCCAAGAGTCCATCAGGTGATAAATAAAAAAAAATGGATATATACAATGTAATATTACTCAGCCATGAACAAGAATTAAATCTTGCCATTTGCAACCACATGGACAGAGCTAAACAGTAGTATGCTAACTGAAATAAGTCATTCAAATAAAGAAAAAATACCTATGATTTCACTCATATGTCTAATTTAAAAAAAAACAAATGAGGAAAAGGGGAAAAAAAGAGTGAGAGGCAAATTGAGACAGAAACTCTTAGTTACAGACGCAAACTGTTGGTTACCAGAGGGGAGGTGGGTTGGGGGATGCATGAAATAGGTGATAGGGATTAAGGAGTGCATTAGTGATGAGCACTGGGCATTGTAATGAAGTGGTGAATCACTATTGTACACCTGAAACTAATATATAACACTGTATGTTAACTGTACTAGAATTTAAAGAAAACCCTAAAAAAATCTAACAGGCAATAAAAATATTAGAAAGTTGAGCAATAGTAATTGGTCAAAAGATTTCAAACATTCTTTTGTTACCTCAATTCACAAATCATGTTTAATTATGCTGATAGTGCTTTCAGTTCTCTTTATGACAATGGAAAGTACTGTATTTCTGAGTGGACATGAAACCCAAAATAGTACTTCATTATTCCTGTTCAGGTCGGTTATATGGAAATTGAATGTGGAACTTGCTTACCAACATGCTGAAGTTAAACATTTACCACAAATGTTTTAGACAAGCTAACTCCCAAATGTTTAACAATTAACTGTTCCCCTCTTATCACATTTCTCTGATATGATTTGAAAGATGCCATACGTCATTGGTGACAAAATCTACTGAAACAAGACAAAGTTGAATGTCTTTTAAATAAAGTGAAAATCTGATTTCTTCTGTAAATATGCAGTAAAGATGTGCTCTATAGAAATAGACAGGAGGGTTCCTAAACAAAAAATTATACATTATTTATCTTTATTCAGTGCTAACAAATGTCTTATAGAACAAAACTGCAGCTACTTCTGGCAACTGTTCTTTAGAATTAATAACTATATTATAAATATCCACTATTTTCAGCAGTAGGACACTTTACTAATGGCATATGCCAGGAAGTTTATGCTCCAAATTATAGGGTGTATAGATTTCTCCAGAATTCTTTCTAAAATCAATCACTTAGTTGTCACAGGTGACTTGAGTCCACAGTAACTTTTAAATCAATGTTCAGCATACTTTCTATGATATTAAGAAATATGCACATCCAGCAAGAAAGAAGCTTAACATTCTTTGTAAGCATGATAATAAAGGTGGTAATTGCTAATAGAACACTTACAGTCACCTAATGTTGAGCCCATAAACACCGACACACTGTCTCAATTGCTCTTAGATGAATCTTGGAAGGTGGCAGACCATTTTTTAGTGCAAACTGGCATTCAATTATGGTCTTCATTTAATTAACTATAGTATTCAAGGTCAATTTGTTCTCTATATACAAGATATTACATCTTTCTTATCGAAAGGAGACAAAGTAATGTCCCTGCCTTTCTGTCACCTGAGATTGAAATCAGGTTAGCATTTTGTGTAATGATCCCTAGAGATAAGGGTACATTGTACAGCTGAATGGGAACAATAGTCTAATCACAGAGCAATATACTTTGAAAGCTAGAATATCATTTGAGAGGTATTAATTCATCTACACAGTAGTATATTGTAGAAAGAAATAGCAATTCTTCTACCACTTGATAGGGAAGCAAAGGCACTAAGAAATCAGTAGACACAGATGATGACAAAACAAAGGAGAACAATACCTCACAGATGTTATGTTGTTATAATCACCCTACTTTTTACTTAAATAAAACAAACTTTCTAGGTTTATATTTAAGGTGAGCTCAAAAAATATCAAATGCTATAAAGGCACATAAACTAATACAAAATTCTGCAAACTTGTGCATGGGCACATGCACGCACACACACATTTAACTACCAAAGTACTGATGAACACCTATGAAGTTTCTCCCTTTTCTTCAAAATTACTTATCAAAGAAGCTGCTGATTTCTCATTTCTGGCCTCACCTGTTTCTCAAAAATCTCTTTTCTCTCTACTATACTGCTATTCTACTCTCACATCTTTATCCCAATGGCTATCCACAGTGATTTCTCCCATCTTAAGTCTTTTCCTTCCAGGTGTTTTCCATTTTTTCCCCAGGAACATATATATTGTTTTACATCCTTCCCCTGGGCATCCCACATTCTCTGTCTCCATTTATTGTACCATTAACTCAATAAAGCTTAGTTATGGAGACAATTTTCCTTACAAGGTAGCCAAGTGTGTGGGGTTGGCTGGGGAAGGGGCAAAATAAATATGTGAAAACTGATGCTTAATAAAGACTTTGTTGTCACATCCTTTTATATGTATACATATATAGCTCTGTTATTTCACCAAAATTATGATCACAGTTGAGTCAATAGTTTTTACTTGAGCCACTAATTTTACCTCTTCTTTTACTTTAGAACTCTTGCTGTCTCAAAATATTTAGTCAAATCCATTCAGCCAGAAGTTTTCTATTTCTGACATCTCCAAATCCAGAGGTGCCAATCCCATAGATCTTAAAATATGTAAATCAATTAAGGTAATACTTGTCTAACTTACCCGATGGGTAGAGGACTTGGGTAGGGATAAAATCCGTCCATAGAGAAGGTCTATAACTTATTAAAGTGAGACTTTGCCTCTTTTACATTCAGTCATTTATAAAATAGAGTTAAAAATAACTTGCATCACCCTCAAGAAGTCACAACGCAATGTGAGAATAAATATTAAATTACTTGAGAATTACAAAATTCCAATCCAATGAAAGGTAGTTATGTCATCTTTTATTACTCAGCCAGATGGTGTTAAATGGCATTTATTGAACACCTAATTTTTCCATTGCTTTCCAGGTGTCCTTCCATGCATATTTGTGGTATGGGCTTAGGCATTCTATATGATTATTTAAAGCAATGAGCAAAAAATTAAGAGAACCGATTGTAGAATTAGACCATCTAACTTCAAATTATGGGTTCTGCCACTTACTATCCCTAAGACTTTGGAGATGTTATTTGATCTCTTTATGTCTCTGAATCTTCATGTGTAAAATGAAGATAAAACTAGCACCTACCTTAAGGTGTTGTTGTGATAATTTAAAGTGTTAAAATAGGTAGCATAATCCCCAGTGGCACATGAAAAGTGTTATATAAATTACTAGAAAGAAAAAAGAGAATATTTTTACCATCTGATATTCTGTGTCATAAAGTCTATGAGAAAAGTCAAAAGCCTTACATAACTGAAAATATTACTAAAAGCTGCTAGGGGCGCCTGGGTGGCTTAGTCGGTTAAGCGTCCGACTTTCGTTCAGGTCATGATCTCGCGGTTCGTGGGTTCGAGCCCCGCGTCGGGCCCTGTGCTGACTGCCAGCTCGGAGCCTGGAGCCTGTTTCAGTCTGTGACTCCCTCTCTCTCTGACCCTTCCCTGCTCACGATGTTTCTCTCTCTCCTAGAAATAAATAAAACATTAAAAAAAATTAAAAAAAAAAGCTGCTAACTTAAACTTCATGTGTTTGCAGGCATAAGGCACTATATCCCAATATACTCATGCTGATTTTCTAACAATGGTTATACTTCACTGTACGTCATAGGCGTATCATTCAGTGAAGGGAATAAAGTACATGGGAACAGATTTTTGGGGTTGAATTCTGTGTTTATCTTTAACATATTTAACATCTTGAGGTTTTATTTTTTGGCAACTTCAAAGTAATTGAAATAATGAATCTTAAGATTTTTGTGAGGAATAATATGAAGGTCTTCATACTATTCCTGGCAAATGGGGTATAAGAAAAACATGTTAGTTGCCTGATTTTGTTGACAGGGGTGGGGATGGGGTATGTGTGTTTTCTAATAATATTTATTACATGTCAGGTTCCTAGGGACTTCATACTCAACTTGTGAATTTCAACTGAGGAACCAATCTCAACTCTTAAAATAATCATCTTATTAAGAAATATTACTTTAAAAAAGGTGATTCATAATCTGTGTCCCAGCCCCCTTGGAGAGCCTGGGATTATTTTTATAAAACATTAGATACATGTGTTCTCATCTGCTGATTGTATAAGTAATGCAGCACAAACACATGAGTATTAACAACATATAAAATCACTTAAAAACATGGAATATTTTTGTTTTCATACACTGTCTCAAGAGATACTAATAGCATATAATCATTTTAGTAAATAACAAAACTATATGTGAAGACTAGTCTTTATCCTAAAAACCTGGAAATCACTCTAGCCAAAGACTAGAGCAGTTTAGTTATTTTAAATCTCTGATTCAAAGCAGGGCTCTTATTTTAACTGTCCATCTTCCCCCACACTCTAGTTATTTTTATAGTTTCCTCTTTATGCTCTGATTTTATAGTGTGACTGCTCATGCATATTTGTTCCAGGGCTACATTTCTAATATGCATAGTGCATAGAATCATGTGCTCTCAGAGTTAAAAAAGACCTTAAAGTCATCTAGTACAACCATCCATCAGATGCATGAATTATTCCTACTTATGTCTACATCTACTTTCATGGTGCCTTAAATATACCCCAGACATTAGCCATATAGCCAAACATTAACTCTGACTCTAAGTGGAATTCTTAATTCATCAGCACTTTTAAAACTCCCCACTTGTAACAAAAATCTCAATTAAAGTGTATTTAACCGCTACTTTCACAAGATGACTGATTCTCTATAATATACATTGAGCTAGCTCATCATCACTAAGCAAGTCACTCTCATGTATTAAATTAGATGCCTAGGGAACTATATTAACTCTTTCAGACCACGAGGGTATTGAGTGTTCAAAGTACAGCAAATGTAGTAAAGAGTTATGTACCAGAGAGAGGCATGAATAAGACAGCTTTACAAGAACTAAAATAAAGAGTTCCAGAAATAAATGACCTCTATAAGAATGGTGCTTTTTATTACATTTTAAATACAAAAGAAACAGATTATTAAATACTGTGAGCCACCATTTAAATGGATTTCATCTGAGTTTTAAATCTATATAGGCACTCACTCTTTAAAGCATCACATTAAGAGAGAGTTGTATTGGCTGTTACAGACCTCATATTGACAGAGATGTTGTGATAATGACAGTCATTAAAATAACTGCCTAGTCAGTCTTAAAATGATAAGCATTAAATTTCTGTTTATTAACCTTTAACTTCCCTTTTGAGTTTTCAATGATACAAAATGAAAAGTACTGAATTGAAAATTTCTCCTCCTTTCTCTTCTTTTTCCTTTCCTTTAATTTTTCCCCTTAAGAATCATATGCTATTCTTGTAGCCTTCCAACTGACATTAAAAATAATGCATGATTAAAGTATTCATTGTACTTTCACAGAATGGATTCTTGTCTGATAATTTTGGACATAAAAAGAAGGAACATTATTTTCACAAAATCTTTTTCTTCTTTTTTTACATTCACTGCTGTTGGAAACTGAGTGTATTCTACATAGCCCAGCATCAATTTAAGGACCAAGATGAAGTTGAAAACATACCCTTTATGATAAAAACTGCATAAATTTGAATCTCCTACTTTCTGTGAAATCAGGTGATTTCTAGTTTCTTTAAACACACAACATAGCAATCCCTTATTCAGATAGGTTATTAGTATCAGAAAGTTCTATAAGATACTGAAATCTGGCTAGCTCTAAGATGTGCAATGAATGTGCAAAGTTCTCACAGAATTTATAGCATAAAATATTCTGCAGTAGTTTTCTGTTGTTGCCGTTACAAATTAGTATACAGGTAGTGGCTTGAAGAAATTTATTGTTTTTCAGTTATGTAGGTCAGAAGTCTTCCCAGGCTACAAGCAAGGTTTCTGTAGGCTACATTCAACCACTATATGCTCAAAAGGAAGATCCATCTCTTGCTTAATTGGACTGTTAGCAAAATTCAATTCCTAAAGATTAAAGGACCCTATTTCTTTGTTGGTTATTGACTGAGGACCTTATCCAGAGTCTAAACATTGCCACATTCCTTGGTTCAAGGTTTTTTGTTTTTGTTTTTTTTTCCTCCATTTTTAAAGCCAGCAATATCAAGTCCCTCTTGTGCTTCAAATCTGCGTTCCTTCATTTTCCATCTCATCTCTTACCCAGCCAGAACTATTTCTGGATGTTAAAAATTGATGTGATTATATTGGGCCTCCTGAATAATTTAGGATAATTTCCCCATAGCAAGGTCTATGTTCTTAATCACATCTGCTCAGTCTCTTTTGCCTGTAACATAATGCATTCACAGGTTCCAAGGATTCGGGTGTGGGCATGCTTGTGGGGTCATTATTCTGCTTACCACGTATCCTAAGAGGGTAGGTTAGAGTGTTGATATTCTAGGGTACACTAACATTGGGTGTGGGCAACCTAGAATAACAGACTTTCCAAATGTGTTCATATGTTAGTAAAAGAAACTATGCTAATAGTAGTTGTGTGATTTAACATAACTATGTATTTTAAATTAAGTGGATAATTGAGGTATTAGAGTAAAACAAGCCAAAGTTAACCATAATATGTATTTTCCATATTACTGGAAAAATTGAAAACTGTTTGAATTATTCATACTGGATAGTGATTTATCTTGCCATTAAGAATTCTTTCACCCTCTAGTAACCTTGCCCAGATTTTTCTCCAGGGACCTAAGCTCCTTCCTCACTCTCAATTCAAGCACTTCCAAATAAAGCAGAACCCAGGATGGAACATCTGGGTTGGACTGAGCAATTCAGCACAGCACATTCCCTTAACCACCCAGCTGAATTTATCTGCTTCAAGTTCTATCTAAACTTTAGAGAACAAATCTTTTCAATAATATTTAGAGATTTTTTTTCCCCTGATCCCCGACAAAAGATGGAGAATCTGCCTAAGAGTTTTAAGAAATCACATAACTTTAGGAAGAAAACTTGATGAAGGTATCACCAAAATAATTACAGACAAGGATGCCAAAATCTAAGCACAATAGTAGAAAGTTAAATTGAGCAATGTATTAAAATAACATAATGAAACTTAATAGGGTTTATTTGAGAAATGGAAAGATGACAGTACGAAACAGTAAGAACATTAAGGTCTATCAAAAAATGTATTGTCTCACTTGTTTGCAGAGTTCAGGAATATCTTTACTTCAGGCACTAAACTATTGGAAATAAAATTATTTTATGCATATGTGATTTCTAAAGTTTTGAAATGAGGTATAACATACATGAAAGTACAAAATTTTTTAAATGAAAAGCTAAATATACCCATCACTGCTGTTCTCCCAAGAACCCCCTGAACTTTGTTCCCTTGTCTCCACAACACAAACTGCCAAATGAGCAGTTTGTAAAGTTGTATTTGGTTTTGTTTGTTTGTTTGTTTTTTAACGGCCCTCCCCACAAGCTTCACCCATGCCAAGTGTCCTCAGAAAGGCCCAGTCACGTGTTTATTGACTCTCAAGTTCAAGTTCTTCATTCCATGCAAGACTACAAAAACAACAAAAACAAAACATGGCTTGTTCCTATTGCTTCAAAGTTGGTCCTGTCTCCTAGGATTCTCACATCTCGATGGCACTCAGAATCAGGAATGTCACCAGCAGTAAGAGTGGCTGTAGATTATTAACTCAAATCTCGGGCTCTCCAAAAATCTAGAATCTTAATGTCTCTCAAGACTCTTTAGTTTGTTATTTCTGGAACTGCTGGCTACTAATTCAAGTAGGTATCCATTCTATTTTACACATTTACCTACTTAATGTAGGTATTGTAGGAAAACAAAGGAGTCGGCTTCTTTCACATATATCTTTCTGGGTCAGTTTTAGATATACTCTGTATGTATAGTCAAGGGCAGAATTGCTGGTTCATTAACAAGATTTATAAACAGGGGTGTCCAGGTGGCTAAGTTGGTTAAGAGTCCAACTCTTGATTTTGATGCAGGTCATGATCTCACAGTTCATGAGACTAAACACCTCACCAGGTTCTGGACTGACAGTGTGGAGCCTGCTTGGCATTCTCCTTTTCCTTCTCCTTCTCCTTCTCCTCTCTCTCTGTCTCTGCCTGTCTCAAAAGTAAATAAAATTTTAAAAACCCACAAGATATGGGGCGCCTGGGTGGCTTAGTCGGTTAAGCGTCCGACTTTCGCTTAGGTCATGATCTCGCGGTTCTTGGGTTCGAGCCCCGCGTCGGGATCTGTGCTGACTGCCAGCTCAGAGCCTGGAGCCTGTTTCAGTCTGTGTCTCCCTCTCTCTCTGACCCTCCCCTGCTCATGTTGTCTCTCTCTCCTAGAAATAAATAAAACATTAAAAAAAAAAAAACACAAGATTTATAAACATACATCTTATTCTATGCTATTATTTTTGTTACTATTATGTTGTTCTTGTATCTGGAAAACTTGCTGCAACTTTAGCTTAGCTCATCTTTTTCTTATTTCTTATTTTCTTCTGGGACATTGACTATTCTATGTTGGTGCTTTTTTTAAATTCCAGATACTGAAAACTAGTGCCCCTTCCCTTTCACATTGCATTCTCTTACCTGCTCTTATTTTATTTATTTGCTAACTCACCTTATTTTATTTATTTGCTATTTTCAGTGTTTTATTTATGAACCAGAAGTAATGTCAGGTATTCTCTTCTTGTTGCAAAATGAATGAACATTTTTCCCATAAAGTACATTTTAGTTTTTTATTCTTTTTAATTTTTTAATGATTATTTATTTTTGAGAGAGAGAAACAGAGTGCAGGTAGGGATGGGCAGAGAAAAAGGGAAACAAAGACTCCAAAGCTTGAGCTGGAGCCCAATGTGGGGCTTGAACCCATGAACCCTGAGATTGTTACCTGAGCCAAAGTCATTCGCTTACTGATCAAGTCACTCAGGAGACCTTATTTTTAGTTGTTAGATAGGCTTTGTAAAACTAAGGAATTTTCTCTAAAATGATGAGATTTAATGATAACTACCTTTTATTTTATCATGTAATTTTCTCCATTATTTTAAAGAATGATTATGTTTCTCTTTCAGTCCATCACTTAGAAACATCATACCAACAGATTTTGTGATATTAAACATCCTCAGTTCTACTTGGTCATGATGTACTATTATTTTCATTACACTCTTGCTTCTAGCTTGGATTTAAAATTTCTAAAGGAAATAAAATATCTTTAAGTAAAATGGTCCTAAAACTGTTTTGGTTACACTGCGTTTATGTGATTTTAGAAAATTGTTGCTTTATTCAGATCATAATTCTGAGACATTTTTTTCCATTTCTCTTTCTTAAAATTGAGTAAATTACATAGAGGTCATATTGAATGTGAAAGTTGGTAGAACACACCTGTCAAGCCATCAGAATTTGAAGGAGTTTGGTTGGGGATATTTTTGTTATTAATTCAATTTCTTCAAAAAATGTTATTTTTTCAAGTTTAATAATTTTCCTTACAACATAATAGCATCCATTTGGCTAGATTTTCCTTGGCTATCTTCCTTTTCAGTATATGTATTGAATTTTTACCTTAAAATTTTTTTTAGCTTTTAGCTAGAAAATATTCTGTACTCTCTGCTTCTCCTTGAGATACCTCATTCATTTCACAAAGTTATAAAAAAAAACTTTTCAGTGTTTTTATCTTATTCCTTCTGATGCCTTAGAACTCAAAAGTGAGTTTTCATTTTATCTTTCCCTTGTCATGACTTTTCATTTCTTCAGCTCTAGATCAGTCTATTTCTCAAGAAGTGGAATGAGAGAATGAAATAAAGTATAATAGTCTCTGCTCTAGAGGGCTGGTGGTGAGAACAAAACAAAAGAGAAACAGCAAATTCTAATTTCTGTGTTAAGAGACATGGAGTCAGCATCTGTGCTCCCAGATTCCCAAACTGTAGGTCGCAACTCTCACTCAGCCACTCTGTAATTATCTCCATTTCTAACGGAAATGGTACTCAACAGACAGACACTTTAAGCTGATCTTGTTTCATTAGTTTGTCTGGACGTTTTGTTTGGTTAGTTGATTGGTTAACTCTTATCTCAAGCAGATATATAAAGGCAAGTCCGTCTACTGGATGCTCTCATCCAGTCTCTTACCTAGTGCCAAGGAGCAGGAATTCCCAGATTTGGATGGTTAATTGAATCTGACAGTCGCATGACCCAGCATCTGTAGCTTGCCTTACCCTGGCTTTTACTCTTACTCCAGGAAAGTTGAGAAGAGGGAAACAAAATCAAATGTGCTCAAGGTGTCATTGTTCTTAAATATTTTTAATTTTATCTCCTTTTTCTTTAAAATATTTACTCTTATCTTTTTAAAGCTTATTTATTTATTTTGAGAGGGAGAACACAGAAGTCGAGGAGGGGACAGAATGAGAGAAAGGGGGAGAGAGAGAAAGAGAGAGAAACAGAGAGAGAGACAGAGAGAATCCCAAGGAAGCTCTGCACTGTCAGTGCAGAGTGCAGCCCCCTGATGAAAGGCTTGGACTCACGAACTGTGAGATCATGGGCTGAGCCAAAATCAAGACCCTAACACTTAACCAACGGAACAACACAGGTGGACTTAAAATATAGACTATAGTCTTAAATTATGCAAATAATATAATAATAAACATTATGTAATGCTAAACCGCAGAAAGTAAAAAAGTTTTTCTTCCACACACATCCCTTATCCTGGAAGTCCACCCTCAGCACATACTGATGCTGTCAATAACTGCCTGAATGTACTTTCAGAGACATTCTATTCATATAGGGGCATACAAATATACTTCAAATCATAAATGTTAGCATATTATTCTCAGGATCTGGCATTTGCCTTTTTTCTATTTACTGTATCAAGTCATCATTCATATCTGTAAAAGTTGCCCTTTTTTTTTTTTAACAACTACATGCGATGTTCCCAGTTGCATGAATAGTACTGTCATTGAGAATGGCTCTGAGTCAATATTCCTCTATCAAGTAATAGTACCCAAAGCAAGAGGAAACTAAGGGAGTAAGGATCTGATGTGTGTTCTTAAATAAATGAGTACATTGTAGAATGGGAGCCACCTGGCATTTGTAAAGAACACATCAGGTGAAAATCACAATTGTCCAAATAAAAACAAGAAATAGGCAACAAACTGATTACCGAATACTGCAAACTTCTAATCAATTATTCAGAGGTTTGGCTGAAAATAATATGACAGAAGCTGGAGAAAACTTTGAGGAAGGTATAGAGATGATGAGTAGAATGATATAAAAAGGATACCATTTATATTTTGGCACATAGGTGGCTCAGTCAGTTAAGCCTTTGACTTCAGCACAGGTCATGATCTCAAGTTGTCATCTCTGTGTCAGGTGATAGATTAGATAGATAGATAAATAAGATTAGATAGATAGGTATAGATATGTATATGCACATAGACATATGCATACACCTATGTGCACATATACACACAGAGACTTTGTGAGGGAAGAGAGGAGGTGATTGTGGAAGTTGTGGAAGCAGGGATATTTAGAATGTATTGATTCTTTTCAGATAATTGGTTAATAATTCTGTAGGTAAACAGTTTAAATATTCCAAGTAACTCACAGTAGTTTTCTTAGTCTGTTTGAGCTGCTCTAATACAATACTACAGACTCGGTAGCCTATAAACAACAGAAATGCATTTCTCACAACTTTGGAGGATGGAAGTTTGAAACCAGATTCTCAGTGTGGTCATGTAAGGGCTCTCATCTGAGATACAGACTTCTCATATCCTCACATGGTAGAAAGGGGAAGGAACTCTCTGGAGCCTTTTATAAAGGGACATTAATATCATTACTGAGGGTTTCTCCCTCATGGCCTAATCATCTTCCAAAAGCCCTGCCTCCTATTTTTTCATGCTGAACATTAAAATTTCCACATATGAATTTCGGGGGTCTACAAAGATTCATGCCATAGTAGTATAGAAAGTTGTATTTAGATGGCTACCAGTTAATGTCCAATAAACAACTATGGCCCGACCATCAAAGAGTGAGAATATCAGTATGAATTTAGCCATCCATGTTCTCCATACCTTTACCCATGGAGCCCACCTACCAGCCACTTCGGTGAATATACCTAGGTCAATATTTCTAGCAATCTGTGCAGCCAAATATCATCAGAGCATATTATACAATAAGACATAATATAATAGCTGTCATGATACCTTCAGAGTAAGCTCTCTCCTAGAGTCTCATTTCTCTGATTCTGTTTTCCTCTCCTCTTACTTTCTGCTATTGACTGCTTGTCCCATTTTTGAGAAACACAGACTTTTGGAGTACTGCTCATTCATTTCCCATGACAAAATCTCGGAACCTACCAGTGTCTGCCTTACCTTCCACTTCTTCTCTTACAATGAACAAAATGTTTGGGTTTTTCTTTTCTTTTTTCTTTTCTTGTCTTTTTTTTTCTATCATAGGTTAATTCCTTCCTCCATAGCACTCAATAAAAATACCATTTTCTCCGTCTTTTTGTTTCTTGATTTATCAGTATCTCTCTAATTAGATTATTCTCTTTTACATAACAGGCTGCTCTGTGGTTTTCTTGGTTAATATTTTGTAGGCTCTCTTGACTTCATCTACCAGCAAAAGTTCTCTACAAACTTCCCTTAAAAAATGCCTACACTTTTCACCTCCATTTTCTGACTTCACATCACTTCTTATGCCACTCCAAACTAGCTTTCACTCATTCCCACCCACCAACTGCTTCAATGAATCTGCTTGATCTCAAATTACTAACAAACTACTTTTACCTTGGGTTCTGTAACAACATGTAATTTTAATTCCTCACCTAGTTCTCTGCCTTCTCTTTCACATTCTTCTCTGCAAATTTCTCCATATTGCCTAGTCCTTAAAATGCTGTCATTTCTTGTGAATTGGTCCTGGACCCAACTTCTCTCTCTGTGCCCACTCTGGATAATCTCTTTCTCGTGACACTAAAACTATTGATTTACTGATGAATGAGAGATGTATCCCATTTTTCTCTGAGGTACATACACCTGCATACTTGAACTCAACATAGTCAAATCTAAACTCTTGACTTTATCCTATTCCAAACTATATCCCTCTTATTATTATTATTCAAATGTAAAATATTCATATTATTGTCTGTAAGAGTACCATCCATAAGTTAGCAATCCTAGAGGAGAAGAGTACTGTGTCTCAGTTACCAATCCCAGGGTAGGGCTCTAAATACTTATGCTCACTGCATCGTGATATAGGAGTTAACAATGAAAACACAGCACAATCAGGCACTGGAATGAACAACACTTACATAAAGAAGACATAGAGCAAGATCAGCTTCAATAGTAGGCATTGGTCCTCTGTGGCTAATGGGTCTTTCCAGACAGCCCTTTCAGGGCAACTTGCTTCCATTTACCCATCTTGTGCCACAGTAAAAAGGACTCGGTCCCCTCCTCTCAGATGACAGATGTAACCACTGAGGATGGCCATGTGCTATGTGACACACATGCTTTAGGGAGACACAAAATCCAAGAGCATTCTCTAAGCCTGAACAAAAGAAAAGATAACTCCGTAGAAGGTATTAAGTCTGGTGCAAGCTCTGCAGGCTCTTTATCTCTTGGTCAGAAAGTGTTGCAAGCTCCAGGCCCATTGTTATACAGCCCAGCAAAAAGCCTAAACATCGTATATCCAAAACTACTTTACCTAAGAGCTCTCCAACTTTTCTACCACCAACTTCCATCAAATCATGGTTACCAGAGACATATCACCAGAGACAGTTCATTTTCTCTACATCCACTGCCCACATTAGACCAAGCCACTGTGATTTCTTCTAAGACCATGGTGTTATTCTAAATGGTCTCCTAGCTTTCTTCCTTTTTCCTTTCATTCAAATTAATTCTGCACAGAACATGCACACTATAATTATAAAAGAAAAACTCAGATTCTGTAGTCCACTGGTTTAATAATTGTTCTTGATATCAAATTCCACACAACTGTCAACAAGTCCCCGCTATACCATCTCATCTAACATGCTTCTCCTCTCACTCACTATGGTTTACCCACTTTAGTTTTTAGTTCCTTGAATCTACATAATACTTCACTGCCCCAGAGTCTTTAAATTGTTGGTCCACTGCCTGCAATCCTTTTTGCTTAAATGTAGACATGGCTGATGACTTCTCATTAGGCAAACTACACCTTAAATCTCAACTTCTCAGAAAGGCCCTCCCAGTCATCTTAAGAGCTCTCTAGGACCACCACTATCCATTTTTACAGCATCTTGTAATTTTTTGAAAATGTGACTTGTAATTTTTCCCTTCTTATTTTAGGTGTGCCTATAACCTTTAATTTATCATGAGAAAAATAATTGTGTCATAGTCACTTTTTTCTAATACAGCTTCTTATATTTACCAGGGAGCCAAAAACATCTTTGCCATTAACTGAGTTATGCCAGAAACATGAACTGGAAAATTAAATATTGGACAATTCAAAGCTAAAGGACTGATCAAATAATAAAACAAATAAACAAAACCACTTCCACAGTCCTCTCTTATAAGTACCCAGACAAGTATCTGAATAATCTCCAATTCTTTGATACATACATGTTTCCCAGATATCAACATTCAAGAAATTCTTTTTTAAAAATTTTTAATGTTTATTGATTTTTGAGAGACAGAGCAAGAAGAAGGGAGGTACAAAGAGAGAGTGCAACACAGAATCCAAAGCAGGATCCAGGCTCTAAGTTGTCAGCACAGATTCTGACACAGGGGCTCAAACCCATGGACTATGAGATCATGACCCGAGCCAAAGTCAGGCACTTAACCAACTGAATCATCCAGGCACCCCGTGAAATAGTTTTCAGCCTTAATATGATGATGAAGTTTTCTTTACAAAATTTTCATGTTCATGATACTGCTTGCTATCACCTGCTAAATACTGTGCCTATTGTTTGGATATAATCGATATACATTTTTATTCAAAGTAAGAAAATGTTACTTCTAAAAATAATATTTAATTGAATTCATGTAAGATTTTGAGGATTTTAGAAAGCTTCAATATAACTATGTAATTGTAGCATCTGATAAAGAATACTCTTTGTCAGTGCTTGGGGAAAGCAGATAAAAGAGTGGAAAATTGATTAGGTAATGTTTTGTGTGTGAGAGAGTGCCTTGTCCTAACAATTTAGTATCTATAATACAGAATATAAAAGAATCATTGTTTGAAAGCTGTGATAATTTTCCTTTGAAGGCTAGTCTTTAGTTTTGTGCAAATACGGAATGATTTCCAATTACCTAATCGTGTAACTCTATTTCTTGAAGTCCTTGAATCGAATTGTCTCCTAGATAGGATAGTGATGCACAGAGTATCTCTGACAAACAAAAAAATTTACAATAGAAGAATTATTAATAGAAAAAAATAACTGCCAGAATCCTAGGGAGAAAAACATATATTTTTTTTTATTTCAGTTTTTCCTTTACAATCTACTTAGCTGATAGCTGTGACCTTTCTCTACCATTACATTCCTTATGGATATAAGTTTCAAAAGATCATTTGTATGTATCATGTGTGAAAAAAAAAAAAGAGGAGCCTGGAGTGACTTTTCAATATTATTTATCAATGTTTCTACTCAACAGTTTGTAATCAATGACTGAAAATTTATAAATGATTAAGTGGGATGTTAAAAATGATTATTATCAATGCTATTTCTAAAACTGAGCACTTGATTGTTCCTATATAGATTTGCTTCACAGGGCAGATGAATAAAATCCAAGGACTGGAAAATGGCACACATCCATTAAGATATACTTAAGTATTTAATAAGTGCTAAGCACTGATATAGATCCTGAGAATACAGTAATAAATATGGCATAAAAGATCCTTGCTTAATGAGCCTAATTGGGGGAAAGGGAGGGAGATAACTAATGATTAACAACGTAATTGTACACCATGACTTCTATCTTAGATACATATTTTAAAGAAAAAGTGAGACATTGTACAAATGACTTTAGAAAGAAAGATCAAGGAGGTCTCTCTGAGGAGGAAACATTTAATCTCAGATCTGAGTCATGAGAAAAAAAAATCTTGAGGAGTATCAGGACAAAATTGATAGAATGGGAAAGAACTTGGCATTTACAAGAAACTTAAAGAAAGCTAGTGTGTCTGGAGCATCATGAAGGCAAGAAAATGGGCACTTGATGAAATCAGAAAAGTAAACGGGACTTCTTTTTTTTCTTTTTAATGTTTTTATTTATTTCTAGGAGAGAGAGAGAGACAGCGTGAACAGGGAAGGGTCAGAGAGAGAGGGGGTCACAGACTGAAACAGGCTCCAGGCTCCGAGCTGGCAGTCAGCACAGAGCCCGACGCGGGGCTCGAACCCACGAACCGCGAGATCATGACCCAAGCGAAAGTCGGACGCTTAACCGACTAAGCCACCCAGGCGCCCCAGGAAAGTAAACGGGACTTCTTAATACAGACCTTGTGAAAAGTCAATTATGGTTTTTACTGTCAGGACAATGGGTATATAGTAGTAGTTTTTGTTTGTTTCTTACAGAGAAATGCACAATTTGGCGAGTTTGGACATATGCAAACACCCATAATACCACCATCACAATCAATATAAAACATATCCAACACCCTCCAGGTCCTCTATCCCTGGTTTCCTTATTTTTTTCATTTCTTTTTGTTTTTTTAAGTGAAAGGACGAAAGTGAATTGAGATGCCAAGATAACAGTGGATTAAAAGAGGCAGTAGACAGGATAATCTTGGTAAAAGGAGGGTCCCTTAAGAATTCTGGCATTAAGAAAGGTGAGACATAAAACTGGCAATGGAAATGAAGAAAAGCAGACAGATTTGAGGCTGGCTATTCAAAATTTAACATTACACTCAGTTTCTCCCATGATTCAAAATTTATATTTTATATAATTAAAAAATATTTTAATGTTGATTTTTCTGTTTTGAAATATAAGATATTTAATATATTTATAATTTATTTTTCTGCTAAGCCTGTCAATATTTTTAGATAACCCATTTTATTGCAATGGAGCACATGTTAATGCAGCAAAGTATATGCTGTGATGAGAATAATGCCCTTTTTTCCTTAGTTGTCACATTATGTGATCTTTTTACCTTGAAATTTCTCAGACTAGGATATATTTGACTAATGTTAATTACACACTGACACAGTTTTTAAGTCATTTTAAAGCTTCACAAACACTTAATTCTGAGAAATATTCTAAGATGTGTCAGATGAACAAAACCATCAAGGTGAGCGCTCAAATGAGGGGGTGTATGAAAAGAAAAATAAATGAGTGGCAACAAACTCCTTAAAATAATTATGAATGAAGTAATGAGTCATCATCTAAACTTGTTTCACTTAAAATGAGTACCATAGTAAGAAAGAATAACTTGCCATTTCACTCTAAGAAATTAATGTCAAACTCTATCATTCACTGTACTCTGGATAACTTGGAAGATCTCAACAGAACACACATTTCCGGAGTCGTTGAATTCGTTCTAAAATGAAGTTTAATATAGGCCTCCGGTTTAAATGTGTGTTTCTTAATCTGAGAGTGCAATTTTCAAATATAAAAACTGTACAATCATTAAGTATAAACAATGCTTACTTACTTTTTCATTTGTTTATTGAATCCCAACCAGGCTCCACAATGTCAGTGCAGAGTCTGACACAGGGCTCAAAAAGTCACCAACCCTCAGGTGCTGACCTGACCTGAAGCCAGGAGTCAGACACTCAACCGACTGAGCCACCCCTAAGAAATGCTTTTTAAGTGCTATTATGTAGGGGTACCTGTGTGGCTCAGTCGCTTAAGCGTCCGACTCTTGGTTTTAGTTCAGATCAGCATCTCAGGGCTGGTGAGTTCGAGCCCTGCCTTGGGCTCTACACTGGCAGTGTGGAACCTGCTTGGGACTCTCTGTCTCCCTCTCTCTCCCCATTCCCTGTTCTCACTCTCTGTCTCTCTCTCCGTCTCTCTCAAAATAATTGAATATATTTTAAGACAAAATATGTATTTTTACTAAATTTCAAAA
Organism: Proteles cristata cristata; assembly: GCA_017311185.1. NCBI lineage: Eukaryota > Metazoa > Chordata > Mammalia > Carnivora > Hyaenidae > Proteles > Proteles cristata. Next base: position 329,143 of record JAESUZ010003658.1, on the reverse strand, counting down.
CAATGCTGTCAGGTCCCACTACAGGTTGTACGGTGTCATAGTATGAGCACCACACCAGTGAGCCCACCTTCGCCACTCAGCAGCTGTGAACCCTTGGAGAATCACTGAACTTCTTTACACCTGTTTCCTCAGATGGGCAATAAAGAGGTTGGACTGACGAGGTCCATTCCAACTCCAAAGTGCCACAGTGTCCACAATAAATTATGCTGGATATGGAAGTAATTCCAACAGTCATTAAAAAAGCTATAATAATTTCATATCCTTCTCAGTTACTAATATTTGATTAGACCCTAGCACAGTGAAGTTATTTGGGACAGATATTTGGAAACTGGATCACACTGTTTTACTGTCTGGAAAGTGCCCTGAAGAAGATGAGGAAAACAGTGAGTACAGATATGTATTCAGAGGCAACTTTCCTCTCTGGATTTCTCTGTACTTTCTAAATATTTTATAATGGGAAGTATCTTTTTCTTACCATTTTAATTAAATATTTTATTGAGACAATTCTAGATTCACACAAAGCTCTAAGAAATATACAAAAAGATCCTGTGTATACTTTACCCTGTTTCCACTGAGGAAACTTCCAAAACTATAGCATAAAATCACAGTCAATATACTAATATTTATACATTTCACCAGCCTTACTCAAGTATCCCCAGTTTTACTTGTATTGATCTGGGTGAGTGTGTGAGTCCAGAGTTTAGTTAAACCACTCCATGACAGTGCTGCCTTAGCATCCATTTATGTGGCCACACAAACTACAGAGGCCTTGAAATGATACTAGCCATCCCCTAACTGCATGCCCAAGATAGCAACCCACAGGGGCGCCTGGGTGGCTTAGTTGGTTAAGCGTCGGACTTTCGCTTAGGTCATGCTCTCACGGTTCGTGGGTTCGAGCCCCGCGTCGGGCTCTGTGCTGACTGCCAGCTCAGAGCCTGGAGCCTGTTTCAGTCTGTGACTCCCTCTCTCTCTGACCCTCCCCTGCTCACGCTGTCTCTCTCTGTCTCCTAGAAATAAAACATTAAAAAGTTAAAAAAAAAAAAAGATAGCAACCCACAGAGTCACAGGAAGTTTAAGTTCCTGACACAACTACTCCAACACCCCTTGTGAGCAACAATCTTTCATGCCTTTTAGGGTCTTCCCCTGGTATGCTCCCTGTGATAAGACCCCTGTGGAGCTTGCCAAAAGCCCACTCTTTTACATTCTATTTTTTTGTTTGTTTGTTTCAAGTTTTTACTTAAACTCTAGTTAGTTAACATACAGTGTAATAATGGTTTCAGGAGTAGAATTTAGTGATTCACACATACATATAACACTCCGTGCTGGTCCTAACAAGTGCCCTCCTTGATACCCATCACCCATTTAGCCCTTACCCCTGACCAACTCCCCTCCAGCAGCCTTCAGTTTGTTCTTTATAGTTAAGAGTCTTTTATGGTTTGCTTCCTTCTTTTGGTTTAAATTGACCAATCCATCTTCAGCTCGGGAATTGCAAAGGTCTCCAAAATGGGCCCTTACAAAGTCTTGCTCTTTTCCTGCCTGCACCCCGCTCCCCGTGTGCCCTCTCCAAGCAAACCACACCTCCCTGAGACTTGTAAGAAACTTTGATTTCCCTGTAGTATTTTATTAAACCATTAAAAGTGACTTATAAATTATTGAAGTTCCTAGCAAATGCGGGTTCCACTAAATACTTTAGAAATATGTATCTTATTTTTGGGGCGCCTGGGTGGCTTAGTCGGTTAAGCGTCCGACTTTCGCTTAGGTCATGATCTCACGGTTCGTGGGTTCGAGCCCCGTGTCGGGCTCTGTGCTGATTGCCAGCTCAGAGCCTGGAGCCTGTTTCAGAGTCTGTCACTCCCTCTCTCTCTGACCATCCCCTGCTCACGCTGTCTCTCTCTCTCTCTCCTAGAAATAAATAAAACATTAGAAAAAAAAAAGAAATATGTATCTTATTTTTTTAACTTTCAGAGAGTTTTCCAATAAGAAAAAAGATTCTTAAAATGTCCGACCTTTGAGATTTTTATTATCACATATTCATTTTCCCTTAAAAAATGTATAGTATTTAAATTACATTTTTATCTATAAAATATAGATATGACTATGGCCATGGTTATACACAGTCCATTTGAAGCATAAGCACGGTCAATTAAATTAAACAAATTAACGAGAAAATTTCAGGACATCATGAACTCATCTGAAATTGTAACAGGCATGGCATGGTCTCTAAGAGTTCCTAAAATATATTTGAAATTGAAGAAAATTATGTTATACTATGGACAAACTGCAAAATTGGTTCTAAGCAGCAGCTTGAAAAGCAAATTCTAAGAAATATCTAGAAGTTTAAATAAAGTGAGTGTTGTAATTATAAAGGAGTCAGAACCTGAGCAGCAAATCTGCAAAAAAACCTCCTTCAGCAATGACTAATATAAAATCACACCATGTGCAAAGGTCTTTAGAAAGTTTTCACTGCCATTTAGAGAGAGGATCGTAGCATTTTTTGCAATTTTAAAAAAGTACTATTTAAAAATATTAGGATCAATATAATGAAAAACAATAAAAATCCCACATTTTAAAAACTGGTTTCTGATTTCCTCCCTTCACACTCCCTGCTCAAGCTTCCTGATGTCACACAGCTGCTATCGGCTTTTTCCCTACCCAAACAAGGACCACCCTACAAGTGAGCTGTGGCACCACACAAGCTGGAATGCCTCCCTTGTTCCTTAAATAATATGTCCATGATAGCAACTAAGATGTGTAGCAGTAAAGTACATTTTCTGCTTGGTTTGTCAGCTATGTGTAATAGTCACTATTAAAGATGTTCAAACATGCCTTCCTTCAGTGCTGAAGTATGAAGAGTTCCCAAGAGTCTACTCATCAAAAATGTAAATCACATGAGTGATGGAATCACTGAATAGCAAAATCAAATTAAAAAAAAATTTAAACCAGTAATGTCAGGAAGCTTCCACAACAGAAGTCAAATAGCAATGCATTACAGATTAAAAGATCATTCACACATAGTGAAGCCCAACAGCGTATCACACACTGTCCCACTGGACTTGCTTCCCCATTTCAGGGTAAGTTCAGAAGGACACAGGCAGAAAAGAGGAAAATAAAAAATGTACTGAATTAGAGTCCCGTGGCAATCCAAAAGTTAAACAAGATAAACGACATTTAATGATGTTTGGTTGGCTGGCTGAGGCGTAGTGCTTCTCCTCCATTAGCATACAGAAACGCATACTGCATTACAAATTCGGCTTCCATCATATTTCATACTTTTAAACATTTCTGTATTTTCTACCACACTATTGAAAATGTCCTACAGAGCACTCAAGAACCTCTGTTTGTTTTGTTTTGTTGTTTTGTTTTGTTTTAGCCTCTTCCTCAACCTTTTTTTTCTCTATCCTTATTTCCGTTTGGTACTTTTATCTTATACCTAATATACTATGCCCATATTGTTGAAGTTAATGCTGTTACTTACTTGTAACTTCTTCCTTGCTCCTTTATGAATTCTACTAAAGGACCCAATGTTCAGTTGGGCTCAGGATGAAGCTCTGCAAGAGTAAGTCAACTGTTATGTGCATGTAATTGCGATCAATTCTATTTTCAAGGATGTACTTGAGAAGGGGCTTTCAAGTTGAAATCCAGATCTGAAAGTTCTGAGATTCCCATCATGAGGAGGAATATCAGAGGAGAAAGTGAAACAGGTAGTATTTAAATAATTGCTTTTTTCTTTTTAGTATATTGATTTTTAAAGCCAGATTTTTATTTGGAAAAAAAGTTCCACTGTTAAAAATATCTAAAACCATGATTTTACAAGTTTTTGTCTAAAGTTTTTCTTTTTTGCACATGTGAGTAAATAATATATGTGACTCAAGAGTATGGATACATATTTTATTTCAATAATTCAAACAGACAATTAGAATTATATTTGAATTACAGTGCCCAAATTAGGTAACATAATGAAGTAAATTTGTGTGTGTATATGTAAGATATATTTAATTCATATCTGAATTACAGAGTTTCAATTATATGCATTGACTTTTTCTACTCAAAACAACACTTTGTAACAAAATTAATACTATGTCTACAATAGCCTTTTGTAATTAATATTTATTTGCTCCCTGTATTTCTGTGATTGTCTCATTTATGGAGTGTTCCTGATTATTATTTACAATTCTTTTAAAAGCAGATACAGAAAATGTTTTAATATTGCAATCTCAAGTTTTGCAGATAAATAGCAGATATTACAGTGACTTTATTTTTATGTTCTTCACTGTTAGTTATTTTATCACTAATACCAAACACTTTATGCTGTTTGTGAGAAAATCTTAGTATTACTAATGGTTCACGTTTTTTATATCCATAGGGATGATTCTGCCAACATTAGCTTTTAATTTCATACCACTCATGAACAGCGTTATTACTGTATATCTCCACTCTAACTATTGCTTATATTTTACAGATACTAGATTTGTTCACCTGTGAAAGGATGAAAGTGGGACATATTCCACAGAAGTTCCCAAGTAGAAGCCTCTCTTTTCTTTTTCTTTTTAATGTTTATTTAATTTGAAAGAAAGAAAATGTGCAGGAGCAGAGGAGAGGGGCATAGGGGGGGAAGGAGGGGGGGAAGGAGGGAGGGAGGGAGGGAGGGAGAGAGAGAGAGAGAGAGAGAGAGAGAGAGAGAGAGAGAGAGAGAGAGAGAATCTCAGGCAGGCTCCACCACCAGCATGGAGCACGTGGGGCTCGATTTCACATGACCTGAGCTGAAATCGACAGAGCCACTCAGACACCCCTGCCTCTCTTTTCTAATCACCAAAATTTGCTGTCTGGGATAAACTTTTTACACATTTGTATTTATACCCTCTACAGCAAAAGGAAAAATAATTACTTATCCAGAAGCAATAACTTTATGTCCCTCACTCATTTTTGTTTTAGGCATTTCTCAGTTTCACTGAGTCCAGCTTAAAATAATATACTCAGAATAAATTTCAATATGTACTCAGTTTCAAAAGGAAATTAATTATTGAAAGAAAATTACTAAGAAATACTTTTTCAGGAAAATGAAAAGATGCTTGGATCATGTCAACAAAGAAAACAACTAATGGATGGGCTATTTGCTCATAATCACAGTAAAGGCTCTTTGATGGGTTCTCTTAGAGACCATTCAGAATACACAGGTGTGGCTCACTTATTAGATGGCCATAAAGAGAACATATTCATCTGAAGGTAGAGTGAACCCTAAAAAAATCAAAATGCCCTATTTTTAAGTACTGAGTTACAGTACTGACTAAACAGTACATCCTAGAGAATTACAGTAGGAATCTAATTTAATGGCTTATGGGAGTTAATGTAAATGATTTATAAAAAACCTACAGTTTATGGTAATAACCTTAGTTCTAATTTTATGGCCATATTAAGAAAGAATCAAAGTTCTCTCCCTTGTTAAAAAAAATAAGTTTAGGAAGATTAGTTTATAGAAAAACCAAAAACAGTACGTGAAAGTCAGTTGCTGGGGACTTCATTAGCCACTGTCACTAGCCCGGAGATATGTTCCACCATATCAGTTCACAATGCACATGGTTCACACTAGATTTCAGCAAAACTACAAATCATTACATGATGTGAAAAGTCAAGACAGAGAATATTAAGGCTACAGAATATAAGAGGATGGGACAGATGATGGAAACAACTTATACAGAGGAAAGGCTATTTATCATATCTACAGGGAGAAAAAGTGTAATATCTGGGTGACTGGTGACTGGAAAAGAAGGTGGAAAAATGTTATGAATAATCATAGGTTCTTGAATAATTGTAATGGAAAAGAAAAAGCCACCAAATAGGAGGTCTTCGAGAACTTATGTTAACTAGCCAGTAGAGAGAATTTTGTAATTCCCGTGAATTACTTGCATATATTGGCATAGCATAATTAGCATATTTTATATAATAGAGATTAATATTTATAGAAAAACTGCACAGTTTGAACTTAGGAGATGACTTATTCAAAGACAAAATCTCATTAAATGAACCCATGTTTTGGAAGTTGAGGAAGAATTCAGGGTTTTCTTTTTCTTTCTAACAAAATAGTGGGGCAACGTGTCCTTTATTGTATTATTCCCAAACCCTGGCTAAAAGAAGAATAAGTTGACTATAAATATGCATTTTGATGAAGATGAGAGCACATATTTTTTCTGAAGATATTTGTGAAAAATATTTAATATTTTAAAGTGTAACATTTCTTATTCTACATTAATAAAATTGCCTTTGGAGCAACTGAGAAAAACCTTTTTATTAACATTTCTCAATTCTTATTAGTATGTATTTTTTATTAGGGTCTTTAGACTTTTTAAAGATGGAATCATGTTTTGAGCAAGAATATTTATTTAACAGCATTTTATACAATTTAGGGTGTAGAATGTCTGTGAGATATTGGGAGGGACAGTCTAGGAAAAAAATTGATTGCTCTTACAAAGAACTTACTTCTGGTGCATCTAGGTGGCTCAGTGGTTGAACATCCAACTCTTCGTTTCATGATCTTATGATTCGTGGGTTTGAACCCTGCATCAGGTTCTGAGTGTTAATAGCTATGGAGCTTGATTCTCTCTCCCTCTCTCTCTGCCTCTCCCCTGCTTGTACTCTCTACCTGTTACTCTTTCTCAAAATAAATAAATAATCATTAAAAAAAGAACATACTTCTTTGACACTTGACAATGTCACTTCTTTGACAAGGATATTATTCTTTTAACTCAAGTAATTTTTGGCATAATCATGAGAAGATATGGAGCAGTGGGATGAAAAGGGCAATAATTCCAATCATCAGTTAAATTTATGTTATTACTCTAAACCCTTACAAACATTTCTGATTATACCTTTAAACTTGGGTGAATGCAGAAGAGTCTTTTTCAGCCTGTTGCAATATATATGTCCTAAGCTACATGCCCATGTTAGCATTGTACAAGATAATTGACAATATTTAGTTGTAGCCACACTGTGAAAAATAGAAGAAAATGAAGCAAAAACAGAAATGGAATTATAATAATATTGCTTAGTGAAAAGCTTTTCAACCTTTTAGCAGCATCCCAGTCATAAAGAGCAAGCAGCACTTGGTTCAAATATGACTTCAAAAAATTGTCTCTGTGAATTTATAAACAGAGAGATCTTGGAAAAAGGTGATACCACTCTGCATCACTGTTGTAATTACTCCTGCACTGACAACTTTAAGCTTCTCTTAAAGAAATTATGATAGAGATTAGCTATTACTCTGAATTCTCAAGGTCTAACTACTTTTGACCGAACAGCAGAAAGGTAGAAGAGTAATCTAAGTGAAGTTGATTATTTTAGTCAATGTGAAGAGCTATAACAAAAATGCTGGGTAGCTTAAACAACATTTATTTTTCCTAATACTAGAGGCAGGGAAGTCCTAGTTACCAGTAAATTCAATGTTCCCTGAGAGCTCACTTCCTGGCTTATAGATAGCTACAACTTCACTGCGGCTACAGAGTGAGTTCCCCTCTCTTTATCTTCTTAGAAAGGCACTAATCCCATCCTGCGGCTTCACGATTTCATGACCTCATTTAACTCTAACCACCACCCCGTGCTCCATTTCCAAACATGAAGTTGAAGGTTTCAAAATTTTAATGGGGGCAAAAGATAAAGGGCATAAGCAGGCACTCCATAATACTGACCAGCTGTAAAGGGACTGAAATTCTCATTTTCTTAGGATCAAGCACTCAATAATTTAGCAAAAAAACCTATTAATCTCTTTTGAAATGAAAAGAGTCAATAAACCACAAATTTAATAACCTGTGAATAAATGCTAGGGATTTAGACATGGCAAAGGACTTTATTTAGTAATAGCAACAGTAAAAAGTGGATTTTTTTTTTTTTTAGTTCTTTATAGAGTGAGAAATTCATACTTACCCTAAGCTATATCTTAGAAACATCACTGGATATTGGTCTGGCTACCTGTCACTCCAGTGAAATATATTCGATTAGATGATTTAATCTTGATTAAGTATAATCTGTACAATTGTGTACTTGGAAAAGCTCTTCAATGTAAAAAAAAAAAAAAGAATCTTACATAAAAGAAGTTATTGCTAACTAGACTTGAAAGAAATAGTGAATCATTCACTGGAAACCTCACTTGAAGAGGAAGTTTAACACCATTTGGATACTACCTTTTTTTCATTTAAATGCAGGAATTAATTGTAAAGTGAATCTCACTCATTCCCATTAAGTAGTAAAGAAGTGTGGTGTGATGCAGTTTACAGATACTTAAGACAACCAAAGAACAATTTTCACACCTCATTGCTACACATAAATGAGAGGTAAAACGAAATCTAAGACATATAATAGGAGCCCTTTGGGCTCTTTGATCACTCATTATGTGGATTTTTCCCCTACAGTATCACATTAGCTTGCCTGCTTTATACACCAGAACTGAACATGATTCAGATCAGATGTAAATGTTGCAGGTATTATTAGAACTCTGTAAACTCTTTCACCTCAAGTGATTGAAACAGAACCTAATTTTTCATTTGCACAATGTTTACTAAGTCATATTTCCGCAGATTTTTATTTCTTATTCATGTTAACGGGACCAATGTATAAGTAATCACAGAATAGTTTTTTGATTAATAAGCATACTTATTACATCTTGAATACATACCAACTCAACTTTCTCTGTCTTGAATTTTAAAAAAGATGAATGAATGAAATATGATGTCAGGGCCTGTTTCCCTACAACTATATGTATAGATATGTAGGTAGATGCCTGACTATATAAATTTTCCTTTGTCCTAAAAAGCAAAAATTATCAGAATGATTTGGTAAGATAATTTAGTTCAAATTTTAAAATTTAAATTCAAAATTTAAAAATACCCTTACAACAAGCACCCTGACATTAATATAAAGTGTCAGGTGCTTGGATGGCTAAGTCAGTTGTCCAACTCTTGCTTTTGGCTCAGGTTGTGATCCAACAGCTTGTGACTTTGAGTCCTGTGTTGGGCTATGTGCTGACAGCATGGAGTCTGCTTGGGATTCTTTGACTCTGTCTCTCTCTCTCTCTGTGTGTGCCCCTCCTCTGTTCATGCACATGCATGCATGCCCTCTCCCAAAAAATATATTTTAAAAAATAGGTGAAGTGTTTCTGAACTAACAATAAATGTTATAGGGAATTATTATTTTAGAGTATTGTAGTCACTAAGCGTTCGCTGTGCCCACATATAAAACCAGCATGAGATTCTATCTCCCCACTCAACCATATGTGTAATCTTCAACGTTTTGCTAAACACAGTAAGCCTCAGTTTCCTCGTGTAAAATGGAAATAGTACTAGTAACTATCTTATTGGTATCTGGAATTAGATGGGGGTGACGCAGTCAAAGCTCTTAGAGGAGTACCTGACATGGAATCAATAATAGGAAGCTATGCTCCCTCCCACTCCCCCAAAGTGTTATTTAAATTTAAGTTAGTTAACATATAGTGTAGTATTGGTTTCAGGAGTAGAATTTAGTGATTCATCACTTAGTTGTAACACCCAGTGCTCATCTCAGTAAGTGCCCTTCTCAATGCCCATCATCCATTTAGCTCATTCCCCCACACCCTTCCCCTCCAGTAACCCTCAGTTTGTTCTCTATAGTTAAGTCTTTTATGGTCTGCCTGTCTGTTTTTATCTTATTTTTCCTTCCCTTCCCCTATGTTCATCTGTTTTCTTTCCTAATTTCCCCATTTGAGTGAAATCATATGGTATTTGTCTTTATCTGACCTATTTTGCTTAGCATGATACACTCTAGTTCCATCTACATCATTAAAAATGACAATTTTTAGGGATGCCTGGGTGGCTCAGTCGTTTAAGTGGCCAACTTCAGCTCAAGTCATGATCTCACAGTTCGTGGGTTTGAACCCTGTGTCAGGTTCTGTGCTGGCAGCTCAGAACCTGAAGCCTTCGGATTCTGTGTCTCCCTCTCTCTCTGACCCTCCCCCACTCATACTCTGTTTCTCTCTCAAAAAACCAAATAACATTAAAAAAAAATTTAAATGGCAACTTTTATTCTTTTTTATACATGTATTTACATGTATGAGAAATATTATTATCTTATATGTCTCTCATATACATTAAATATCTCTCATATATATCTATATACATGTATATGAGAGATATTATCTTATCTGTATATACATATATATACGTATATATGATATATATATGTATATCATATATATATATATGAGAAGTATTGTTTATCAATTCATCAGTCAATGGGACATTTGACTCTTTCCATTTTTGGGGTATTGTTCATAGTAGTACTGTAAACATTAGAAGAACACACTATCCATCTCTTATACCAAACCAGACAAACATAGCACAAGAAAAGAAACTACACACCAATATCTCTTATAAACATAGATGCAAACACCCCCAACAAAATGCTAGCAATGCAAATACAGCAATATAAAAAAGGATTTACAAACCATGACTAAGTGGGAAGTCAGATTTTCCCCCTTCCCAGGATTTCTTTTTGCTGCTATTTGTTGTAGTAGTTGTTTGTCTTGTGACTTTTCTGAATTAAATCAAACTTAACCATGAAATGACCCAAAATATGTCATCTTTAAAGTCCTGCCACATTTCAGGAGTCATAAAACAATTTCTTTCTCTTCTTACTCTAAACTAAAAATGATCAGCAGAATGCAAGGATAGTAATATGGTGGAATGAAAATTAGAAGTTGACAAGGAGCCAGTTTCCTTATAGAAATGCAAGAGAAAATGAAATGGGCCTTATCTCAAAACAACAACTTAGGAGTTAAAAAGGGGGTAAAAAAGATGAGGATAAGACTTTATTAGCAAAGGTTTCCATACTGAAACCCGGAGTTGCAATATGGATGCTAAGAGAAGAGTCTCAAGAAGGAGGGAGGCAGCTCATGGGAACAGAAGGTCACGTAAGATAAAGAATGAGGGATGTCTGTCTGCCTTTCATGAGAGTATGTTTGATAATTAGTATGGGTAGAAGTAATTTCAAATTGGAAAATGCATTCTTTTCTCCCACTGGAAACATTTCTACTATAGGTATTCTGGATGATTGGAAACTCAAAAGTTAGAACAACTATTTCTGTCTCTATAATTTCTATTCAGCATTGCCTTGAGTGAGTCACTGAATTTGTCTATTGAAAATAATATTAATATTAAAAATAATAAAAAATAATTTTTAAAGAAATAATATTTACCTCAGAAATGTTTGGAGTTGACAGAAAATAATTTTCTAAGTGGCTGACAATTTAGTTTAACTTAATAGTCTTTGAAAATATAAATGTCCTTATTCAAATAAATAAACTTCAATACAGATTATTTAGACAGGTATTAATACATGTTTACTAAAAATTATATATTTATCTAATTAAACTTTTTGTGTGGGTGCCATCCAGTAACACTCAAAGTGATCAATTTGGTTACTGGATGTATCTTAATTTTCTTAAAGAAATTTTGGAGAAAATTAAAAAAAAAGAAATTTTGGAGAAAATGAAAATTAATTCTAAAAATAACATCTTTACTTAATGAAGCTCTGCAATTAATTTTTATTCCTTAATTAGGCAAGTATGCAAATAAATAAGTAAAATTCTAACTCACTATACATTCATATACAAATACCTAACTTACTACTGAGGTATATTTTCACAAAGGAAGGCAGTAAGTCAGTACTACAAATATTATCCTTATCTCCAAAAAATGGTCCTCATTATGAGAGAAGTAGCAGCTCATGGAAAGTGAACCAAGAGTCTATTTCAACAATTACCCTCTCAGTAATGACAGAGAACCATTAATCCCAGTTAAAACTTAAAGCAGTCTTATCAAATTTGAGGGAGGGTAGGACAATATGTGTTATAAAAAAGGAATACCTAATATAGCTAAGATTTAAGTCATAACTTCCCAGTGGAATTTACAGATTTATCGCTATACAATAATTTGCAAAAACAAAAAAGTACCCAAGAGCCGATTTCATGGAAAAGAAAAATGATTTTTAATAAGAAACTTTTTAAATGCCACCTGTAAACTATTTCAAAATTAAGGAAATCTGTGAGTTATTGGCATTTTATGGCTAATTAAAATATTTAAAATGCAGTGATATAATGCATAAGCTAATCAACTCAGACATATGCTAGCTTAAAATTAATTTGTCATACCCTACAATTCAACAAAATTGCACAGAATCATCCCTCAGAGAAAACACTGTATTTATCTCCATGATATTTTTAAATTAAGAGGTACTATTAAATAGTTAATTGTTGAATAGAGCCTAAAAATACATGTGTCTGGTTGTCCATGATGAATGTCCTGTCAATCACTGGTTTAATATGAGAAGATTATCTTTTAAAATATAGCTGCATATTAAGATACATGTTATTTACAATGATGTTGTATTAGAATAATTTTATGCATGCCAGGGGAAAATTCAAGCCACTATTTGTCTCTTCACTCAGAAAATAATATAAACATATAATATCATTCTTAAAGAAATTGCTTAATTTTAAGCATAAAAGTATAATTACTGACCAAGTAATGGTTTATGACTTTCTGCTGAAATGTAAAAACTTATGCAGCAAGAACTTCCTTTCTCTTTTTGTGAAAAAAAGAAAGAGGAAACTATATAAAGAAAATAGCCTGAATAGCATATAACATACACAAACACACCTACAAATATATATGCATTATATATACCTATATTCATCCGTTTGACTTACACTTATCATCATAATACATCTTTATTGATCGTATTTATAGAAAAAGAGATTGAATAAAATAGAGATTTTAGAAAGACCTTTTAGTCTGTTTTAAGATGTACTGTGATTTAACTATCTTATTTGCCACTGTGGTAGCTAACCTCAAGATGGCTGCCAATGATCCGCTCCCGTCTTGAAGTCATAGCTTCTATACTTCTCCCACATTGTATCATTGTTGGTCTGTGTGTGTCACCAACAGAAAACGGCATAATAACGATATGTCATTTCTAAATTAGGTTATTTAAAAATGCTGCAGCTTCCCTTTTACGTAATGTCCTTCCGTCGTTCTCACACCTTCCTCCTTCTAGAAGAAGCCAAGTGCCATGTTATATTGTGGGAAGTTCCATCTGGTAGGCAACCAACACATCTGCCAGCAACCTTGCAAATGAGCTTGAGATCTTCCAGCTCCAATCAAGTCTGCCACACTAATCAGCATCTTGATTATGATTCCACAAGAGATTCTTGTGGAACCAATGAAACCACTCAGCTAAGCCATTCTTAAATTTCTGACTTACCCAACATGTCAGACGTTTAAGAAACTAAGTTTACAGGTAATTTGTTACACTAAAATGTAAAGATATGATTTGAACATGATGGGTATCAAAAAGATACAACTGTTGCTTGTGTTTTCTTTTCAACTTAGCAGTAATACTTTCAGACCCATAGACTTACTTTTCCAGACTTTTTATAACCCATAGACTTACTTTTCCAGACTTTTTAAATTGTTTATTCAAAAGTCCAGCTTGTCAGTATCAGATGTGTAAGCTTTTGTTAGTGGCTCAAAAAATCTACATATGAAAGCCCATTTTACCTTTTTAGTCTTGTGTCTTTATTTTTAGCTGGCATCTGTCTCTTAATAAAAATTAATCACTGATTTCCTCTTTTTTATGACAATTGGGACTTGTGAAATGTGTCTACCTACCCTCCAGGGATATTATATACTTGTAAAGGGAAAGTTAGTAGTTGCTTATAGTAATAGCTAGTCACATGCAGATAGATTCCCCTCTCAGCTTTCATTCTCTATCAAGGGTTTTGAAAGCAATGCGATGCTCTTACAAAATAAAACAAAACCAAAAAAACCTTCACATATCTGAGCACAAAGATCCGAAAGAAACATTCAATGAGATTTGTTTTATATCTTCTACCATCCTGAAAATATTTAGAAAGTAAGACAGTACATAATCACCTATTTTCTTTCTCTTCAATGCTTTTTACATTGCATTGGTATTGCTGCACTTTCCTAAATATGCCAGCTTTTGCAACATACTTCTAGTTTATATTTAAAGGTATTTAGTGAAACAGTAGCAGCAAAAGGCCATAAGTTACTTCTAAGCTAAAGGTCAGGTGTGACAATGCTTGAAAATAAGAAAATGTTCAAACAACAGAAAATCCCGTGTATAAGACCAGTGACCTTTTTTCAGATGATGACATAATGTATTTTCTTTTGAACTACAATGTTCAAAGCTAGCTGATTTAATGAATTTCACTGAAACTATATTTTGTTACACTGTTTATAACAAAGAAAATTTGCTACACTTAATGTTGGTGGGAAAGAGAATCTTTCAAATGAATTATAACTATCATACAGGATTCTGCACATTTAGGATGCTACCTAATATTTTTCCCGCTTAAGGCTAATCTGAAAAAAAACCCCGAAAACAAAAAAACAAAACTGTTACCTAGATGTTAAAGAGAACTTACAGCTTGGAATGGAATAAATGACATGTGAGGTTACTTTATTTTTTGATAAATCCCTACACCAGAAATATGAAAAAAAAAATTTGGGTGGGTGTAGATGGTTCAAAGGAATCAAAGGTAGGTCAGCTGCTAAAAGTAAAGGAAGCTGCAAATTTAACTCTAGGAACTTATATATCTATGTGCATGTATATCCATAAGATAATAGCATATAATTTTAAATATGAAAAAGGTTTGTCTCCACAAATCTTCCTACTTCCCCAAATGAAACACAGTTCCCAGTATTCACAGACTCTTCTCATCCTTAACCTTTGAATCTGGGATTGTCTGTGATTTTCTTATCAAGAATACAATGTGTTTACCAGTGATAGTATGTGACCTATGAGGCCAATTCAGAAAAATATATTGCAGTTTCTGCCCTAGTCTCTTGGAATCCTACTGGAGGCCGGGCACCATGAAAAAAGTTTGATTACTATCCCATTACTCACATTGTGTAGAGGTCCAAGCTACCTCATAGAGATGCTTTCATTCAAAAAACATCCCAGCCAGCCAAGTCTTTCTTCCATCTTGGACCCTCCAGACCAGCCTAAAAAGTACCAGTGAATGGTTTCAGTTGACACGTGGAACAAGTGATTCACCTAGCCGATCTCTGCCTGAATTCCTCACATTCCAAATTGTTGTTCGTTATTTTTAGTTTTAAATATTTTTGTTACATGGTAATAGATAAACTAAGATAAAATCAGGTGCCTGGAAATGGGCAGTCAATGTATCAAAACCCAAAACAAAACCTAAAACGTTTAGCATTGGGTTTTAAACTGAGTAGTAAGTATGATCTGCAAAAGCCCAAAGATAGCTTTTAATGTCAACTGGATGAGCCTGGAGAAAATGGTTCATTAGAGGTTGAAGGACAGATAAGACAATGCTATTGAAGATGGCAAAATAACACATTCTATGTAATGGCAGGGAGTGTGACAATACTGACACTTAACATGAAAACACATGAGTATCTAATAAATTCATGGATCTATAGAGATTTTCCAGAAAAATACAGATTTATAATATCTAGGATCTTTTATATGTCTATAATATTAAAAATGTATTTTGAACAAAATAATAAAATGTTCAATTTTGAAAAGAATGTGAAATGAGTATAAAGAAATGTGATTTCCTAAATTGAAAAATAAGATTCTCTTCACAGTCTCTCCTAACCAAATATTTGCAAAGTATGAAATGTTTCCAGAGCAAAAATCAAATCCCAGATGGTACTATATGGTCCCCTTTGTTACTACTTCAGAAAGGTATAAGACAGAACATACTACATTTAAGATAAACAAAAGCACTTCTAAGGAATTTTAATATAGAGTTGATATGCTATAAAGTCAACATTTTAAAGTGCACAATTCAGAAGTTTTAGTATATTCACAAAATTGTATAACTAATTACATAATTTCAGCATATTTTCATCACCACAAAAGAAACCCCATATTCATATCCATATGCAGATACTTCTCATCCCCCTAAACTATTCCTTGGCAGTACCTAATCTTCTTTCTTTGTGTCTGTATTTGCCTCTTGTGGACATTTCTTATAAATCATATAATGTGTGGCCTTTTGTATTGACTTCTGTTCCTTAGCATACTTTCAATGTCTACTAGTGTTTTATCATATAGCATATATCAGTGCTTCATTCCTTTTCATCCTTGAATAATACTGCATTGTATGAATATAAGGTATTTTTTAAATCCATTCACCAGTTCATCTTATTCGGGTTGTTTCCACCTGTGGGTTACTGTCAACAGTGCTACTATTCCTGAACAAGTTTTTGCATGGATATGTTTTCATTTCTCCTGGGTATATAACATGGAACACAATTTATCAAAAATTTTTCTAAAACAGAGAAGTATACACTATCCTTCTCTTATACCAGACCAGATAAACATAGCACAAGAAAAGAAACTACACACCAATATTCTTATAAACATAGATGCAAACAACCTCAACAAAATGCTAGCAATGCAAATACAGCAACATAAAAAAGGATTTATAAACCACAACTAAGTGGGAAATCAGATTTTCCCCCTTTTTGCTGCTATTTGTTGTAGTAGTTGTTTGTCTTGTGACTTTTCTGAATTAAATCTCTGAGGTCTCTCTTCTTTGTCCTGAGCCGCCACTGAATTATCTGATTGTTAACTTAGTGGTCAGCTAATGATTGGACACAGATTTTCTTAAATGCCTCATCTCTGCTGAGGTGCTCTGTATATATACAGTGGAATGCCTCACACACTCTGCCAGAAAGTATACAACTCTGACTTAGTCTGCACTTCCTGTTCACAACCATAAGGTCATCTGAAAGTGAGACCACAGGGCCTTTTTAGGTCTACACTGAGCATGTGCACTGTCTTACCCATGTGTTTGGCCTTATAAATATCCAAGAATATGTGCGAGCTTTTTAAAAATATTTTTTAACAGTTTTTGAGAGACAGAGAAAGAGCACAAGCGAAGGAGGGGCAGAGAGAGAGAGGGAGGCAGAAAATCCAAAGCAGGCTCCGGGCTCTGCTGTTAGCACAGAGCCCAATGCAGGGCTTAAATCCATAAAGCGTGAGATTTATGACCTGAACCAAGTCAGACATTTAACTGACTGAGCCACCCAAGTGCCCCCAAGCTTTTTAAAGCTCCCTATGGATGCCTCATTTCCACAGTCTATGATATCCATGTATCACCACTATATGTTCTATATAATACATCCCCTTAGTTTGCAGGTCTTAGGTGAGATAAATGTTATTCAAAGAATTCTGAGAAAACTCTTCCATGCCTAAATCTAATTTGGACAATGACAATAAAGATTTACATCTTGAATCTCATGCTATAATAGGAAAATGCTTTGGAGGACTTTCAATGCTTAAATAAGGAGTGGTGTGAATGACTACAAACCAGAGGTGTACCGTGACAGCTTGTCTTCAATCAACTTCCAATGAACACCTTTATGTAATGTATGTTTTTATGGCTTTGTGTAGGTGTTCCTTTTCTTTAAATCTGGATTGGCCCAGATTAAAAGTAACAGAAGTGACACTTCATGACAGGAGTTAGGTTAGAGGAAGTCTTGAAAATTCTGCTGTGGTCTCTTGGAATATTTTCAGAGAAGGTGGCCAATTGGCAGGAAGTCTCCTTACTCTAAGACTATCATATGAAGAAGCTCAAGTTAGCTTGAGAGGCTACATGAAAAGATAAGTGACCATCCCTAGCTGTCCCAGATATTCCAGCCCAGTCATCAGAACCATAAGGGAAGAAATCATTTGCAAATCCAGTTATCTAATTAAACATTCAGATTATTGTAATTCACCAAAACACAGCAAAAACACAGCCCCGCTGAACCTAGTCAAAGCACAAAATCATGAAAGATGATAATATACTTTTGCTTTATACCATTACATTTTGCAATGAAGTGTTAAACAGAAATAGAACATATTTTTACTATGCTAACAAAATTTGTAAGGAAAAATATGTTGATCAGTGACAGGTGAAATACATAAAAGGAAATGTTGGATGATCATTTACTGAAGAATGAGAACTCAAGGTCAAAATTAATCAGGACAGAATTTATGCAAGAGTTTTTTGTTTTTTGGTTTTTTTTAAATGTAGAGCTACAGAAGCCCAGCCTGGCATTTAATTAAAAGGTCACTGTAATGTAAGGAGGATCAGGTTAGCTATATGGAGAGGTTGAATGGAGAGATGAATGGCCAGTCACCAGTAGAAATACATAGATGCTCTCAAATGTAAAATTTAGGACTAGATTACTTATGTTGTAGACATATGGCAATTTTGAAACATGAAAATGACCAATGATAGAAGGATTAATAGGTGGAAAGATTGTTGATGTAGGTTTTATAATTAATTGACCTAAGTCCAAATTATTGGTCTGCCACTCACCAGCCATGTAAAATTAGGTAAGAAATAAATTAACATCTAGTTATCCATTCATCACTTTCCTAGTTATATGCTGTGGCTCTGTCTTAAGGTAAACTCTATCCTCCATTTTAACAATATAAATGTACTTTGTCTCTTACTAAATTTTAATCACATGGAGATACATATGCAATATGTTATTTTGCTCCAAGATTCTTTCACTTAATATATTTGAAATTTTTATCCATTTTATCCCATAGAGTTAATTCATTGTTCAATGTTTTATTGAATTCAACTATATAAATACATAACAATTTACTTCTCCATTTTACTGTTAGTGGAAATCTTTGTTTCCAGTTTTGAACTACTGTAAATAATGCTGTAATGATCCTTCCTGCATATGTCTCATTGTGCATGTACACATACACTTCTATTGAAATAAAATTGCTGAGTCAGAGAATGGGTCTATACTTTTTAAAAATAAGAGGTCAACTTTTTAAAAAAAGAAGTACTACAAATTTCAAATTCCTCAAAACTATTTGAGAGGTTACATTGCTCCACAGCCTTACCAACATCAAAATGTCCATCTTAAGTTTTAAGCATCAAATATTTTAATTGCTAATTCTGTTGCCCAATAAGAATACTTCTCTGAGCGTTATATGGTATGTGATATGTTTATGTAACATTATTTTTTCATATCTTATTTTTGAACAGTAGTGGCATGAAGTATAAACTTTTATCAGAAGATATCTATTCATGTGGACACAAATGATCAACTATCTGTCATTTTTTTTAATGTTTATTTATTTTTGAGAGAGGGAGGAAAAGAACACAATCAGGGGAGGGGCAGGGAGAGAGGGAGACACAGAATCTGAAGCAGGATCCAGACTCTCAACTGTCAGCACAGAGCCCTATGCGAGGCTGGAACTCATGAAGTGCAAGATCATGACCTGAGCTGAAGTAAGACACTTGACTGACTAAGGCAACCAGGCGGCCCAACTATTTGTTGTTTCTAAGTTTTCCTTGTACTCCCAGAAGTTGCTTGTTTCTGAAAATAAGCAACACCTAGAATAAAATAGTTTTACCTACAATCAATATACATTTGTAGCCCTACAATGATACTGATAGGGGTTGAGTGCCAAGTCAGTAATTCTGTGTAAGCACATCTTCAAGTAGAATTTCTCCCCAGTTGGCAGTGAGTAGATGTCCTTCCCACATTATTGCCACAGTCAGATATGAAAGGAATGTATTCTCCTTACTTCAAATGTATCTGGCCAGGCATGCCCCTCCCATCCCCTGCCAATTTATTTCATGAATCCTAGGAGCTAGCTTTAGAGTTCTGGTTAAGGCACTTGCCCCAGCATGTCTGTCTGCAACTTTTGGGTGGGCATCTTATTTAGCCTACCTTACTTCTGCTTCATCCAAAGTCTCATAGAAACTAAGTATTCCATATTTCAAAAAGGGCTGTGGTTAGTATTCAAATATCTAGGATTACATGGAAATGCTATTAATTCTGGCATAAGAATATATAAATACCTAATACTCAAGTCCAAGCCTAGTTCTTCTACTGTTTATTCCTAATTAAACAGCTTTCAGTTATGCCCCTTCTATAGATTTATTTTTACTTTCTGAAAAGATGTATTGTGGCCAAACTTCAGTTGCTATACAATCCTAGATTTAAAAACTCCCATCAGCAAAGCAAGCAAATCAATTCATATAGAAATAGATAATATGGGGATAGAGAGGTAGGCGATCCACAAAGGGCTCTGTTATTGGCCTTGGAGCCAGCGAAATAAGCTACTCATATATGTAGATTACGTCTCCTGAATTTCTTCTTGTCACACATATGGTTGAATATAATATTTCCATTTCATCAGTGGCTGTGGCTGAATGACTCCTTCTCTGTGCTTCCTGATATTACCCAAAACAGGAAAGGTATTGCTGGGCCCAGGATTATCAGTTGTTCATCGCTGGGGTCACTTTTTACCAATGTTCATGGTAACAAGCTGGTAATTGTCCTTCCAAAGGTCTGAAAATGGCCTCAGCCTCTTTTGAGATATCTGCAGCTTTTGAGCACAAATCCCTAGTGATCTCTGCTGAACACAATATCCAGTTTCTACTAACGTCTCCAGTAAGCATACCCTACTTGCAGACAATACTAAACCAGCTGGCCATCAGGTAAGAAGTTTTAGACGGATCTTTTAGTGTTTGTTTTTGTTCAGGGCTCCATTCAAATTCACTTTATTTCTAATGTCTCTGTGAATTGGGATTAATAAAATCTTTAAGGGGGAATTTCACAAAAACCCAGAAGATCCACCTGTCTTTGGATGTCCTGTGTAATGGCAAAATCAGTAAAGATAGTCATTCATTTCTCACCATTTGCAGGGTATCTTTCTCCAGGCAATTTTATTCCTCAAAATTCAACACATTGGAACAGCTTTATATTTCAGCAGTGTTTATCAGCAGACATTTCTTGTCATATGAAAGACTTAAATTCTCCTGCATTCTTTCTCTCTAGGAGGCAATTATCATGATATAATCAGTGCGAGGGACCAGTTTTCTCTTGATGGTTGTCAGAGTTCAAATGCCACTACATTAAATTATTATATATGCCTTTGAGTTTAAATATTCCTGTGGAAAATTCATACATATATATTGAACACCATGTCACAAAAATGCAAGAAATATTATACTGGATTTCAAAAAGATATTAAAAAGAAAGTGTTACCTAAATCTATGATGGCATACCAATCATCTTTGGTCAGTTACACTTCTTGTACAGTCTTTACTACATTGGTTATGGTATAAACAATGAGGAGAGCCACTTTGTTATATCCTTCAATAGCAACTCTCATATCCCACAAGTGAATGGGCTTTAATGCTCCTACTTTGATCATTTCCTTCATAAAAATGAGTGGTCTTGGGGGCACCTGGGTGGCTCAGTCGGTTAAGTGTCCAACATCACCTCAGGTCATGATCTCATGGTTTGTGGGTTCAAGCCCTGCATCAGGCTCTGTGCTGACAGCTAGCTCAGAGCCTGGAGCCTGCTTCAGATTCTGTGTCTACCTCTCCCTCTGACCCTACCCTGCTCATGCTCTCTCTCTCTCTCTCTCTCTCTCTCTCAGAAATAAATAAAACATCTTAAAAAAAAACATTAAAAAAATAAAGAACGAGTGGCCTTGTACTTTTAGAATTCTACACTGCTTAATTTTCTTACAGAACAGTGCCTAGGCAATACAAAGATTCCCATCCAGCATATCCAATTAAAACTAGATAGCATCCCATTTGCACATAATATCAATTCCAATTTCACATTCAAGTAAGGGCATGAGAACCTTGAAATACATTCTGTAGTCACATTTTCCAATCTATAGCTGTACCCTCCACTTCTACCTGAACTGTAGGTTTCATATATGGCTCTGTAAGAGCACTCTCTTCCTCTCCTGTGGGATAACTGCCCACTAATATCTACAGAAATTTTTTACACTACTTCCAGATCATCTCACCCATGCAACTGTAAAAGGCCTTGAATCCCCTGCTAGGGTATGCAGGATCAGATCATAATTTTCTTCAAGCATTGTAAATTTTATTTATCTAAGAGAGTAAATTCAGCACCATGTTCAAGTATTTTCTGTTCAAATTACAACCCTTATAACAGGATTTAAATTCATAAAGGCTTGGCTATATAGAGTTAATTTTGTGGGTGACGTAAGAAGTATAATTGTGTCATTTGGGGGACCAAGTGTTAGATACTATGGACTGACTGTGTCATCCCAAAATTCATATGCTGAAACCCTAGTCCCCAGTATTACAGCATTTGAAGATAGGTCTTTGGGAGGTAATAAGTAGTAACAGTAGAACCCATATTATGGAATTAGAGCCTAATAAGACAAAGGTGCTTGCTTCTTCTATCTCTACCATGTGATGATAAAACAAGGTAGCTGTCTGTATATCAGGAAGAAAGCCCTTACCAGAACCTTGATTGTGAACTTTCTAGACTTTTAAAATGTGAGAAATATATATCTGTTGTCTAAGTGACTCAGTCTGTGGTAATGTGTTATAGCCACCAGAACTGAGAGCTACAGTAGGAGGAAACCTCTCTCTGATGTCCCAAATTTGATAATGTACTTTCTATTGGCAATACAATTGATTTTCCCCTTATGTTTTATTTTTCAATGACTATTTAACATCTTCACTGTCTGAATAGTAAATATTCCTATCATACACACTCCTTTTTTTCAGGCACAATAAATAAACTAGAAAATGAGTTCCTGCCTCTGGAATATTTTCTTGGCACTTAGTAGAGTTATATATACAGGAATCTCAAAATTTGTGGAGAAACAGGGAATTGGCTATATGACAGCATCTATCATGGTCTGTGTCAACAATCTTAGTTTAGGCATGTATCCTTATACAGCCAATTTGGGGCACTGATAAGTGTGATACTTCTACTATGTCAAAAAATGGATTCTAGTTGCTAGTTATGGAGGACAGTTTCTCCTCTTGAGTAAGTGAGGAAACCCACTGTGACAGATTAATTTTCATATCACTCATAATGGCCTGTTCACAAAAGTTTGTAGCCACTTAGGATCAGTCCACAACCAAATAATCCCTTTAAATCAGCATTATCCAGTATTAGTGATGTGACCCACCCTCCCCAAAATGGTTTGTTCTAAGAGTTCATGCTGACAAGGATTAGTCTTTCACTATGTTTTTTTCACAAAATGGCCTTTAACAGAATACCCCCTGGATTCCATAGCCTGAAGGAAATCAATGGTTATAAGTGATTTACTTTTCCAGTAAATATGTAGGTTAAAGCGGCCACTGAAGCATGGAAAGGTTTTCAGCAACCAGGAAATCTGATCTTAATTCATTACCTGCCAATATTCTTGTTTTCTCCTTTAAAGGCCCAATTTTCACCAAAACTGATATTAACAGCCAAAAATAGTATTTTTTGTTAATTATTCTTCTGCTTCACATTCTTATTCTTTTCACTTAGTTAATTCTTTAGGTCTAAATCTATTTCCTTTAAATTGCACTGTTAAGATTTGTTATTCATATTCTATCTCCAGACTTTGGTCATTTAATACCACAGATAAAGAAAGAGTCATCCCTCCATTAAATAATCCTAGTACTTTTGCTCCCTTTCCACTTTTAAAACATGTACCATAGCCCTAAGGATTTATGGGTGTAAAAGCAAGGTAGAATTGTCAAAGTAGACTTACACAAATCATGGGCTCACATCCACTGGTCTATTTGACTATTCTTACAGAAATACAGCATTGATTTTATTGCTGTAATTTTATAATAAGTTTTGATATATCATGGATCCTGTACTCTCATACTCTTCTTTAAGCTTATGGCTGCTAATTTTGGTCTTATGTAATCATATAAATTGTAGATTTGGCTTGTAAATTTCAAATAAATTATATTTGCATTTGACAAAATACTGTACTGAATCTATAGATCAATTTGGCACGAAGAGACGTTTTTACAAAGTTGGGTTTTCCCACTGAAAAAAGGTATTTCCTTTCTTTAAATCATAAAAAATAAATTGAAACACAGAAGATATTAGCTTATATTTTTCCCTTCATATAATGTTATTCTCTAGGTTATATTTGTGTATCTTATTAAAGCATGCATGCACAGCCTGTACCGCTATCAACATCCTGCACCTGAGTGTTAGATTTGTCACAATTATCACAATGTAAAACAACACTGACACATTTTTATCATCCAAAATCCATAGTATTCATCAGGACTCACTCTTAGCATTTTACAAAATCTGAGTTTGCACAAATGTATAATTACATGTATCTACCATGAAGGTATCATACATAATAGTTTCAGTGCACTAAAAATCCTCTGTGCTCTGCCTCTTCTTCCCTCCCCAAACCTCCTGCAATCTCTGATCTTTGTACTATCTCCAGTTACTAATCTTACAGAATGTCATCTAGTTATAATCATACAGTAGCCTTTCAAATTGGTTTCTTTCGCTTAGTAATATGCATTTAAGATTCCTTTGTGTCTTTTCATGGCTTGAGAGTTCATTTCCTTTTAGCATTACTAATATTCTGTTTTCTGGAGGTGCCACAGTTTATGTATCCATTCCTTACTGAGGGACATCTTGGTGCTCTCTAAAATTAAAAAATAGGTATAAAGTTCCAAGCCTTGACTCCAGTGACCCAATGTTTCCTCATTGGTAGATGCACCTTTCCCCTTCTTTGGGGTTATAAGGCATTGTCTCAGGTGACTTCCAGGTTCCAGTCCTATGCAGCACTCAGCTTCCTGGGCCTCACCCCTTTCTACAGAATCACTGTTGCTGGACCTTTTACTCTTCTTGTGTCCATCCATCCCAGGATGCTCTGTCTCTTCCTCAAATGCTATAAAATATCAATAAAGTTCATTTATCATGTGGAGAACCTGTCCATGCTGAATCTTCATCTCTTGTTCCTTTCCAAATATGGCTGAGTCAATGCAGGTGGGATTGATCCCTGCCTGCTTTACCTTGACATATCCTTTGCTACACTCTTCCTTCAACTGTACTTGCTGTATTTCTTGTCAATAATCTTGGTTTCTGGGCCATGCCCAACCATGACTGCTTCCAAATGTGCAACTCTGATTCACTTGTTCCTGTTATCCTGAATCATTACTCTCCAGTTGGTGGAAACAGATAACCTCACATTACTCCCTCGTTGTCACTTTTCTTAATATCCTTATCAAGTCTAGCATTAGTAATGTTGGATTCATAATAGGAATTGAGAAGTATTCCTTTGTCTTCAATTTGCTGCAACAGTTTGTGTGAAAAGACAAATTACTTTTTTCTTAAATTTCAGGTAGACTTTCCCAATGAAGCAAATTTACCCTGGAATTTTTAATTTTTAATTTTAATTCATAATTTTTAATTATGAATCAGTAGTTACTCATTATGAAACTATTAACACTGTTTCTTATGAAATGTTGAAATTTTATGTCAAAGAATTTGTCCATTTATCTTTGTCTATTTTATCAATGTCAAAATTACTGGCTTAACATTTGTTCCAGTATGCCCTTATTATCTTTTCAATATCAGAATTAACAATGTTACCTGTTTCCTTCCTAATAATGGTATTCTGATCAGATGCTGCAGACTGATTGCTTTTATTGATGATTTTAAAGAGTCCACTTTGGGTTCATTAAGTATTTAATTTATTTTTGGTTTCTGTTTTATTTCCACTTTAATTATTTCCTGTTGCTTTAGGTTTAATTTTATTTCATCTTATAGTTTCTTAATTTAGAAGTTGAGGTAATTGATATTAGACTTATCTTATTTTCTAATATACAGCATTTAATCCTTTAAGTTTTCCCCTAAGTACTGCTTTAGCTATATTTCAAAGTTTGTGATCTACTGTGCTTGAATTTTCATTTAGTTCACATCTTGATTTAATTTTGTTCATGCTCCCATAATTCTTCATTGATTTCTTTACTCCTCCTTGACTTTAAACAGATTTTTACAAATGTTTTGTTCACCTTTTACAACTGGCCTCAACAAGGTTTGGTTCAAATTATTTAGCCCCCTACATTATAAGAAGAGATCTTCCTGCTACTCTTATCTTCTTATCCTTTCTCTCTCAGCCCATCCAATTACCTTAAATATTTGCTAATGCCTCCAAAATTTGTAATCCTCGTGTATAATTTTACCTGTATCCAATTGCCCATTTGGTATGTTATTAGGTTTTTTTAAATTTACAAATAGTTTATTGTCAAGTTGGTTTCCATATAACACCCGGTGCTCATCCCCACAAGTGCCCTCCTCCATGCCCATCTCCCCCCTCCCTCTCCACACCCATGAGTCCTCAGTTTGTTCTCAACATTCAAGAGTCTCTCATGGTTTGCCTCTCTCCCTTTCCCCCAACATTTCTCCCCTTCTTCTCACCCATGGTCCTCCGTTAGGTTCTTCCCAATCCTCCTATACATGCAAACATATGATATTTAACCAAGGGATATAGCAGTGCTGATGCATAGGAGCACATGTACCCCAATGTTCATAGCAGCACTCTCAACAATAGCCAAAACATGGAAAGAGCCTAAGTGTCCATCAATGGACAAATGGATCAAGAATATGTGGTTTATCTAAACAATGGACTACTACGTGGCAATGAGAAAGAATGAAATCTGGCCATGTGTAGCAACATGGATGGACCTTGAGGGTGTTACGCTGAGCGAAATAACTCAGGTGGAAAAGGTTTTTTAAAAATGAAGTATAAATGAAACATACTTCAATGCAATAAAGCTATACATGACAAACCCACAGCTAACTTTATACTAAATGGTGAAAAACTGAAAGCTTTTACTCATAGATCAGGAACAAAGCAAGGATGCCAATCTCACCACTTCTACTTAGTGTAGTACTGGAACCCCTAGCCAAAGTAATTAGGCAAGATAAAGAAATAAATAGCATCCAAATTTAAAAGAAATAAAATTGTCCTGTTTGTAGATGACATGATCTTATATATAGAAAACCTAGAATATTCCACCAAAAAACCGTTAGGACAAATAAACCAACTTAGTAAAGTTGCAGGATACAAAATCAACATACAAAAATCAGTTTTGTTTCTATACACTAACAATGAACTATTTGAATAAGAAATTAGGAAGACAATCACATTTACAGTAGTACCAGAAAGAATAAAATGCTTAGGAAGAAAGTTAACTAAGAAAGCGAAAGACTTGTACACCAAACAGCGCAAAACACCGATGAAACCAATTACTCTAGACAAACAGAAAGATGTCCTGCATTTATAGATTGGAAGAGTTAATATTCTTGAAATGTTCATACTCCTCAAAGCAATCTACAGATTGAATTCAAATCCCTATCAAAATACCAATGGTATTTTTTACTAAAATAGAAAAAGTAATTCTATAATTCAAGTGGAACCACAGATCATGAATAAATCTATCAATCCTGACCAAGATAAACAAAGCTACTGAATACATCATACTTTCTTATTTCAAAATATATTATAAAACTATAGTGATCAGAACAGTACAATACTGGCATAAACACAGATATATGGAGCAATAGAATAGAAAACCTAGAAACAAATCCATGCATACATGGTGAACTGATCTTTGACAAGGGTGCCACAAACGCAAATTAGGAAAGGATACCCTATTCAACAAATGGTGCTGGGAAAACTAGCTTTCCACATGTAGAATAATGACACTGGACCCCTATTTTATACCATTCACAAAAACCAACTCAACGGGTCCCTGGGTGGCCCAAGTGGTCAAGCATGGACTCTTGATTTCAGCTCTCGTCATGATCTCATGGCTCATGGATTCAAGCTCCACAACATCACTGTGGAGCCTGCTTGTGATTCTCTCTCTCCCTATCTCTCTCTGCCCCTCCCCTGCACTCACTCTAAATAAATAAATATATAAATAAATAAATAACCAACTCAAAATGTATTTGACTAATATGTGACTTTAAATTAAAATTCCAAAAAAAAATAGTAATAATAAAAATAAA
Organism: Proteles cristata cristata; assembly: GCA_017311185.1. Lineage (NCBI taxonomy): Eukaryota > Metazoa > Chordata > Mammalia > Carnivora > Hyaenidae > Proteles > Proteles cristata. The sequence continues at coordinate 301,268 of JAESUZ010003658.1, read as the reverse complement.
GGAAAAGATTGATTACATTGGTCTTGCCAATGATTTCATGAATATGACACCAAAAGCACAGGAGCAAAAGCAAAAACACACACATGGGACTACATTAAATTAAAAAGTTTTTAAAAATATTTATTAATTTTTGAGAGAGGGAGGGAATAGTAGGGTAGGAGCAGAGAGAAAGGGAGACACAGAATCTGAAGCAGGCTCCAGGCTCTGAGCTGTTAGCACAGAGCCTGATGTGAGACTCAAATTCATGGACCACAAGGTCATGATCTGAGTTGAAGTCATATGCTTAACCAGCTCAGCCACCCAATTGCCCTACAGACTACATCAAATTTAAAGGTTTCTGCACAGAAAAAGAAACAATCAACAAAATGAAAAGGTAACCTACAGAATTTGCAAAGAAAGATTTCCAAACCACATATCATATCCAAAATACATTAAAAATTTCATACAGTTTTTTTTTTAAATCCCATTTTAAAAATGGGCACAGGAACTAAATAGACATTCTTCGAGGAAGACATCCAAAGATCTCACAAATATATGAAATCATGTTCAACATCATTAATCATCTGAAAAATGTAAATCAAAACTAGAGTGAAATATCACCTGACACCTATTAAAACGACTATCATCAAGAAGATATTCATCAAAAATATTGGTTTCTGACTGTCTCTACCTAAATTGTTCATTAGGACTCCAATGACAATATGCTGAAAACTTAAGTAATCATATCCCTTCCTCTCATTTCCCAAACTATAAAGAGAACAAATAAAATCTTTTCATTCTCCTTCATTTCATATTTTTATGAATGTCATCCAAACAATAAACCTTACTATCTGAAACCCTGCTCTATCACCAGTTATCCCTTATTACTATTTTTCTACCTGTAAAATATTTTACATTTTACTGCTCAAGTTTACCTCTTCAGCATCTTTTCATAATTATATTATTGTTAGACCTTTCTCACTTATTTCTTATGTCAATCTTTTTCTTGCTTCTAGTCTATTTTCCACAGTACTGAAAGATTAATCTGTCCAAGAAATAAAATATTTTCCTGCACCCAGTAATTTCTCCTGTTTTCTAATCCAATGTCTTTATGGTATCCAAATATTCAAGTGTAAAGGAAAAATTCAGTCAGCATCATCTGCCTAACTTCAGTTTTCAGTGACTAAAACTTGGAATGTTTTCTGTAGTATTGCATAGGTGTGACTTATTTAATCATCCTTTCAACACATTTAGTGAATGCATATTAAAATCCAGGAAGGCCAGCCAGGTGATACATGATGAATAGGATGCTATCTCTACCTTAGTCTGCACAAATGAGAAACCTCGAAATGCAAATAGAAAAATCACAATGCAAAATAATTTTAATTTATGGATATGAACATAATTTTATGGCAACACAAGATACTGAAAACAAGCAAAAACCTCTGCATTTCCAAGTAGGATAAGGTTCGCAAAGGTTTGAACTGATTCTGGAAGAATGACTATGAGTATCTGCAAAGAAATGGGAGTCAGTCTTTTGGGGCAGAGGAAAATGATATTCATCAAAGTACAACTCAAAAAATTGAACATGGCAGAGGAGTAATGAAATTTCAATATTCTAGGGACATGATGCATATAACAAGAAAATATGGTGCGATAGAATCTTAGAAGGAAGAAAAAGGGCTGAGGGGGTCACTCATTTCCATTTCACTGGTATTTTTCTGCATGTATTTCACAAGTAGATAACATTACAGTTTTGACTACAGATAATACATATGGGAAATCATATTAAGAAAATCATAGTTTGTCTTTGGCATGCAAATATTTCAAACTGTCTGTGAACCTGAATATATTATTTTTATAGAAAATCTAAATAAATGTGCCTGATAGGTAAATTTACAGGAGATTAAAATATTTAATGAAGACACGGTATTATTTCAATTCTTAAAAAATATTTAAATAAAATTATTGCCTCTAGAATTACTAATTTAATATAAATTTGAAATATAAAAACAAACCTCCAGATATTTAAAGGCGATGCTTTGAATTAAAAAGATCATTAAATGCTAAATTCAGAAAACAATGAAATTTAGTATAGTAGCTAGAATTATTAGCCTTTTTCAAGATCTTTTCTTTAGCATTATTTATTTATGTTCTTGCACAATATCATAACTCTGCCTTTCCTTGGGAAGTACCCTTTCTGTTGTAAAAGAGTTTAGGTTTATTGGATGGTTTTCCTACCTGATAACTAAACTCCACCTCTTTGTGAATGAAATACTCCTTGTGCTCCATGTCACTCTTCACTATGCTTCATTAAGATAACCATGAAATTCTTTTCATTTCCTTGAAACAATATTTATTTCATCTTTTCTACTCAGTTCCATTGAAATTTCAACACTTAATATATTCTGTCAAATCTTTTTAATGTATGTCCAAATTAGGGGGAAAAAAATAAACAACTGTATCTTACACCCACCGAAGTGAGGGAAGGTCCCCCCCCCCAGTATGATTAAAAAATGAAGTATGGAATCTCTGAAAACTGAAAGACATAAAGTTCCCATTCTTTGTGATGGATTTCATTTTTATCTTCTAAAAGAATTTATCAAGAAACTATCTTTTAAGTGAACATTATAGTGTTTCCCACAATGTAGTGCATGTACCACAGGAGTCATCTCAGAAGACTAGCCATAGTTAATAAGTGGTCTTTTTTTTTTTTTAACCTCATTAGTTTTGAATTTATGTCAGTATGTACTAGAAAATTTTAACTATCAAATGTTTTCCCAAATATTATCACTTAGGATGAGGCAATAATCATATGTTTAAAATAATTGATGTATTAATTTTAAAAAATTAAATAAGTAAGAAGTAGTCAAATGATACCAAAAATAAATACATAAGTAGAGTGATGTGCAGTGAAGGAAAGGTTGTAACCTTGCATAAAGATGAATAAATTGTTAGCAACAATGTTAAACAGACAGAAATCAATGTTTTCAGACTTTTTATGACTGAGATAAAATATAATTGCCACAACATAGAGTTCAAGATTAATAATAATTATTTTTAGTGTTTAATAATCATACACAGAAATGGCCTGGGAATTAAGGGAAAGCCTTATTAACCTCAGGAAACATCTAAGAGTACAGATTAGACTTACTCAATTGGACAATGACATTACTTTTGTTTTTGTTTCTTTAAGTTCTCAGCTCTGTGATCCTGAGTTAGAGGCAGATTTTATTTATTTGCTTGCAAGTCACCTAAGACAAGGAGACTTTGAGATTTCCAAGAGAATTCAAATGGACTTCTTTTTTTTTTAAGTTCATTTATTTAGTTTGAGAAAAAGAGAGAGAAATAGGGAGAGTGGGGGGAGGGAACAGAGGATCCAAAGTGGGCTCTGTGTGGACAGCAGAGACTAATGCGGGGCTTCAACTCATGAACCTTGAGATTGTGACCTGAGCCAAAGTTGGACGCTTAACCAACTGAACCACCCAGGCATCCCTCAGATTCACGTCTTCTTAAAGGATACACAATCACAGAAAAAAGGAAGGAACAGAAGAAAATATTCTCTCCATTTTGTTATGACATTGGTAAATAGGATAAAATATTAACAATACAACCTCAAGCATTTGCTTTCCACCTTGAGTGAAAATAGGAGAACACTGGGTGTTTCTTTGGTTACAGAGGTAGGAAGACTAAATCCCAGAAAGACTGAGTCCGAGGTAACTGTGACAAACTAGTCTTAAACATGGGGTTCCTAACACTTAACCCAACACTTTTTTTTACTCTGACATTTTCAGTTATGAGAAGGAAGATTAAAGTCATCTTTCTAAAGGAAAAAAATGCCAGAAGTATTAATAATTAAAAATATTAGTTTGGACACGGATTTATATTTAGAACAAAACTAATGTAAGGCAGATATAGACAGATGGTTTTTAAATTTAAATAAACATAAATATACCTGGGCATTATCCTTTGTAGATAAAAGCATTCAATAAATACTCTTGTCTAAACACCTACTCTTAAGTAATCAATCTTTACATCTAGTTACCCCTCACACATAACTGTTTGGCTCTTTGATTCAATTATGTTTCACAAATGATCAAAATTTAGTAAATCAGATCAGAAAGTGTACTTGGATGCATTTCTTTGGGTAAATTGGCATGGTATGTAGCAAATGAGCAACAGACATTCTTATTTTCCATGCATGAAGATATTTCAGTGACAAGTTACTATGACTCATAAATCTGAAATCAAATTAAAAAAAATAAAATGGGTTTTAGAGAACTAGTCTAAAAAATTGTAACTCTAAAATAGGTCATTTTTTCTTTTCACTAGTCACTGCTTTCAACTGCTTCAAACACAGCTGAGCCACAAGGAAATATGTGCTGGACAAATTATCTGAGATCCTTTTTATACTTATTCTGTTTTGAAGCTGGAGGAATATATGTATTTTATTTCAAACAGCTCTTTAATGTCTAGTAAGTAAAAGATAAAATTATTCCTTTTAATAACACTTGTTTAGGGGTTTACTCACTAGAGCTCTTGATATTTTATATATGCCTGAATGGTATATAATTATGGTTTTGTAAGACATACCTGATATTTACAGGCAGATTGAACTTTCCCTATAATAATGCCACTTTAGTGATTACTCTAACAGCAATTTAAAGGAAAAACATATTTACTTTCTTCATTCTTTTTGTCTAATGTTCTCATAAATAAGAGTTTCAACAAAGATCCAGTCATGCCTCTTCAAAATAAGGAATAATTTAACAGTTTTTTGTTTCATTCTAGAAGGAGGTGGATCCTTATGTTAAATATAATGTTACTTGAAACCAGTGACCTGTCAGAAAAATGGTATTTGCTTTTCACAAAGAAAATTGAAATATTTCAGAAGAAAATCAGCACAGCAACCTATTTTTTTTCTTAATAAATCTTGAGCTATAGCATGTGGCATATTAGGATTTCATTCTCAGTCTTTGAATTATAAATCAGAAAGAGAGGTAAGATGTGGGTAGACAGAAGCATTTGACAAGGTAAATGGAGAGAAAGTTGTACCTGAGTGACAATCGAGAAAAAGAAAATATTTCTTAACACTTAACATTTCCTAAGGCTCTTAGTGTCTAGTAAGAGCAGGCTTCCAGGCTTCCAAGCACCTGTTTTTCTCTCAGTGTGACTTCTTTGACTCACAAACAGAAATGGATGCTGTAAAGGCAAATTGAGGTCTATTTTCAGTGGCTCTTTGACTGCTATAAGCATTAAATGTATTTTGCTTTTCAATGAGCACGAAATGATTTCTATCAACTAATAACAACATATATTGAAATTCAGGGGAAAAATTTGTGATATGAAAGACTGTAATGAGGGCAAAGCATTTGGTCTGTTAGAGAAATCGGGAAATTATTTACATTTGCCACTATGATAAAAATATTTCTCTATGTACAAATATAATACTTAAAATAGCTACCAAAATACTACTAATCAAGTAAACACAATATAATAAAGATTCAATGTCCAAAGAATCTTTTATTTTAACTGGAATAATATATTAAGACCCACATTTCTAAAACATTGCTTTAAATTTCAGATAACACTTAATGGAAAGCCATACACTTCTAGGTTATTTTTGCACACATACATACACATACACACACATTCACACACATACATATACACATCAACTTTGTATATGCTATCTATATGTGTATATGTAGTCCTTCCCATTACATACTGTACATTTTCCATTTTACACATACACACACACATACATACACACACACACACACACACTTTTTCTTTTCTGTTTGTATTCTCATTTAATAATATTCTATAAACCTAAATAAGAAATGAGAATTTATGAGGAAGAATTTTCATGTTAGGCCACTTTTATTTTCTTTGTCACTAATTGAATGAGGCAGGTGAACATCTGTAAGAGACTCAGATTACCTCAGGGGTAAGGATGATACTCCCAAAAAGATTAGATGGAAATAGTTTCGAAAGATTTGTAAATAAGAGGGAATTACTTGCCCAGATTTGATGCACATAATCTTCCTATAAAGTTAATGTTTCTAAAATCTTACAATATCATCTCCATATCCTAAAGAATATTTTTGTGAAATTTCACTGAGTTCTACAATGCAAAAATCAACACCAATGAGACAATCTAGGTGGTCAGGAACATAAGGTTACTACTTGGAAAAATACTACTGTTTATGAGTATCTGAGGGTGTCTTACATATACTTTTTCACTTGTCTCCATCAGAAATGTCTCTCAGGAGGTAAGGTCAAAAGATTTTCAATTTTCATCAAGAGAAAGAAGACCTTGTGGTTTTAGACAACAGTTAATCATTCTGAGGCACCAATAAACTGCTTTTGAGTCACAATGATTATTTTATTAGTTTCAGTGAAATGAAAATAACATTTACTTCCTAAGACTGCGTGGATGATTAGTGTAAAAATGCATGCCAAATATGTAGGAAAGAAGCCAACACATAGTAGATGGTTAATAAATGTCACTATTAATAAATAATAGCAACTGTTAGCAATTGATGGAATTAGTTAATAAGTAACATAATAAAGCTTGATTTTTTTTCTATGAAATTATAGAGAAAGTTCACCTAACCAAGAGTTAAATACATTAGGTTGCATCTCTCAAGAACTTCTCAAAATAGGATCACCCAAGTCAAATGGTCTTGAAGGATGAATAATATTTAGTTACATGAAGGTGCCACAATTCAGGCAAAAGGAATTGCATTAGCAAAAACAAGGTTCACACTAAAGGTTCTACGTTCAGGGATCACTGAATAGTTCAAAACGTACCAGATTCAGTGCTTATATATAAAGACATAAACTATAAGAACATTTTCATACTACATTGTAATTTATGTTATAGTTTGCTCTCCCTTAAAAGGCTGTCATTTCACTGAGAGCAGTGGTTTGTCTTAAGTATCTAAGTATCCCCTTGTGCCTTGTCAAAATAGTGATCATATGATGAATGAATGAAAAAATCAAGAAAATACAGTCATGCTTCTGCGGGATGCTGCATGAAAGATGCAAACAAGTGTTATCAGAAAGGAAAACTAGTCATTTCAGTGCAAGGAGATAAAATAGATACACATAAAGTACTGTGGAAGCAGAGCAAGATGGGAAGAAAGAGAAGGCTATTATGCAGCCAGAGTGCAACTTCGAACACTCGATGATGGGCTGTGTGACATACAATATTTGCCAGTGCTCTCTCAAGGAAGTGGTGAGTGAAGAAGACAGCAGTGAACAAAATATACCTTTGCGAGGGCAGAAAGTTGTGAGACAAGCACAAGTAACAAGAGTCTAGGTCATGGAGAAGCAAAACCTTCCATGCCCAATAGGCTGCCAGAACCCAATGGATGCCAAGTTCTTACTGTCTCACAATCAAAAGTTATTATTTACTCTTAAGGACAAATAAATAAAGACCTTGAGACAATGTCAGAAGACTAATCACCAGTACTTCTAATAGACGGCACCAATGAGAGCAGTTACACGTTCATGACTAGATGCAGGAAGAACATGTAAAACCCAGTGAACAATTCTGTCCTGTGTTTACTTTCTACAATCTCTCACAATTGGTTCCACCTGTATAGGTTCATAGGCCTTACCATCAAACACTTCACAAAATAATTAAATGCACAAATGTCTTTTTCATTGTTTCAAAAATGTCAGCTTCCTCTTTCCAGTAGATTATAATATCCTGGGGGCAATAAACTGTATCATATGCTTTTTTTTTTCAGGTTATCATGAATACTATGATGTTCTGCCTAGATAACTTCCCTTTTCTTTCTAGGGTCAATGCATCTATCCCCTAGTTTAGGAATGCTGGCCAGCTGATGGCTCATACTGCGTGCCTTCACTGGAAATTACCACTGGAAACATCTCCATATAAAGTTATTTCCTTGCATAACTTTCAATCTGCAGCCAGTGACTGGTTGATGCAGGCATACAAGTTCCCACTTCTTTGTTTCAATTCAGGAGAATAGTGAAAGACAATGTAACTCTCGAGGTCCCCCATCCAACTGTTTGAGGCCTCATTTTCAATCACACTGTGACACAGATTCTTTCTGTGTCTGATTTTGTCTTTCTTACAGGCGTGTTCCCCAAGATCATTGTTCAACAAATCTTCCGGTACAACTCTCTGTCTCAGAGTTTTATTTCCAGGCAACATAATTGAAGATAGCCACGACCAAGGGTAGTTTGAGGGAACATACTCTAATATGGGATTGTAGAAATGGATCATTTGGCAGCAAGCTGACACTAAGCAGGCATAATGGGAAAAGGTGGAGTAGGCGGAGCCTCTGGTGTGTTGTAGCAATGTGATTGTTAAAAATTTCACCAAATGATGTTAACTGGAGTGGGATATCAGTCAAAAGGGAAAACCAAACTGGTACAATATCTTTGCTACTAGAGAAGTATGATAGGACAGTTAATCATAAATGCCATGAAATTAAGTGCTGCTGACTTTCATTGATTTGTAGAAGATAGCTAATGGCACAGTTGGAATGATTAATCACCAGTTCAAGGCACAAACTGAAAGCCCGTGTCTCCTTGGCAACATTTATAGAAATCCTGATGATTTGTATCTCAAAGACAGATAGAGCAGAGAACCAGGTTTAGGGCTTAGCTATAATTAAGGAGCTACAGAAAATGTTGAATTCTCAGGCCCAGGAGGTCTAAACCAAGGTCAAGGCCATAATGGGGAAGAAGTGGACCTACATGTGGAGATGAAGAAATCCAGTTAAGTAGTTTTGAAATGTGAAATCCTAGATTCCTCTGTACCCACTGGGTTTACAGATATAGCCCTTCATTCTTTGGTATTAGAAGATTATAACTCCCCATGCCTGAACACAGCACAGAAGCAACAAACGAGACAGACACCTTATAAAATAATCCTTTTCTGACAATCCAGCAAATAATGAGGGTTAAATCCCAATCAGTTCAGCTTCACGGTGAAAAGAGAACGTATCCAGCAAAGAAGCTGCAAAAGGAAGGCAACATGGGCTGGCAAGAACAAAGAGCATGTGTGTCAGTCTGGAATCTGAGGGTGCAAAACATAAACGTGGTAAGTGAAGAGATTAGCATCATGGATGTAATCTCCTATAATAAAGCTTTAATAGCAAGAACCCCAGGATACAGAGCAAAAACCCCAAGGAGGGAAAAACCAACAACCCCAGGATACAGAGCTAAAATGGCTGTTGGAAGCTTAAAATAATAATAATATCAGAAGAGGGAAACGGAAATGTCAGAACTGTGTTTCATTTGTTCTGCTTCACCCATGTTAACAAAGTAATCAGAGAATGTGAATAACAACTGGATCAGGCAAGTTTGATGACTTTATGCCTTTTATATTACCAGTATTTCCTGTAGTCCCCATACAAAATAGTTTCTCAGTAAGGATTTCCTGAAGGAAAGCTAAAAAATCAAAATCAATAGCTAATAAAAATTTTGTTTATATTTATTTTCAATTTTATCTCTCTGTATTTTCAAATACATTTTTATTTCCAAATGAATAACTGGTATCAGTAAAGTAATATTCCTTATGGAAAATGCAATAAATTATATTTTATTAAGTTCCCATACATAATATAACACAATTAAAAAAACATGCTAAGTTTACTATTTTTTAAAAATGATTAATATTGAATGTGATTGGAATACCAAAATTGTATTTAATATATTTTGATCTGTAGTGTGTCTACCATTAATCTTCCTCAAATGTGAAAATGTGTTTGCTTAAGCTTTATATTATTACTTTATAAGTTGTATTACAATTTATTAGATTTTAAGGGAATGTGGTAACTCTAAATTTTTCTCCCAGTATATATTTGGAAAACTGTTTTTCAGATAGCCTGGAATTTTATCTTTTCTTAGGTAATAGATTATGTAAAAAATATTGTCTATTTTATCTCAGTTTCTAGGAAGCTTAAAGTCAAACCCTGTACACAGCTGCTATATTGCTAGCCTTGTATTTCTATTTTGGCACAAATATTATCTTTGATTTTATATAAATCATCCTATTTTAGCATTATTTTAATGATTTATTATATAATTTACCCCAGGTCCTTTATGGATTTAGGTGCGTTCAGAGTAACAAAGGAAAAAGAATCAATTACTTCATTTCCTCTGGGTAAATGTCTCTATTGCAAATACAGACAATACCAAATTTATCACGGGATTTTTCAACTTTATGATGATGCAAAAGTGATACATATTCAGTAGAAACTGTACTTCAAATTTTGAGTTTTGATCATTTCCCAAGATACTGATATGCAGTAAGATACTCTAGGGGATGCTAGGCGGCACAGTGAGGCACACATCCCCATCAGCCGAATGATTACGAGGGTAAACAACTGATACGCTTACATCCATTCTGTATACAACCTTTCTGGTTTTCACTTTCATGTGGTATTCAATAAATTACATGAGATAGTCAACACCTAGTAACAAAAGAGGCTCTGTTTCAGATGATTTTGTCCAAGTGTAGGCAAATGTGACTGTTCCCAGCATGTTGAAGGTAGCCTAGGCTAAGCTATGATGTTTGGTAGTTTAGATGCATTCGATGCATCTTTAACTTAGGACATTTTCAACTTATAATGGGCCTATTGGGCCATAACCACACTGTAAGCTGAGGAAGATCTATAATAAGCTGAATATTTGAATCAGTAAAACTGCATCCTGCAGCACAGTTAGAGTTCAAATTCCAAATGTATTCATTATGTACTCTTCCTGTCTTGGTTAATGGCAAGTAGGGAAAAACAATGGGTAAATACATGACTAAAAGTGACAATAAGCTGATAAAGCATGCTTTCTCTTCACTGAAGGCCTTTATGAAGTTATACTGTATGATTATTTAATAAGCTTACTTATTGGTATCATCTCTTTACTACCAGTATTGTCCTTCCATTGCCTTGCCTCTGAAGAGTCAGAACTCTTATTTTGCAGCCAGTTGTTCCCACTCACAATTTGCCCTCCTTTCCTTAAGTACTTCATCCTTCAGTCAAATGTTATAGCCCCTTTATTCAAAAGGGCACAGCTGCAGGAAATATGCTGTTGTAGTTATTTAGGCACTAAGGGATTTACTGTAGGAAATGTGATGCTTACACAAGTGTTAGAAATACTGAAAAGGTGTGCTCTAGGCTAGATCTTCAGGCAAAGCTACAAGAATGAACTACAGGTAAGGTCAACGGGAGAGAGTATTAACTTCTATCACAAACACAAGGCTGAAAAATAAGACTTCAATTTGAAAGACACCTGATCGACCTGTGGTCTAGGAATCAGGAAGAAGACACAACTATTTCTTAATATCCTCAAATAAGACCGGGTGCTGAGCACCGCTGCACAAATTGTGAGTGTCTCCACACTAGAATGCGAGAAGAGAAATAGCTGAAGCCACAGGAACTTTTCCTCCGCTATTTTTAGTCTTTCCAGCTTTGTATGAATACAGCTTATCAACATACAGAACCCTAGTTCTCAGGGAAACTGGAAAAAAGATGGCTGTTGTTTTCTTTGGTTTCTGCAGATTCTGACCTCACAGAACAGGAAAGCATGCAAGGAGCGTGGAGCAGATGCTGTTCACTATTCCCACTCTACCGATTACACACTGCCCCCGCTGGGAATGGATGAGTCAACTGTTTTTTAACCATGGTTATGTCAACACAGTGTTCTATACTCTCTAACAGCGAAGGTCCATTTAAAAAACAAACAGTGTTGGGGTGTCTGTGAGGCTCAATTAGTTAAGCATCTTGACTTTGTTTTGGCTCAGGTCATGATCATGCAGTTTCTTGAATTTAAAGCCTAGTTGGGCTCTGTGCTGACAGCAAGAGGCCTGCTTGGGATTCTCTGTCTGCCTCTCCTCCACTCACACTGTCTCTGTCTCTCTCAAAATAAATAAACTTAAAAAAAAATGGGTACCTGAGTGACTCAGTTGGTTAAGCATCCAACTTCAGCTCAGGTCATGATCTTGCAGTTTGTGAGTTCAAGTCCCACATCGGGCTCTGTGATGACAGCTCAGAGCCTGTAACCTGTTTCAGATTCTGTGTCCCCTCTCTTTGCCCCTCCCCTGCTTGTACTCTGGCTCTCAAAAATAAGTAACATTAAAACTATTTTAATAAGAATAATAAATTAAAGGCAGTGTTTATATCAAAGTTGTGTGTGTACATCTTTTTTTTTTTTAATGTTTTATTTATTTCTAGGAGAGAGAGAGAGACAGCGTGAGCAGGGGAGGGTCAGAGAGAGAGGGAGACACAGAATCTGAAACAGGCTCCAGGCTTCTGAGCTGGCTGTCAGCACAGAGCCCGACGCGGGGCTCGAACCCACGAACCGCGAGATCATGACCTAAGCGAAAGTCGGACGCTTAACCGACTAAGCCACCCAGGCGCCCCACATCTTTTTTTTTTTTTTAAACTAGAGATAAAGTGGCTTTAAGCTACAGATAATAAAAGAAATGAAGGTGGATAGGTGAAAAGGACATGTGTATCAAATGGAAAGTGTGGCTACCAGTAAGCAAAGAGGTAAGATAAAGTGAAGTCAGACTGTCGGTGTGAGGAAAGGATAGCATTTCCAATAAATGGTGCTGGGATAGTTAGATATCTATAAAGAAAACAAATTGTATTTTGACTACTGCTTGTGCAAGGTATAAAAATCTGTTCCTGATAAACTGAAGATATAAATGTGTGGCAGGCAAAACAATAAAGCTTTTGGAAGAAAATTAAAGCAAATGATCTTGAGCAGGCAAGGTTTTCTTAAATGCACAAAATACTAACCATAAAATAAATTGGAATATATTGCAACTATGAACTTTCACTCATGAAAAGATGGAATTAATAGACAGGCAACTAACAGAGTAAGAGAAGACATTTGCCATACACGTATCTGAGAAAGGATTCATATTTGGAATATATTTTTAAAACACAAAAATTGGCAAAAAATGTGGAACACAACCAAAAAAAATTCACATTGTCAATAAGTATGTAAAAAATGAGCAACTTAGTCATCAGAGAAATACATAGTAAAACCACAATTTGATATCACTAAATAATCTTCAGTATTGCTAAAATAAGAAAATAGAAAAATGTACCACTGAGGAGGATATGGAGCAACAGAAATTTTGTAAACTAACCTTGGGTCTGAAAATGTTTGTCACTTTAGGAAAGTGTAAGTGTCTGTTAAAACTAAACATATACAGGGGCTCCTGGGTGGCTCAGTCAGTTAAGTGTCCAACTTGGGCTCAGGTCATGATCTCATGGTTTGTGAGTTCGAGCCCTGTGTCAGGCTCTGTGCTGACAGCTCAGAGCCTGGAGCCTGCTTCGGATTCTGTGTCTCCCTCTGTCTCTGCCTTTTCCCTGCTCACATTCTGTCTCTATCTCTCTTTCAAAATGAAATATTAAAAAAAATAAAAAATAAACTTATACATAATAAAGCATTGTTACTCACAGGTATATTTGACAAAAATACAAACAAGTATTGATCAAAAGAGATGTGCACATGAATGAGAATGAACATTCTATAGATACTACATTAAGTATGGTTCTTACAAGCTTAATATGAAGAGAAAGAAGTCAGAAGAAAAAGGGAAGTTTGTACCATACGATTCCATTTATATAAAGTACCAAGATAAATGAGACTAACCTACACTTCAAGAGATCTAGGTACTAGTTACTCTTACAGGGGTAAGGTGGTAATAGTAATAACCAAAAGCTAGCAAGGGTAGAGGAAGATCCAGGCTGCTGGTATTTTCTTTTCCTTGATCTGAGTACTGTTTAAATGAAGGTACTCAGTTTATGAAATTGTATAGTTATTTAAAAAGCAGAGTCAGAGTGCTTCAGTGTAGTGGCATGTGAGCATGCCACTGGAATTAAGTCATCACAAACAGTACTTAGGCTCGATAACTGTGTATATAGAAAGAGAGTTTCAACATAAGTTCTTGGCTGTATTGATTTGAGGAAATATTAACATTTTCTATCATTGTTGTTAAGCTATAAAAATATTCTGAATCCTAAAATCCGCAGATGAGTTTTCTGAAATCACGGTATAAAATTCCAAACCACAAAATCAGAACTGAATTCATGAGGATTAGGTACGAGTGTTAAAAGACTCTTCCTATGCATACTTACCTTATCTATAACAAAGCAACAGACTCTCAAGAATCTTAATAATTGCAGAGGATAATACCTTGAAAGATTATAAATGAAAATTAATTGGTTTGTTTTATTTTAATAAACATAAAATATTTATACAGGATTTTATAATTTATTTGTGACCTAAAGCATTTTAACATACTTTCTTCATAAGGTTTAATATTCTTCAAATGCAAATTACCTTACTATGAAGGCTTTCAGGAATATAGCTAAAATTTTAGGGAAAGGAAATACTGTAGACTTTCTTACAGTCATGTCAGTTTATTCAATAAAAAGTGATCAGTGAATTTATATGAGAATTATGAATAATAATCAACAGAATATATTAAGGAACTGAATTTTGGGGGGAAAAACACAAATGTAATGGAGTATATTTGACAAAAAGAAAGAGGAAACATTAATTTTGCAAATATTTATTGAATGTCTACAATGAATGACACACTATTCCTGCATTTGGAATGAATCAGAGAATAAAACAAAGATTTCTGGACATAATGAAGTTTTCATTCTTTAAACACAGTGTAGGGGTTAGATTTGTAAATCCTTCTGATGATCTCTCCAGTGTCAAATCCTACTTCTACTGCCTAATAGCTCTGTGATTCTGGGAAAATGACTTCATCTTTCTTTATCCAGGTTTAGTTAGCTGCAAAGTAGGGATAATAACAGCATGCACTTCATAGGTTGTGGACAGGTCCAGAGAATTTACTCCCTGTGAAATATTTAGCATGTATGTAGCTGTTAGGCACATTCTATGTATTTGAAATAATTATTACTTAATGGGTACTGTTTACAACTGATCTTTAAAAATTGCGTATAACATTTTGCAATCTCAGACTCCTTTGTGATAAACTTCTTTACAGTGATATCGGAAATAATATCTTAAGAAAATTTAATACAAAAATTCAAGAATGTAAAGATTCCTTCCCCTGATGACTACTGTATATTCACAAACTCCTATATCAGGAACTTTACAAGTATAAATATTGAGTGGCCAAGTGAATCCTTAGCATTGTTACTGTCATTTGGATGATTCCACCAGCTTATGAATAGAATCATAAGGAAAACTAACACAACTTTTCCTTACTATTTTATTAAAAGTTTTTTTTTTTTTAATTTTAATGTTTATTTCTTTTTGAGAGAGAGCCAGAGACAGAGTGTGAGTGGGGAGGGATAGAGAGAGAGGGAGACACAGAATCTGAAGCAGGCTCCAGGCTCTGAGCTGTCAGCACAGAGCCCAATGTGGGGCTTAAACTCATGAACCATGAGATCATTACCTGAGCCAAAGTCAGATGCTCAGATGACTGAGCCCCCCAGGCCCACTTCCTTACTGTTAATCATCTGATCATTTCTATTAATTCTAGAGGTCCAGTTAGTTCCAAGGAAATTTTAGTCTCACTTATTTTTTCTTTTATGTTCGTCCTGAGAAAAATGTGTACTAGGAAAAACAACTTGATCTTTCATTTGTGAAAAAATAAAACTATATACGTCACTGCGTCCTCCTACACCTTTTCTTCTGGAGAGCTCACATTCTTTTGTGTCACTTGATAGAAACAAATAGCTCATTTTCGATTTTGTCTTTAATATATTATTAGTTACTTTAAAAAGTCATTAGTTAATATATAACAGTTAAATATATATTTAATATATAATTACCACTTCAGTACGTTTATGAAATTTTAAAAATGCATATTGTTATACATCTATTAATATCAAAATTGTTTCAACTCTTTTTTAAAGTAAGTTTTTATAACTTATACATATAAATCAAAATCACATAGCAATAATCAGAGTAAAGAATATATATATTTTAGAGTTAGATCCCAGATATGAATGCTAGGCTGTCATTTAAAATGTTACTGGGAAAATTGCCTAATTTCCCTGAACGTCAATTTTTTATCTGTAATATGGTCATGATATCTTTCTTGTAGCTTGTATGTGAAAGGAAAATATGAGCCTATATTATGAAGCATTTATTCATGAGGTGCCAGATACTCTGCTATACTCTGCATTTTTTTAAAAAAAGGCATATTTCCAGCTCCCAAGAAATTTAGCACCCAAAGGATAATACATATACACAATTGCCTAGAATAAATCTAGTACATAAAATGAATTCCCTATACTGCTTTCTTCTTTTCTCCTATTTTCTATTATAAAGAATCTAAGGCTTCAAAGTGAGATTCTTGCCAACAGGAAATCATCGGTCCTCTGTTTCTTCAAATCACCAGAAATGGCACCTGTCTGATATCAGAGCAGGCTAGACCAGGGAAAACTAAGAACTGAGATAAACTTTCCATGTAGGGCAGCAAATCCATTATAGTATAGATCTTTATCCAACAAAAATCTGTCAGCTAATTCAAGAAACCAAATCAAATCAAAAGTAAAATAAAATGAAATAAAATACAAATAATATCTACAAGGTCTAAAGTTATTCCAACTACAGGAAATGTTAAGAGATTGCACTCTAGTCTTGATGAAGAAATATATCAACGAAGTCCATAAACAAAACAAAATCTTATTTTATGGTTCCAGGAAAACACAAAAAACAAGATGAGAACCCATATGTGACATATTAAGACAAGCATCTAAGTTTCTAGAACTAGAATAAAAGTCAAAGGTTGGCCACTATCAAAAATAAGACAGAATTCCCAACCCTTGAACATTTAAGGATTACCTGGAAAAAGGCTTATTTTATAGGGTTCTTTGTGTTATGCAGGATAATGTATCTCAGTTTTGCCTGAGAAAAAGCTTCTGTTCTCTATTACATAGACTTGGACAAGAAAATAAACTTCACTAATTTTCAGGTTCATCAAAACTTCTTAGTGAATTGCCTATATGCTCATTCTCATGCTAAGTGGGCAACAAACTGGCCTAAAGTCTTGAGAACTCAAGTGTGTTTTCAAGAATTATTGAATATACAACGTGTTATCAAGGGACTTGCTGGAGTCCTTTGGCAGCCTAGGAAAGGAGAAGCACATTACCCAGGAATTAAGGAGAATTAGATCTACTCTCCAAAGACAGGTTACCCTGGGCATTTGCCCTGATTTCTAGGTCATTGATAGCATAAGTCTTGCTCAGAATTCAGCAGCTAGAGAGTCTGTGAGTCAGTCAAAAGTCATGGAGGTTTATGCCCAAGAGATCTAGACAGTAAAGTCAGTTGCTATTGCAACTAAAAGTATAGTATCTCAGGGGCACCTGGGTGGCCCAGTCAGTTAAGCATCCGACTTCAGCTCAAGTCAGGATCTCACAGTTTGTGGGTTTGAGCTCTGCATCAGGCTCTGTGCTGAATGCTTGCTCAGAACTTAGAGACTCCTTCAGTTTCTGTGTCTCCTTTTCTCTCTGTCCCTGCCCCACTCACGGACTGTCTCAGTCTGTCTCTCAAAACTAAATAAATGTAAAAAAAATTTTAATAAAAAATATAATATCTCAACTGGTTCAGATGCCTTGGCTATAATATTCAGAGAATACACACACACACTTGACAGTGACATTATTTTGTAGGGAGATGATTGAGACATGTATTTGTCTAGGCTTTTCTTATTTGTAGTTTCTGGTGTCCCTTTGGAAAAGAAGAAAAAAAGATGACATTCTTTCCATATTAATTCAAGAGATATTCCAATTAGGGATAGGGATAGAGCTTCCCTGAAAATCATGGTATTTATATAAGCCTTTGCTTTGGAAGGACTGAGCTTTAAAAAAAAAAAAAAATCCTTTTTTTGATGGAGAAGTAGATGGAGACCACTACTTCTAGGTGATGAGGATGGTGGCTTTGGTAGCGATGTTCATTCACATGAGGAGTAGGTGAGTTTATAGTGCTCCAGGAGTGGCAAAAAACTGGGAGACTTTCCCAAACTGTATTCTTGAGGTGTTGGGACTTGGTTAGAGTTTCCAGAGAAAATCAGGTACTAGGTTCATGTGGCATTCAAGCAATGAAACTACTGGCTTCAAAGGAACAATGTTCTTTGAAGGAAGCATGGGGACAAGTACATTTTAATGGAAGTTAGCCATAAAACCTCTGCCGTCTTCCATGGGTGTACTCTGATTTTTCTGACTCAATGAGCCAGACTCATTGCTCAGCCCATCTTAACATGTTTCGTGGTTCTTTCAGCTTCCTATCATAGCCCTTAGAGGGTATGAGTGCTCAGACAACAACAATGAATTCTTTGACAATAATGCTTTGATTATGTCCTTAAATTGTGGAGTTTAGTACTTCTTCAGAGATTTCATGTATGAGGCTGAGGTGATTTGCATATAATGGACATAAGGTTAGGGATCTGCTGAGTTGTCAGGTTTATATAAAAATTTCTCGAGTATAGATTTTACAGATTAAAACATGTCCAACATTTTCTATACAAAACTGAAGTCAGTAAAACTGTTTCTTTTTTTAGTGTTTATTTGTTTATCTTTGAGAAAAAGAGAAGGAGGGAGTGTGTGTGATTATGAGCAGGGGAGGGGCAGAGAGAGGATCTGAAGCAGTCTCCACACTGTCAGCACAGAGTTTGATGTGGGGCTCAAACTCACGAAACTTGAGATCATGACCAGAACTGAAATCAAGAGTCAGATGCTCAACCAACTGAGCCATCCAGGTGCCCCAAATGATGTTTCTGTATAACATTGGAAATTAAATTCTCTATTTATTTATACTGTATATATTTCAAATGTTATGTTAATGAATTAAACATTATAAGATTTGTTTTCACATAAAAGGGCAATAAAATACTATCAACAGCAAAGTTATAAATACCTACATCCTACATGAAAACATGGAGACAGAGTATCAGTAAAAATCTATTTCTTCCTCATCTTTTATTAGCATAAATATATATTTACTACAGCATTTTTATCTTGGTTAGTTGTAGAGACATGCCAACCACAGTATCAGCTGATATAAAGTTCAGGAAGTGGACTTCTTTTTTATCATCCTCCATGTTACACTTTTTCAGAAATAAAACATCCTACAGAAACTAACAAAAACTAAATAAAATAATTTTCTTGCTACTGCTGTCAAAGGAGCACAGGGCATTAATAATATAAAGGTCATTCACACAATTGCTGAACCTGTTTTATTTTGTAAGATGACTACCAGACTTCCAGTAAAAGGAATGCAGAAGGTAACATTTTTATAATAAAAGAATAGGGACTATATTAAATATTTAAATTACACTAGGTTGATTTTTTTTAACCAAAGTTACAAATCTATAATATTAATATTTCCTGTCAATTAAATAAAATTTGGTCTTTTATGGGCTGCTTTTATAGCCCTATGACCTGCACTGTGCATGATGTCTCTTACCATTAAGTGATAAACTCATGGGTGTCTAGAGGCATCTCTTTTTTTATGGCTACATTTCCAATGCCTGGTTGCTAACCTTAAAAACAAGTTGATACTAAATAAATATTAGAGGAATGAATAAATGAAATAATGAGTAAATAAATGAATATATGCAATTAGAGGACACACATCTTTGTTTAATCTACCTTAATTTTGAGACAGAGAGAGAAAAAGAGAGAGAGAGAGTGCATGAGCAGGCAGGAGGAGCAGAGAGAGAGAGAGAGGAGAGAATTACAAGCAGGCTCCATGCCATCAGAGCAGAGGCTGATGCAAGGCTCAATCCTATACATTGGGAGATCATGATCTGAGTCAAAATCAAGAGTCAAATGCTTAACTGACTGAGCCACCTAGGTGCCCCAAAACGTACATTTTAGAATCATGGTATTTTAGAGAAGCAATTGAATGACTATCATACCACAATACCAAAGCAGACACAATGATCAATAAAAATATTCCCATTAATACTTTTAAATGTAGAAAATGAAACATTGTTAGGAAGATTCATTTGTAAAGTCTCAAAATTTTGTCTAAGGTTGTCTAGGAAGACCACTCCATCCTTCAAATTTAGGGTGTGAAAGAGAAGCCTTGTCCATTTGCCAAGTAACAAGTCAATTAAATCTTTAATGACTGAGAAGATCTGTACAAAAGATAAGTCTATTTTTCAAATTACAACAAATGGTAATAGGCAGGAAACCTCTCCAAGATACAAACTCAGTCACTGGAACAAAGGCTATTCTCTCTCACATAAACAAAGGTAAACATATTAATTCAAATTCTCTATCTCTATTCTACCCTGAAGAATTTGAAATATAGAAGTCAATAACAGGGTCCAAATAATCAGTCAACAAAAACGGCTAATTTATATAAAAAATGTATACACTTTCTCCATGACAATCGGCTTTTCATTTTTTTTTAATTAATGGGATCAGAAACAAAAAATGTCAGTAATAGATTTATCTACCTCTGCCTATCACACTAAGGTTCTCTAACTCTGAAGATACTTGGTGGTAGACTACTTAGTGAGTGGGGTGAAGGGGAAAGGAGGGTTTTATGTATTTCCCAGGAGTAACAAGCCACTGGATTTTCTATACTCCTAAATATCTTAGTAATGATTTACCGATAAAACCTCTATTGAAATTATTTTTAAACCACTATCTAACCTTTAGAATAATTTTAATATTTAATTATAAATAAATTTTCAAATTATTGTTTTGATTAGAACAAAGAGTTTGTCAAATGTACAAGATGAAAAATTTTTATATGAAATGTGTATATGTAAACCTCTTCGTTTCAGTACGCCTCTTGGAATTCTTCAACTGAGCAATCTAATCGTTGCTTTATTTATTTTAAAGGAACTGAATTTTTCAATATGTTACATGCTATTAATTTATTAAAACCTGCTGTGCATGGATTAAACACAAGCAAGAGGGAATATGTTGACTTCTGGAATATATATGTAACCTCAGTGGGGCTGGAAGACACATTTTTGTTCAAACACTTAACAATGAATAAATTATTTCTTTTTTGTCTCTATTTTTTTTTTTATTTCGGGGGGATTGATTGTTTTTTTTTTTTTTTTACAAATAGTTTATTGTCAACTTGGTTTCCATATAACACCCAGTGCTCATCCCAACAAGTGCCATCCCCCATGCACATATCCCCCCTCCACTCTCACACCCATCAGTCCTCAGTTTGTTCTCAACATTCAAGAGTCTTTCATGGTTTGCCTCTCTCCCTCTCCCCCACCATTTCCCCCACTTTTCTCCCCCTTGGTCCTCCGTTAAGTTCCTCCTAATCCTCCTATACTTGCAGTCATATGGTATTTGCCTGACTTATTTCGCTCAGCATAACACCCTCAAGGTCCATCCATGTTGCTACACATGGCCAGATTTCATTCTTTCTCATTGCCGTGTAGTATTCCATAGTATAGATAAATCACATCTTGATCCATTCGTCCGTTGATGGACACTTAGGCTCTTTCCATGTTTTGGCTATTGTGGAGAGTGCTGCTATGAACATTGGGGTACGTGTGCTCCTATGCATCAGCACTCCTGTATCCCTTGGGTAAATTCCTAGCAGTGCTACTGCTGGGTCATAGGGGAGTTCTATTGTTAACTTTTTGAGGAACCTCCACATTGTTCTCCAGAGGGGCTGTACCAGTTTACATTCCCACCAACAGTGTAGGAGGGTGCCCATTTCTCCACATCCTGGCCAGCATCTAGAGTTCTCTGATTTGCTCATTGTAGCCACTCTGACTGGTGTGAGGTGGTATCTCAGTGTAGTTTTCATTTGTATTTCCTTGAAGAGGAGGGATGCTGAGCATCGTTTCATGTGTCTGTTGGCCATCTGGATGTCCTCTTTGGAGAAGTGTCTGTTCATATCTTCTGCCCATTTCTTTGCTGGGTTGTTTGTTTTTTGGGTGTGGAGTTTGGTGAGTTCCTTATAGATTTTGGATATTAATCCTTTATCTGATATGTCATTTGCAACTATCTTTTCCCATTCCGTTGGTTGCCTATTAGTTTTATGGATTGTTTCCTTTGCTGTGCAGAAGCTTTTAATCTTGATGAGATCCCAACAGTTTATTTTTGCTCTTGATTCCCTTGCTTTTGGGGATGTGTCAAGTAAGAAATGATTGCGGTGGAGGTCAAGGAGGTTGTTTCCTGCTTTCTCCTCTAGGGTTTTGATGGTTTCCTGTCTCACGTTCAGGTCCTTTATCCATTTTGAGTTTATTTTTGTCTATGGTGTGAGAAAATGATCTGCATTTTCTTCTTCTTCTGCATGTTGCTGTCCAGTTCTCCCAACACCATCTATTAAAAAGGCTGTCTTTTTTCCATTGGATACTCTTTCCTGCTTTGTTAAAGATTAGTTGGCTGTACACTTTTGGGTCCACTTCTGAGTTCTCAATTCTGTTCCTTGGTCAATGTGTCTGTTTTTGTGCCAATACCATACTGTCTTGATGATGACAGCTTTGTAGTAGAGGCTAAAGTCTGGGATGATGATACCTCCCATTTTGGTTTTATTCTTTAGTATTATTTTGGCTATTCGGGGTCTTTTGTGGTTCCATACACATTTTAGGATAGTTTGTTCTGGTTTTGAGAAGTATGCTGGTGTAATTTTGATTGAGATTGCATTGAATGTGTAGACTGCTTTGGGTAGTAATGACATTTTAACTATATTTATTCTTCCAATCCATGAGCATGGAATGTTTTTCCATTTCTTTGTGTCTTCTTCAATTTCTTTCATAAGTTTTCTATAGGTTTCATCATACAGTCTTGCATGTTTGTGTTCCCTCAAAATTCACAGGTTGATATCTAACTTCCAATGTGATGGTGTTAGGAGGTGGGGCCTATGGGAGGTTGTGAGGTCACCAGACTGGTGCCTGCGTGATGGGATTAGTGCCTTTATAAAAGAGACCTTGGGGAGGTCTCTCACTCCATCTCTCATGTGAATATAGTTGAGAAGATAGCCTTGTTTGAACCAAGAAGAGAGACCTCACCAGACACTGAATGTTCCAGCACCTTTCCAGATTCCAGAACTGTAAGAAATAAGTATTGTGCAAGATGTCCAGGCAATGCTATTCTGTTATAGTAGCTGGAATGGACTAAGACACACACAATGTGCAGTTTTGGGTCTGGCTTTTTTGCTCCTTATTGGGTACCGCATACCCTAGGAGTGGGTTGTAGTATCATGGATTCCATGTATGGTAAATTCTGGTATGTAATACCAGCATGTTTCTGCATAAGAATTCTCATTGCTCCACATTCTTTCAAATATTGATAATGGCATTTTGTTTTTAGGCATTCTACTAATTGCATAGTGGTATATCATTGGGGTTTTAATTTGTATTTTGCTTATTATTAAAGGAGTCCTGAATATGTTTCCTTATTAAAATATTCTCTTTGCGAAGTAAAAAAAAACAATGACTAAATTAATTAAAATACTTTAAAATAAACACTATTTATAAGCAATAGTTGGACTTAGGAAGAATCAGTGATGTGGAATTATGCCTTCTGATTTTACTGTTTCCAGTCAATTAGATGATATTAGTTACCCATATGCTGCCAAAAGGTGATTTAAGTGAAAACATAACTGAACTATAGCAGTGCTAGATATCCCAATTAAAATGGTATCTGCTGTTTTGGTAAAGAACTTTCTAAGGGATAGTTTTTCAGCTTAGATGGACAGGAGGATCCCTTGTCCACTGTTTCCCTGGGATCCAGGAACTAGATTGTGATTTTTATTCTTCAGAGGCCAGACAAAGGGCCCAGGAAGAGTGGGAAGTTACTAGCTACTGCAAAATCATTATAGAGAGGATGGGTGTAAGGCTACACAAACAGCGATGGATTGCTGCATACTGGTCAGGTCCAGGTCACTGTTTCTTCTTTTTTTTATCAACACCTCCCCAAGTTTGCTAAATTTTCATTGTGTATATTTTTAATCTGTGCTGTCAGAGGGATTTTTACTGAAATACAATGTGCCTATAAAAAAGCTCACAAATCCTACATCACAGCTTCATACATTATAGCAAGTCAGCATGTCCCAGTTACTACCTCACAGAACAATCACTCATTCACTCAACAATTATTTGAGTATCATCCAGGTATCTGGCACTGGGCTAAGTGCTAGAGATAAAACTAATATTGTAATTAAGATATCACAGTCTCTGGCTTTGTGGCATTTGTATTTTAAAGAGACATACCAAAACAAACAAATTATCACTGAAGCTAATAAATAAGCAAGTCAGGGTACTATGATGTAGATTAATAGGCAAAACATAAGTATTTGCAGTCAGGAGGACCAAATCTGCCCATGAAGGAGGAAAGAGCATGCACAGGTGCCCTTCTCAATTCCTACCACTCCCCAGACTCACATCATTCTGAGCCAGACACACTGGCTCTTTGCTACTTCTGAATCACAAAAAACCCGAGCAAGCTTGTGCTTCAGGGACTCTACATTGGTTTATCCCTCTGTTGAGAATACTCCATTACCAGAGAAGTGGATTATTCAGTTTATTCACTTACTTATGGTTTTTAATAAGTATTGCCTACTTAATACTAGGATATTTTATTTTGATTTAGTCTCTAAATTCCTATTGGTGAATTCCAGATTTTTGTCTTCTAACTTCTATACAGTACTCTAATAAGGTGGGCCCATTATTCCACAGCTATAAACATGGTCATGACTCAGTACAGTTCACTATTTCATGGTAAAAAGGTTATGAAATCTTAAATTATGGATAGTAATGTTCATCAGCCATGCCATTAATATGCTTTTATTTTTAATATGGATGAATTAACTAAACTTTATCAATCTGTGGTTCTTTTTATTCTATGAGAGTTTATAAGAGACTTTTGAAAGATACATCAAGTCTTGCAAATCATTAGAGTATTGTTCAGCAAATAAAACAGTATCAATAACTGATTTTTAAAAAACTACTCTGATCACCTAAAAGAGGTAATGTTGTTTCCAAAGCATCTTTCATTTAAAACAGTTTTTTTTTAAATGTCCTTTAGTACCGCAGAGATTAAGGAAGAAATAATTGTCAATTGGAGGGGGTGGAATATGGTATTTAAACTCTAAAAGAGTTTGAATTTGTTTAATTTCTGTAAAAACTCAAGTTCAACATGTTTCCATATTTTTAGTTTAAAGAACATTTTTGTAAAAGTCCTAACACCCATCAGGAAAAGTTTCAAATGTGTTCTCTAATTTTATACTAAATTGTACATTGCTAACTAAAATGAAAAATACAGTTGGAGAGATTCAATAAAAATCACTACCAATTAATGGTACATTCAGTCACTTTGGTGAATTACAGCATATAGATTATTTCACCCTATTCTGAAATACGGCCCTCATAATGCAACATACTGTCATTACTGTAGGGTTGATTGTGGCTAATAATTTAGCTATATTTGGTGTTCAAAGAAAACACACTGGAATTGGCTATTAATAGGAAAAAAGGATTAAAAGGGTACCTATCTTTAATTGAATTCCTAGCATGGGCTAAAACTTATGCTAGGCAGTTTAAATATGCTACCCGTTTAATCATGAAAAGAATAAACTCTCCTGTCTCCTCTTAATATTTTACTTCTGATCATCATATG
This sequence comes from Proteles cristata cristata, assembly GCA_017311185.1. Lineage (NCBI taxonomy): Eukaryota > Metazoa > Chordata > Mammalia > Carnivora > Hyaenidae > Proteles > Proteles cristata. Next base: position 275,697 of record JAESUZ010003658.1, on the reverse strand, counting down.
TGTGGGATTTGTCTCATACCCACCAAATCTCCAACATCATGTGGGCACCCTATAATTCAATTCAATGTGGATACTATTTACCAGAATACTCATTTCCATAAAACTGCTTCCCCACTCTCCTACTTCAAATGCCAACCATTAGTCAGAGTTGTCACCAGTGACCAACTATGAATGAGAGACTCTCCACGACCCCTTCTTAGGGTTCAATAATTTGGTAAAGCAGCTCCACAAATTCATGAGAATAGTTGACTTTCTACATTACTGGGATATTATGTGTAAAATGACTCAGGAACAGCTGCACAGAAGAGAGGCACAGGGCAAGGTATGTGGGAAAGAGCATGGAGCATCCACAACCTCTCCAAGTGCCAGCCTCCCAGCACCTCTACCTGTTCGTCAACTCAGAAGATCTGCAAAGTCAGGAATTTTTATAGTAGTTTCATTACATAGGCATGATTGATTAAATTATTGGCCTGTTGGTGACTAAATTCAACCTCCGGCCCCTCTTCCCTCCATGGAGGTCTGGGAGTGAGGCACAATGTCCCAACCCTCTAAACAAAAGTCCTAAATCACAGCTTGATGCATTTTTAGCAAGTCAACATGTCCCAGTTAGCATATCCCAGCACACTCACTCATTCAACAGTCATTTGAGTGTCAACTAGCTACGTGCATTGTGCTGAGAGCTCTAGATGACACTAGGTGGTAAATAAGACATCACAGTCTCTGACCTCATGGCATTTGTATTCTAATTAAAGAGACAGACCAAAATGAGTAAATGAATTATTACTGACACTAATCAACAAGTAACAGTCAGGGTATTGTGGTAAAGATTAATGGGCAAGACTTAATTTAATTATTTGTGGTCAGAAAAGATAAAAAATGACTATAAAGGAGTCTGACTGAAGTTTAGGCAAGGAGGGAATCCCTGTGAATTACTTTTTACCTCCTGTTATACTTTGTAAAATAAAGAAGTTCACTTGGAATCAGAATATCTGAAATATGGGTTGGGTTTTCCTATTTACTAATATTATTAAGTTCATTTTACTAATTTCTGTAAGTTTTACTTTCTTTATCTGCAAAACAGGTATAATATGCCAAAGGTCTGAAACAATTTAATTATGTGAAAAAGCTTTAAAATGCTATAAAGTGCTTTGAAATGTAAAATGTTACTTTCTGATAAATTAAACCTATTATAGTAATGATTACTTAATGTCTCACCATTTCCGGAGAATATATGCATATGATAGGAGGATACATGCCTTAACTCAAAATACAGACAAACGTTGGTAAGTTTAGATCCTCTGAGACAGAATGAGATAGGAACAGTGTTTCAGAATAGGGAGTGTTATTTTGACATTTCTGAAAGAGAAATGTAATTTGGATTTTCAAAACAACACAGAAGAAATTATGAGATGAAATTCAAAAAGTCTAGGGTACCTGGGTGGTTCAGTTGGTTAAGTGTCTGACTTCATTTCAGGTCATGATCTCATGACTCATGGGTTCAAGCCCCACGTTGGGCTCTGTGCGGACAGCCAGCTCAGAGCCTGGAGCCTGTTTTGGATTCTGTATCTCCTTCTCTCTCTGACCCTCCCCTGCTCATGCTGTCTCTCTCTCTCTCTCTCAGAAATAAATTTAAAAATAAAAAACATTAAAAATTAAAAAAAATAAATTCTAAAAATCTTAAAATCAAATTATTAAAGCAATGGTTTTTGAAAAGTAATTAAAATGATAGTTTACAGGAAATCCACCATTGTAAAAACAAGCTCTGTAAATTCACATTCATTGCAAATTATCCTCATTTCCATTTCATTTTCCTTTTTAAAAGCAAGAACAGAATGAGTAAGGCCTGCTTTAAAGTCATTTTAAATGATAGGATAATTTTAATTAATTAATTTTGAGAGCGAGTAAGTGAGTGTGAGGGAGGGGCAGAGAGAGGGGGAGAGAGAGGGAGAATCCCAACCAGGCTCTGCACTGTCAGCAATGCAGGGCTCAAACTCATGACCTTGAGATCATGAGCTGAGCAGAAACCAAGAGTTGGACACTTAACCAAAAGAGTCACCCAGGTTCTCCAAATAGAATATCTATATAACTGTAAATTTATTAAAAGCCAGCAATGAGTATATTATACATGTATGCCTTTATGTGTGAATCTATTCATAAGTACAAGAGTGCAAATGTAAGGTCCATATCACAACTCTTTCTAATCTTTCCAAAATTTACTGATCTACCCAGACTGGCTTTACTGTAAATTGGCCATGACTGGTATACTCTTATTTCCTGGTCTTTGCAGTGGTTGTTTCTTCTGTTTGGGATGGTCTTCCCCCATATACCCATGTGGCACACTTCCTCACCTCTACTAAGTCTTTATTAAAGTTTCTTTAGGGAGATTCACAAGGTCCAGTCCACTTCAATTGCCACTCGCTACCACCATATTCTCAATCTTCCTAACACTGCTAATTTTTCCCCATCACACTTAATGCTTTCAAATATTTTATACAAGTTACTTTTTATTTCATTTTTTTTAGTTTTTATTTTATTTTGAGAGAGAGAGAGAGAGAGAGCATGTGAATGGGAGAAAGGGCCACAGGGAAAGAGAGAAATAGAGACTCTTAAGCAGGCTCCACACCCAGCAAGGAGCCTGACACAGGGCTTGATCCCATGACCCTGGGATCATAACCTGAGCTGAAATCAAGAGTCAGATGCTCAACCAAGGGAACCACCTAGGTGCCCATATACAACTTACTTTTTAACTTTTGTCCAACTAGAATGTAAATTCTATTACAAAAGAAATGTTTTGTGTCTTTTATTTTTCGGTTTATCTCCAGAACCAATGCCTTGCCTCCAACATTCTAAGTGCTCATTAAATATTTTTGAATGAATCACAGAGCCTTATGTATGCCATGATTTAAGATGATACTTCATGTTCAAGGGGTGCCCAGGTAACTCAGTCAGTTAAACGTGCAACTTTGCCTCAGGTCATGGCCTTGGTTTGAGAGATTGAGCCCCACATCTGGCTATCTGCTGTCACTGTGGAGTCTGCTTTGGATTCTGTGTCCCCTTCTCTCTCTGTCCCTCTGACACTTGAACCCACTCTCTCTCTCAAAACAAACAAAAAAAACCCATGATACTTCATGTTCTTATTCTCTTGTAGTTAACACTCCAACTACTGAAGACAGATTCTTTTTCCTTGACTACAAAGCATCTCTCTGTTGGGTTATAATAAAAGTCTCTAAGATATGAAATGCTTGCGGTTATCAAAGGCACAGAAGAATACAATTATAGTTAACCTGGAGTCCTGATAGCCCTCTCTCTCTGACTGCTTTAGATTAAGTTATTATATATCAATAATTATCTGAAATATTCCATGTACTATATGGATATTATTCCCTAATTAATTTCAAATCCACTAGTACCTACTTTTGCATGAATTAATGAAAAATTAAAGTTTTTAAAGTGTTTCTAAGGTATTTTTTCTATTACAAATCATACATAATAATGATACCCTAATGGAAGAATGAAGGGCAGGAATCATCTCTTTGAACAGAGGAGAGGGAAATACTACGAGCTGAATTGGAGAATAACTGCATTAAATGATTTTTTTTTTTTTACATTGTCTGATTATCTTTAGGGCCAAAGCAAAAGCTCTGGTTAAGATAATTTCACCAGCCAGAAATACCTCCTACACTAGAGCTAGATATAAAGTATTCACTAAAGGTATTGTAGTTTATTAAGGTAATTCTGTTGTCATCCTTTTTTTTTTTACTTGATACATAATTATTCTTTGTTATAGAACTATGTTTCATATCACAGAGAATTTTAGAAATATATTTACTTTTACTTTTGTTTGGGAATAAGTTTTATCTTTTGTATCAACAGAGCAATCACTCCTGAGTAGATCTGAAACATTTATTGATGGTTCATGTAAGTTATACATCTTTGTTAATGAAGGCAATTAATCTATTACCACAGATGGGTTCACACTATCTTTCCTGCACAGACAGCACCTTCTTCTTTCTTACCACATTTAAATCTTCATGACCTCATTTTTCATCCAAGATGATAATTTGTTAGCTACTGACTGCTTTAAGAACCAATCTACCATCCACCCTCTCTATTAGGATTTATGCATAAGTCTCCTCACTGCACAGAGGACTGGCACATGAACTAAAGAGTTGTAGGGGCCACCCATCAAATGGGTGACAGCCTTGAGTCTATATCAACACTTAAGAGGAGCTGAATTAACAACCTGGTTCTTTACCCTTCTGAGCAGCATCAGGCTGAGGGAAAATGATTTTCCTTGCTTTGTTCACTGAACTTTCTAATTAAAGAAACTTCTCTAATCCTTTTCCTCAAACTGATGGAGCTTGACTTTTCAGAGGAAAATTGACACTGATTTCTCAAGAGATGGCAAAGTTATACATTCTTTTCTCTGCTTGGTTTTATCTGTCTCCAGCAATTGCAGTTCTGATTTATCAGTTCCTATGCCCCAGCTATTAGCTGATTGAGCCCAGCCCTCAATAAAGTATATGGGGCTAAGTGGGGCACGGTTATTTCTTGAATGAAAAATAAAATGTGTTGAGCCACACTAAGTATGTCTGCTCCATGTGTACAACATGCCAAAATTATTTCCAGTTAATACTTAAATATACGTGAGGTTTGCCGTTTCATTATCAAACCTAAAAATTCTGAGTATTTAAATGAATGCAACCAATTAATAAGTGCTGAAAATAATTAAAATGAAAGTGTTCTTAAGAAAAATGTTGAGGTTTAATTTAAAAAATGAATGAAGATTTATTTATTCAATTACACAGAACACATGTGCTCTTGATTATACAGCATAGAATTAAAAGAGAGATTCATGCTTAAGTGCATGGACTCTCAACAGAGTATTTGGAATCAAATTCTGGCTTTGTGACTCACTAGTTTTATGATCAGGAACAAGTTAATTAATCATCCTGTGCCTTGTTTTTCTCAAATGTCAAATGGGTATGTTGGAAGACAACTGGAAATCATTCATGTTCAAGGCAGACAAATATCCTGCAAAGCACAGGATGGTTTACCCTAGGCCACAGCATTAACACCCAGCATGTAAAGGAGCCTTATGTTGAGGTGAATAAAGAAAGAATATTTCGTACATGTACTGTGTGAGGGTGGAAAATAAAACTAAGTTGTAAATGAGAAGCTGTGAGTTTACATGCACAAACAAGTCATAAGACCCCACCAATTATTTGCATCCAGAAATGAAAGATAGTTGGCTGAATATATAGAGATATTTTAAAAAATATACTGTCACACCATAGAGCCTATCACCCAAATTACTACGAAAATAAATATGCCTACCTATCATCACTAAAGGCAAAGATAGATGGAACAGATTTGTAAAAATCGAGTGTTAAGTTTCGTTCTTAAGAAGCAAGATGCATCATTGATATTAAGTGCCATACCAGCTAACCACAAAATCAGCCAGAAGCCCAAGAATTGACCCAGACAGGCCACACACTGAAGAAGTGGCTTCTGAGAATATGGATCATATTCCCATTCTTTTATTTTCTACTTGCCACAGGCACTGTTAGTGCTGTGAGTATGGCAACCCAACTGCCTTATTTCTTGTTTTTTTTTTTTAATATTTTTATTTATTTCTAGGAGAGAGAGAGAGAGAGAGAGAGACAGAAAGAGAGAGAGAGACAGAGACAGCGTCTCTGAGAGAGCAGGGGAGGGTCAGAGAGAGAGGGAGATACAGACTCTGAAATAGGCTCCAGGCTCTGAGCTGGCAGTCAGCACAGAGCCCGACGCGGGGCTCGAACCCACGAACCGCGAGATCATGACCTAAGCGAAAGTCGGACGCTTAACCGCCTAAGCCACCTAGGTGCCCCCCAACTGCCTTATTTCTAAGACTTATTTCTACTAGGTATTCTGTAATAACTTCTCTTCCAGTTATCTGAAAAGGAATGAGAGCTAATGCAGCTATAGCTTATATAACAGATTTTGTTTCTAATACCGTGGGATTAATACCTGTACTCAAGTCTAGCCGACATCATGTGAGTTTAAACGGGATCCTATGCACAACATGTTTAGTACAGTGCCTGGCTCTTTGTAAGTAATAAACACAAGTAGCCCATCATCATCATCATTATCATTATGGTCATCATTACTATGTTCTAGACACAGTTCATACACCAGGAGATACACACTGAACATGGTCAATTTGAGCACTGCCTTCAGGGAGTTTACATTTTATTGGGGAGGACAAGAAACAAATATGTTAAAGCTAAAGTTAAAGGTATATAAAGCCCCAGAACTCAGAATGTGCTAAAAACTACAAAGAAAATGAACATGACAAGTGAGCTACAACAGAGCTGGAGATCACTAACTTAGGACAGTTAGGAAAGACGTAGTATTTTGAGGTAGTACTATGAGCTAAAGCCTGAAGAGCAAATGTTAAAGTCCAAGTCAGACATTCAAAGAACTAGGAGAAAGGCAACCCTGCTAATTTGAAACCACAAAGGAAAAATATTAAGGCCAGGAAGAGCATGGCTTGCATGAAGAGAAATAATCCTAGCATATATGGAACACAGCAAATGAGGAAGTAGAACATGTAACAAGAGGGTGCACAATGAGGTAGAGTAAAGATAATATAAAATATCAGTAAAGAAAAAATTAGCATGTCATCATGGTACAAATGGAAAGCCACTTAACAGTTTTAAATAAAGATACATTATGCTGTGATTTATTTCTAAAATGATCAAAGCCACTCTGCCTGCTGGGCCCCAAGGGGTCAAAGGGGGAAACAATGGAGACCACTCAGAGGGCTGGTGCTTAGATCAAGTGCAGTTTTGAAGATGAGTTACTGTTTGAGATGGAAAAGACTGTGATGGAGCCATGGAAGAATAGAGGAGGCAGAAAGACCTATTATGAGTGAGCTGCTGTAATCTAGGTGAGAGGTTAAGACCAACCTAAGCAAAGACAATAAAGAGAAATGGGCGAGTCTGGGGGCTCTTAAAGTGGAGGAACAAGGAATATTTTGCCATTAACTAGAAGTCAGAAGTGAAGAAGAAAGAGTCAATGATTATCTTCAAGTTCTGGTTTAGGCAACCAACTATATTTCAAGGCCATCCATTGATACCTTGCACGGTTAACAACACGAGAAACCAGTTTTATTGAGAGATTGTGTGTGTATGTATGTAATATGTTCAATTATCAAACAGATATGTCCAGTAACAGTTGGATAAATGGAGCTTAACCTGCTGAAACATTTTGAGAATATATATATATATATATATATATGGTGTGCATATGTGTATACACATACACACATATATCCCACTACCCAATCAGAACAGGTTCTGATCATAGAATTTGAATAGGGTCCCAGAGGCTCCCCACTGGGTAAGAAAATAACCATTTAGCAAATACACAGTGAGAGTTCCCTGAGGGTCCTTGAGATAGGTTAAGTAGCAAACGTAATCCTGGAGGTGGACAGAAGGATTAGGACAGACACTGAGGGACTACTGAGCAACCATTACATGACAATTTCAGTAACTTCCGAACTTGTTCATTCTTACTGGTGCACATCATCTAAACGTTATTCCTGTTAATTATGCTACAAATTCCAGCATAAAAATTGGCATAGACCTCTAACTAATACCTATGGGCATCAAACAAGAAATTGTGCCTATACTTAGCACCGATCTTCCATGGTATACTGGAGAATCTCCTTACCTTTTTTCTTCATTAGTAGCTGATGAACAGAGGGCATGGAAAGGCCCAGACGAGCACAAAAAAATCAGAATGAACAGCTGCCCTGTACCGGAGCTTCCAAAGACACAATACAAGTGACAGGGATAAACTGATGTTGTGACAGTTTAATTTATCATCACTACAGCAGCTATAATGTCAAAAGAATCAAAAAAACATTCATGGACACAGATGGGGGAAAAAAAAAACTAACAAAATTTTGGTCTATGTAACCAAAGAACCAGGAAACAGGCAGTCTGGACTGAAAACTTATAGATAGTAACTGCTCTACTCTAGCCAAATACCTCAGAGAAAAAGGGAAGCCCCACCTCCATACCCACCAGCAAAGACTGAGTGGACAAGATGAACTTCTACCCTGCCCAGCTCTAACTAGGCATCCCAAGACCCTGGCTGGTGTGGTATTGGACAAGACCAGGAGGGAGCTTTCCTTCCTGCTAAGCTTCCTACTTCCTCTACTCAGACCCACCCTGGTCAGGGGAAACCACTGGCTGAATCTAGACTTTCAAACTCACCCAGGGCCATGATACCCTTAGTGGAAGTGGTCTCACAGAGGTTCTAGCAGGGTTTTCCACACCGCTCAGCAGCAAGGAAGCCACTCCCTCACATAGGCAAACAAAAGGTCAGCACTGCCCCTCCCCCTCCCAGCTAGGGCTATATCAGCAGGCCTGGTAGATATCCTGCCTTGTTACCCCCAGCCAGAATTAAGGAAGAGCTGCTCCCTTTCCCCAATCAGAATCTGGACTTTTATCCCTACCTGGCAATACCAAAGCAACACCTTCTATCCTACCAGAGTGGTGTCAGAGGAGGCCTGCTCCTCACAATTTAAATAAGATTCAAAGTCTCATCATATAATTACCCAAATGATCCAGGTTTCAGCTGAAAATCACTCATCACGCCAAGAACCATGAAAATCTCAAGTTAAATGAGAAATGACAATTGACAAATGCTTATAATGAGCTGACATGAATATTAAAATTATTTGACCAACACTTTCAATCAACCATCATAAAAATTAAAATGCTTCAATGAGCAACTGCAAATAGATTTAACTAAAACAAATGAATAAAAAACACAACACTCAGTAAAAACTAGAAGATATAAAGAAGAACCAAATGGAATTTTTACAGTTGAAAAATGTAATCTTCAAAATAAAAATCTCGGGGCGCCTGGGTGGCTCAGTCAGTTGAGCCTCCGACTTTGGCTCAGGTCATGATCTCAAAGTTCATGGGTTTAAGCCCCACGTCAGGCTCTTTGCTGGCAGCTCAGAGCCTGGAGCCTGTCTTCAGATTCTGTGTCTCCCTCTTTCTCTGACCCTCCCCTGCTCATGCTGTCTCTCTCTCTCTCAAAAACAAATAAACATTAAAACATTTAAAAAATATATTAAAAAAAAACAAAATAAAAATCTCAGCACATAGACTGGACAGAAGAACGGAGAAGAGAGAGGGGGGAGGATCAGTAAACCTGAAGAGCAATACAACAGAAACAGTCAATATGAACAATAAGGAAAAAGCAAAGAAAAAACTTAAGAGAGACAAAAAAGACTATATATTCACAGATATAAAAATGAAAGGGTAGCACAAGAATTATTTTTGTGGTGACAGAATAATTTTGTATTTCAACTACACCTATGAATATGAATATACATCTATAATTGTTCCAAAATAAGTTTTTAGAAAGAAAGATACTAGTCAGACATTTGCTAGCTTAAAAAAATTGTTTTCAGGATTTATTTAGTTTTTGAGAGACAGAGTGTGAGCAGGGGATGGGCAGAGAGAGGAAGACAAGAATCCAATGCAGGCTCCAGGCTCCAAGCTGTCAGCACAGAGCCCAACATGGGGCTCTAAATCAGAACTACGAGATCATGGCCTCGGCCAAAGTTGGCCCCTTGACCGACTGAGCTGTCCCGGTGCCTTGCTAGCTTTTTTTAAAGAAAAAAATTAAAGTTATTATCAATATATTTGGATATATTTCTAAAACCGTGTTTTCATCTCTTCCCCAGTCCTTTTTGTTTGTTTCCCTCCCTCTTACCTTTCTTTTAGATTTACTGTTACTTTCCCTTTATTTCTTATTTTTTCTCTGTTATTTCCAAAGTATATTTAAACTTTTTTTGCTAATAGTGTATTTTTGATGTAAGTGTGCCTGTTTAACCGAACAAAGTAGTAAATTTATTAATAGTTAATATTAAATTAATAGAATTTCCCCCAAATATTAAAAAGTCTCTTAATAATTTCTTCCTGATGTATAGGTTACTTTGTCCAATGGTTTAATTCTAGTCCTTTTCATTTCACAAATTAGATATTAATTTTTCCCAGGCAATGTTGGTTTATACTACTTATTTATCATACTTGTGGGACACCAGAGTGGCTCATTCAATTGAGCACTGACTCTTGATTTTGGCTACGATCATGATCTCATGGTTCATAAAATCAAAACTTGATCAGGCTCCAAGCTGGGTTATGTAGTCTGCTCAAGACTTTCTCTCCCCACTGATCCCACTGATCATGTGTAGCCTGCTTGGGATTCTCTCTCTCTCTCCCTCTCTCTCTCTCAAAACAAATATATTTAAAACAAAACAGGAGGGGGGGCAAGATGGCGGAGAAGTAAGGAGCTCTGTACTTGCACTCGCGCCCATACATCACACAGAAAAGATCTGAAGCCATTGGAAACCTTACAAAACCTGAGAGACTGGGAGAAAAAGGACGCAGAATCCACTGAGAAAGCCTCCTAACGTGAGTGCGAACCGGGGAAGGTAAAATCGGGCCGGGATCGGAGCCTCCAGGGTGGGAGGCGATTCCCCTCTACCCTCTACGGGGAGTGAGAGGGGAAAAGGAGAGAGTCCGAGACAGAAAAATCTCCGCTCAGTGCATAGAAAGACCGTACTTGCCAAATACCTGCACACCAAGTCCCCTCGCGACAACTGGTCCTGGGGGAGGCTGAGCACACAAACTGCTTCTTTGTGCCGCTCCTGGAGGTTGGGTTTTAAAGCAGCAGTGGTGCGCCTGCCACCATTGTAGCTCCAGGGCGGCTGGGACCCCTGAAAGAGCCGCGCAGACACCGGGCGTCCGCGCTCCTGGCTGGCTGGAACTCGAGAGGGAAGGCAAAGAGCTAAAAACTGGGAAATTTGCCTGTGAGTTCGTGTTTCGGGTGACGAGCCATAGAGAGACCCGGTTTTCCTCACTCCAGCGGGCTCAGGCTACGCGGACCCGGCAGGCAAGGCCCCGCGCCTGCGCGCCAGCCTCACCCAGAGAAGTAAGCAGCGATCCTGACTCCGTCCCAAGAGCTCAGCAGGGAGCCTGGAATAGCCCAAGGGGGTTGCCTGGGAAGCTGTGTCTAAGGCAACTTCAGCGGGGCACAGACTGGGATTTGGAGATTGGAACTGGCCTGGGTTGAAGAGTGCAACCAACTTCGGCTGCGTCCCCGGAACGGGGAGTTGACACGCCAAAAAAAAAAAAAAATAAATAAAGCGAGCTGCAGCGCGGGGTTCAAGAAGGGACTGGAGCACCGTCACTCTCCTCCCCACAATCGCCAAGGCAGAAACCCCGCCTGAGGCATCGGATCACGCCACGCCCATCCCTGCCTGAGAGGTGCCCTCCTCCCTTTTTTTTCCCCTTTTTTTGCTTTTTTCCTTTTTTTTTCTTCTTTCTTTTTTTTTCCCTTTCTTTTCTCTTTTTTTCTTCTTCTTTCACTTTTCTCGCTTTTTTCCCCAAAACACTGACCTGATTAACTCTGGTCACCAGCTTGCTTAAACAATCACAACAAGTCCATTCTGTAAATATAAATTCTTTTTTTTTTATGTTTTTTTTTTTTAAGGTTTTTATTTATTTCTAGAGAGACAGAGAGACAGCGTGAGCAGGGGAGGGTCAGAGAGAGAGGGAGTCACAGACTGAAACAGGCTCCAGGCTCTGAGCTGGCAGTCAGCACAGAGCCCGACGCGGGGCTCGAACCCACGAACCGCGAGATCATGACCTAAGCGAAAGTCGGACGCTTAAACGACTAAGCCACCCAGGCGCCCCTGTAAATGTAAATTCTACACCTACCGACTTGTTCAGCTATTTCTCTCAGGAGTAATTAGACTATATAGTTTCTCTGGATAATTCCAGCATCCTTCTCTCACCTATCCAACCATATTCTACCCTTTATCTCTTTGAAAAAGCTTCTTATCCCTTCTGCCTGTTCATTCTATTTCCAAATCTGCCTTGTCTCGCCCTGCCTTCTCTCTTTTTCTCTATGCTCTTCAACCACCACTGCATACACACGGCTATTTAACTGTAGCTGGGAAATCCAGGTATATGCTTTAAACCGTTCTTGGTCCATCGGTTTTCTTCTTTTTTCCTTTTCTTTTCCCCTTTTTGACCCTTTTATGAATTTTATGCTCCCTATTATTTGCCCTCCCTCCTCCGTCTTTTCTATTAACTTTTTCATTTTCCCTCTCGCTTTGCATGTTAGTTGAATCAGCCTGTGCATTTGTGTACTCCTGCTCCCTGTGTGTTTGTCTGTCTGTTTTCTTTTCCAGGGCTACCTCAAGAAACAAGCTAGAGTACACAAGGTGAAGAGTGCCAAATATCACTACGAATAGGAAAATAAAATAACTAAGGTCCCAACAAGAGTGACCGAGGGATACCATTCAAAAAACAATCTCTGAAAGGATAGACCCTGGAAAGTCAAAGAGTCTTCTTGGATATAGCAGCGCTCATAGAAACAGAGAGCATAACAGGCCTTTAAAACCAACAAGAGCCAGAAAGCTAACTAAAATGATGAAACGAAAGAGCTCTCCTCCAAAGAAACTCCAAGAAGAAATGACAGCTAATGAACTGCTCAAAACAGATATCAGCAGCTTAAGTGAACAAGATTTTAGAATAATAATGGTAAAATTAATAGCAGGGCTTGAAAAAAACATAGGGGACATCAAAGAAACTATGGCTACAGACAGAATGGAAAATAAAAATAGGCATGAAGAATTAAAAAATGTGATACATGAGATCCATAAAAAATTAGAGGCCTCCAATGCACGGATTGAAGAGGCAGAAAGGAGAATAAGTGATTTAGAAGACACCATTATAGAAAAATAAGAAGCTGACAAAAAAAGAGACAAACTGATCCAGGAACAGGAAAGAAGAATTCGAGAGCTCAGCGATACAGTCAAACGCAACAATATCCGTACCATAGGAATCCCAGAAGAGGAAGAGAGAGGGAAAGGTGCTGAAGGAGTCCTGGAACAAATTATAGCAGAGAACTTCCCCGACCTGGGGAAGGAAGTCAATGTGGAAATACAAGAGGCTCAGAGGACTCCCCTCAGACGTAACTTGAATCGATCTTCTGCACAACATATCATCGTAAAAATGGCAAAATACAAGGACAAAGAGAGAATTCTGAAAGCAGCTGGGGAGAAAAGGGCCCTCACATACAAAGGGAAACTCATCAGAGTGGTGACAGACCTATCTACTGAAACGTGGCAGGCCAGAAAGGAATGGCAAGAGATCTTCAATGTGATGAACAGTAAAAATATGCAGCCAAGAATCCTCTATCCAGCAAGCCTGTCATTCAAAATAGAAGGAGAGATAAAAACCTTTCCAAACAAACAGAAATTGAAAGAATTTGTCACCACGAAGCCAGTCCTACAAGAAATCTTGAGGGGGATGCTCTGAAGGAAAGGTTGCAAGGAACAAAGATTCCAGAGACACCACCACAAACATGAACCCTACAAAAGATACAAAGACTCTAAACCCACATATTTCAATAATAACACTGAATGTAAATGGGCTGAATGCTCCAATCAAAAGACATAGGGTAGCAGAATGGATTAAAAAACAAAATCCATCTATATGCTGTCTACAAGAAACTCATTTTAGACGGGAAGATACCTTCAGATTAAAAGTAAGGGATGGAGAAATATATATCATGCTACAGGAAATCAAAAGAAAGCCAGAGTAGCGATACTTATATCAGACAAACTGGACTTTAAATTAAAGACAATCACAAGAGATGAAGAAGGGCACTAAATAATAATTACAGGGTCCATCCATCAGGAAGAACTCTAACAATCATAAATGTCTATGCACCGAATATGGGAAAACCTATATATCTAAAACAATTAATCACAAACAGAAACAATCTTCTAGATAAGAATGTGCTAATAGCAGGGGACTTTAATACTCCGCTTACAGCAATGGATAGGTCAACCAGACAGAAAATCACTAAAGAAATAATGGACTTGAAAGATACATTGGACCAGATGAACCTGACGGATATATTTAGAACTTTACATCCTGAGGCCAGGGGATTTACTTTCTTCTCAAGTGCGCATGGCACATTCTCCAAGATAGATCACATACTGGGACATAAAGCAGCCCTCAATAAATATAAAAGAATAGAGATCATACCATGCACACTGTCAGATGACAATGCTTTGAAACTTGAAATCAATTACAGGAAGAAGTCTGGAAAACTTCCGAAAAACATGGAGGTTAAAGAACACCCTTCTAAAGAATGAATGGGCCAATCAGGCAATTAGAGATGAAATTAAAAAATATATGGAAACAAATGAAAATGAAAACACAACAATTCAAAATCTATGGGATGCGGCAAAGGCAGTCCTAAGAGGAAAGTACATTGCTCTCCAGGCCTATTTCAAGAGATTAGAAAAAACGCAAGTCCAAAATCTAACAGCTCACCTAAAGGAACTAGAGGCAGAGCAACAAGAATGCCCTAAACCTAGTAGAAGAAGAGAAATAGTAAAAATTAGAGCAGAAATAAACAACATAGAGACCAAAGAAACAATTGAACAGATCAATGAACCAAGAGTTGGTTTTTTGAAAAAGTAAACAAAATTGACAAACCTCTAGCCAGACTTATCCAAAAGAAAAGAGAGAGCACCCAAATAGACAAAATGATGAATGAAAATGGACTTATTACAACCAACCCCTCAGAAATACAGGCAATTATCAGGGACTACTATGAAAAATTATATGCCAAAAAATTGGACAACTTAGATGAAATGGACAAATTCCTAAACACACACTCACTACCAAAATTCACACGGGAAGAAAAATAGAAAACCTGAACAGACCCTTAACGAGTGAAGAAATTGAATCAGGGATCAAAAATCTCCCAACAAATAAGAGCCCTGGACCTGATGGCTTCCCTGGGGAATTCTACCAGACATTTAAAACAGAATTAATCCCAATCTTCTCAAGTTATTCCAAAAAATAGAAAGCGAAGGAAAACTCCCGGACTCATTTTATGAAGCCAGCATCACACTGATTCCCAAGCCAGACAGAGATCCAGCAAAAAAAGAGAACTACAGGCCAATATCTTTGATGAATACGGATGCAAAAATTCTCAACAATATCCTTGCAAATCGAATCCAGCAGCATATAAAAAGAATCATCCACCAAGATCAAGTGGGATTCATTCCTGGGTTACAGGGCTGGTTCAATATTCGCAAATCAATCAATGTGATCCATCATATCAATAAAAGAAAAGATAAAAACCATATGATCCTGTCAATAGATGCAGAAAAGCATTTGACAAAATACAGCATCCCTTCTTAATAAAGACTCTCGAGATAGTTGGGATAGAAGGAACCTACTTAAACATCATCAAAGCCATCTATGAGAAGCCTTCAGCTAACATCATCCTCAACGGGGAAAAACTCAGAGCTTTCCCCCTGAGATCAGGAACACGACAGGGATGCCCACTCTCACCACTGTCGTTTAACATAGTGCTGGAAGTCCTAGCATCAGCCATCAGACACCAAAAGGAAATCAAAGGCATCAGAATTGGCAAAGAGGAAGTCAAACGTTCACTCTTCGCAGATGACATGATACTCTACATAGAAAACCCGACAGACTCCGCCAGAAGCCTACTAGAACTGATCCAAGAATTCAGCCAAGTTGCAGGGTACAAAATGAACGTAGAGAAATCGGTTACATTCTTATACACCAACAATGAAGCAACAGGAAGAGAAATCAAGAAACTGATCCCATTCACAATTGTACAAAAAACCATAAAATACCTCGGAATAAACCTAATCAAGGATACAAGTGATCTGTATGATGAAAACTATGGAAAACTTATGAAGGAAATTGAAGAAGACACAAAGAAATGGAAAAACATTCCATGCTCATGGATAGGAAGAATAAATACAGTTAAGATGTCATTACTACCTAAGGCACTCTACACATTCAATGCAATTCCAATCAAAATGGCACCAGCATACTTCTCAAAACTAGAACAAACTATCCAAAAATTTGTATGGAACCACAAAAGACACCGAACAGCCAAAGTAATCCTGAAAAATAAAACCAAAACGGGAGGGATCACCATCCCAGACTTTAGCCTCTACTACAAAGCTGTCATCATCAAGACAGCATGGTATTGGCATAAAAACAGACACATAGACCAATGGACAGAACTGAGAACTCAGAAGTGGACCCAAAAGTATACAGCCAACTAATCTTTGACAAAGCAGGAAAGAATATCCGATGGAAAAAAGACAGCCTTTTTAACAGATGGTGTTGGGAGAACTGGACAACAACATGCAGAAGAATGAAACTAGATCATTTTCTCACACCATGCACAAAAATAAACTCAACATGGATAAAGGACCTGAACGTGAGACAGGAAACTATCAACACCCTAGAGGAGAAAGCAGGAAACAACCTCCTTGACCTCCACCGCAGCAACTTCTTACTTGACACATCCCCAAAAGCAAGGGAATCAAGAGCAAAAATAAACTGTTGGGACCTTATCAAGATTAAAAGCTTCTGCACAGCCAAGGAAACAACCCAGAAAATTAATAGGCAACCAACGGAATGGGAAAAGATAGTTGCAAATGACATATCAGATAAAGGGTTGATATCCAGAATCTACAAGGAACTCACCAAACTACACCCCCTAAAAGCAAACAACCCAGTGAAGAAATGGGCAGAAGATATGAACAGACACTTCTCCAAAGAGGACATCCAGATGGCCAACAGACACATGAAACGATGCTCAGCATCCCTCCTCATCAGGGAAATACAAATCAAAACCACACTGAGATACCACCTCACGCCAGTCAGAGTGGCTAAAATGAGCCAATCGGAGAACTCTAGATGCTGGCGAGGATGTGGAGAAACGGGCACCCTCCTACACTGTTGGTGGGAATGTAAACTGGTACAGCCCCTCTGGAAAACAGTGTGGAGGTTCCTCAGGAAACTAACAATAGAACTCCCCTATGACCCAGAAATAGCACTGCTAGGAATTTACCCAAGGGATACAGAAATGTTGAGGCATAGGAGCACATGTACCCCAATGTTCATAGCAGCACTCTCCACAATAGCTAAAACATGGAAAGAGCCTAAGTGTCCATCAACAGATGAATGGATCAAGAAGATGTGGTTTATCCATACCATGAAGTACTACATGGCAATGAGAAACAATGAAATCTGGCCATGTGTAGCAACATGGATGGACCTTGAGGGTGTTATGCTGAGCGAAATAAGTCAGGCAGAGAAAGACAAATATCATATGTGTGCACTTATAGGTGGATTAGGAGGAACTTAACAGAGGACCAAGGGGAAGAAGAAGGGCAGAAATGGTGGGGGAAAGGGAGAGAGGCAAACCATGAGAGACTCTTGAATGCTGACAAAAACTGAGGACTGGTGGATGTGGGGGGAGGAGGGGTGGGCATGGAGGAGGACACTTGTGGGGATGAGCACTGGGTGTTATGTGGAAACTAATTTGACAATTAACTATTTGTAAAAAAATAAATAAATAAAACAAAACAAACAACCCAACAAAAACCACTTCACCTCACCCTTTCTTCCCTTAGAGGCATTCTATTTAATGTAATATCTTTTCCAGGTAAATTAATCTTTGGAATTTCTTTTAGTGTGTGTCTGTTGATAGTAAATTCTTAGTTTTTGTTTTTCTAAAGATATTTTTATTTCTCCTTCACAAATGAAATCATTCCTTCTAAGTACTGAATTCTAGGTTGATAGTTACATTATCTCAGCACATAGAAGAAATTCTTCCACTATTTTCTGTCTTTTATTACTGTTGTTGAATATAAACTGGTTTCAATTACTATTCTTCCATAATTGATCTTTTTTTCTTCTTTGGCAGCTTTAAAAATGTTTGTTTACTTGGTATTCTCCAGTTTAACTAGATATGTCGAGGTGGAGATTTATTTTTATGTATCCTATTTACATTTCCCTGAGTTTCCAGAATATCATGATTATTGTTGATCAAAAATTTTGGAAATTTTGGAGTAATTTTATTTTCTAATATTTTTTCCACCCTGTTTCCTTCTGCTCAACACCAAGACCAAAGCAACCAAGTTTCTTGTTCTTTTTTCATTCATGCCTAAGGGCCAAAATCCAGCTTTGATACTCACCTTCCATGAGTTCACTTGATTAGGAGTCATGGAAAATCCTTACAGTTACATGAGTTGGTAATATGCTTAGATATTTTTTCTATATTTTAACCAATATTTTTAATTCAACTAAATATATTGAATTGCCATATTGCCAGAAGTAACATATATTTTATGTTATTTTTCATCTGTTTTATGCAATAAATTAAATACTATAATTAGGACATTGACTAAGGCCTTATATAGGATTCAAAGAGCGCACAACAGTCTTCCACACATGGAAGATGGTACATACTTAGTTTTTCAAAGTAAAATAAAAAATGTTGAACTGAAAATATTGTGGGAAAATTATTTTCCTAAATTTCAAATAATTTCATCAAATAATTTGATTCAACAGTTAATTCAGCTCTGACTTGAAATATTTTTACTTAACTTTTTATCTATTTTATATAAAGGGAAATGTTCTAAACATTTTACTATTCTGTCTTCATCCTTAACTTTAATTGTGCTTTAAAGCTTATGTGACTCTAATGATTCTATTAGCTAAAGTAAAAAAAAGGGAATGGGATTTCACAACGGCATGAATATTAGGTGGCAGGATCATGGGGCCACCTTCAAGTCTGTCACAATGAGAATTATACATTATTTATTATTATTATATATGTCTCTGAAAGAAATAGACACAGACTATACCCTTATATAAGAAATGCCTCCCCACCATTATTGAAACACAAGTCTGAGATAAATCCATACAAGTCAAGCCAAAACTGTGGTTCCCAGAATAATACCATCTATCATGTAGGTACTAATGATAAAATGATAGGATCCATCTGAATTCTTCTCTTCTTAAGCCAAAGGTATGGCTTGATTAAAAGTTAGTCATGGGTAAGAATCATGACAGGAAGAACAATACCATCATGGTTTATTTTTAATATAAGAATAAATTGAAAAACTAAAAGTCATTGGCAAATCAGCTTTTTATACTGTTAAATAGATGGTATTAAAATCTTTCTGCCTGGGGCGCCTGGGTGTCTCAGTCGGTTAAGCGTCCAACTTCGGCTCAGGTCATGATCTCATGGTTTGTGGGTTTGAGCCCTGCGTCAGGCTCTGACAGCTAGCTCAGAGTCTGGAGCCTGCTTCAGATTCTGTATCTCCCTCTCTCTCTCTGACCCTCCCCTGCTCACTGTCTCTCTCTCTCTCAGAAATAAATCAAAACATTTTAAAAATTTAAAAAACATAAAATATTTCTGCCTAATACTGTATTTAATGAAATCAAAACAATATTGATATGACAAAAAGGTGTTAAGAGAAACTTTTCAGATGACTAAGTCATGATTGCTCAGTCTGAGACCTATTGTAAAATATAATCTATTATAAGCTGCATTCTGACATAGCAAGGTGCTAAAATGAAAAAGTATCTCAGAATCAGCAATATATAGTATCTAGAAAATTTTTCCTGCTGAAATGATTTTAATATGATATTGATTTCCTTGAAAAAACAAATTATTTTGAAATGTTTTCTTTACTTAGCTAGTAATATGGTTTTCTTTACCAAAATTGGTTACATCTACTGGAATTTCACAAACATTACTAATATATTTACATAAAGTATTAACACCTATTTTTTAAAATCTAATTTTACCCCTCAGGGTCTCCAAAGTACACTGTGATTAAAAGAGATATCCTATGAAAGAAGAGTTAACCTGTGAAGTCCATCTATAATATTACACATTGTAATTCATCATGCCTAGACATGGGGTCCTCATTCTAGTAAAGTGATGAAGCAGTACAATCAGTTCATAAACCAAAACCAAAGAAAAATAAGTAAACAAGACTAAGAATATCTTGAATAAGTAATGGGAACAACAATCTCCAACATTTATTAAGTATTTTCTGCCAAACCAGGAGTAAAGTCTCCTATAAATAAAACATGTCAATTCTGGACGGGACTTTATAGTTTTCTTCAATGCAATGATGGAGAATTGGCTACTTCTAAAGAAACTAGTTCTATTATCATGGGTTCAAAGCACTCTCTATTAATTTGAGCAATGAGTGCTTTTAGGTGATTAATGCCCTAGGACCCTATAAGTAGTATTCCTGTACACAACAAAGGTGTGTAATAACTCACCAGGACTTTCTTACGATAAGTACTTTGAAGAAAGAACAACAAATGGAGTGAAGGAACACTATAGTGAGAAAATGTACAACATATTAATATAAACTGTCTTCTGATAACCCAGTTAACTGAATAAAACCAAAATTTTCACTCAGGCAAAATGGGTGTTTAAAGATTGTAATTAATTTATTAGTCCAAATCAAAAGATAAGAAACATAAAAATTAGAATATATGTCTTTGAACCATTAACTAATTATTGATTTGACCTGAACTAATAGGCTCTCCAAGTAACCATTCATTTTCTAATGGATACAAAACATAGAAATATGGTCAAGCATACAATTTATTTCATTTTTGTCTCTTTAAATGTTATAATCTAACATTTTACTTAATTTTCCCTCCACATATTTTTGTATTTAAAAACTTTTTTAATGTTTATTTCTTCATGTTGAGAGAGTGCAAGCAGGGTAGGAGCCGACAAAGAGAGAGACAGAGTATCCCAAGCAGGCTCGATCTCACAACTGTGAGATCATAACCTGAGCTGAAATCAAGAGCTGGATACTGACTCACTGAGTCACCCGTGTGCCCCTAATAAAAATTTTAAACTTCAACAGGAAATTACACTCTCAGAAACATCATTTAACAATTCTCCCTTGAACCACACCCTCAACATGGGGTTGACTAGAGTCAGCACTTGGTTTTGTCAAACCTCTTAATTTTTGCACATTATGAAAAATGAGATTTAATATTCACTCAATGAAAAAAATTCTGTACAGAAAACAAGTCAGAACCACTAGTATATGTGAAACTATGGTTCACTATTACTAATGATTCAAAGATGAAATATTTGGTTAAAAGATTTTATATGTTGTCAGATTCTCCCATACTCTTTACTAAATAGATAGATGATAGATAGATAGATAGATAGATAGACAGACAGATAGATATGACTTAATATGTCAAAAAAGAAGTGTATAAAGAAAAAATTCAATTAAGTTCAGGCTGATTAGCACAAGTGACAGAAAATAGATTGCCCAAATATGACTTGACATAGAACTATACTGAAACAAGATTAATTAGAAATTACTTCAAATCAAATGAGTCAGCTCTGCATAAGAAGAAAACAGGACATGCAAATATAGAAAAGAACATGGAACCCTAGCTTCATACTCCTCCACTTCTTTTCCTACTTTCCTTACAGTTGTGCATTGCCATCCTTACACTGGTTCTTTTCCTATATCTATACTCTAATCTGTACTCTAAATGTGAATCTTCTTTGCAATTCTGCTTGGAGCACAATTTTTTCCTTCACAGCCCAAGGTACATTTGACCTTGGCCATTTTACAGCCCAAGGTACATTTGACCTTGGCCATTTTACTCATGCCCGTTGTTTCCTGTATTTATTTACCTCAGAAATAATTTTCAATTGCTATTTATCTTCTCTCCCACCGCTATCAGCTAAATATAAACCCCCCATCATATGCATAGCCGTCATATGCACAGCCGATGGCTTCCTGACTCCAAGCTTTCTCTCCCTCATCTATCCCAGATCTGCTATTAAAGTCATGTTGCCACAATGTAAATATTAAGACATCATCATCCTGCTTCAAACCAATTAGCGGTTTGCCATTAATTATGGGACAAAGCCTAACTTCCTTAGCAAGACATAAACACCCTTTATAAACTGGTAACTTCCTGCATGTCGTGCCTCAGGTCCAATTGTTTTTTCTTCCAAGGTTCCTAATCCAACCCTCCTGAATTGCTTTTAGTTGCCCACACTTATGGTGCCTCTGTGGAGATGCAATGCAGGGGCGATATGTGATGCTAGAAATGTTTTCCTTTTTTGTCTCTCTGGTCAACTCCATTTTTTGAAACTTTATTCACATGGTTCCTTCTCTACAAAGTCTTCTGCTCCTTCCTACAATTACAGAACCTAACAATTAATCTTTTCTTTTTATTAGTTCCACAACTGTATATCTGTCACTCTCATCGTATATGAAACATATAACTATAACTTTCTGTTTACACATGTGTTTTTCCTGTTATTATGGACTATGAAGGAAAAATACTACATATTTCATCTTTTTATCTTCAACCCATAGCAGAGTGCTTAAAAGAGAATAATGCATAATGGCTAGTTTATATATGGAATAGAGGAACTGATGTATGCATTTCCAAAAATGGATTTGAAATGAACAGCAATTTTCCAATGTGAGAATCATTCTTGAGAACAGGTTCAGAGCCTATTTATTTCTTTAAATTTTGAGGCCCTGGGAAAAAAAATTATGAAGTCTGATGAAAAAAATATATTAGTACTTGAACCCTTCATTTTAAAATGTCAAGTTTTCATGGAGCATAAAAAATACCCCTAAGAAAGACAAACCCCCTATACTCTGGAATGTAGTGAGTTAGTTTCTTCCCACTAATCAGCATCAATACAGTAAAGGATATGTCAGCACTTTTGTAATGAGGCAGCTGTTCGTAATAGTTACAACATGATTATATTAGCTCACATTGGAAAAATGTTGAAAACATCTATACTCTTAGAATCAGCTATTATTAACTTACAACACAGCATTAAATTAAGCATATGTGTGCACATTTAACACCTCACATGCAGTTAGGATATCTATACCTGTGTTAATTTTTACTTTTCTAGAGAGGAGATACGGTTGTATTAAAGAAGTCCTGCTGCAAAGAAGAGCTCTTAGATGTTTACAACCCATAGGCTTGCGTGGTAAAACAGTGACACCATGTTTAGTATTATAAAAGGAGAATAAGTGACTTCCAACCTCTCCCCCAACACACACCCAGATGAAGGCTTAGAGAATACTCTGTATTTGGAATGGTTGCTATATTCCATAGCCTGACCCTCAGCTCTTATGGTCTGACATTTCAATTTGCTATCTACATCCATTTCTAGTAAGCTGTCAGGTACTGGATGAAGCTAATCAGGATTACCAGAGAACAGTGTATACATACCGAAGAATGTAAATTTACTACTGGCTCTATATTTCTTTTTTTTTTTTTTAATGTTTTATTTATTTCCAGGAGAGAGAGACAGCGTGAGCAGGGGAGGGTCAGAGAGAGAGGGAGTCACAGACTGAAACAGGCTCCAGGCTCTGAGCTGGCAGTCAGCACAGAGCCCGACGCGGCTCGAACCCACCAACCGCGAGATCATGACCCAAGCGAAAGTCGGACGCTTAACCGACTAAGCCACCCAGGCGCCCCACTACTGGCTCTATATTTCTAGGGGGCTGAGTTCTCATTTGTCCTCAAGACACACCCTCCTAAGCCATGTACCTGGAAATCCTAAACTGACTTGGTAAACTCCTTCTCCACCCATATATTAAAGAGAAGATTCCAAAATAAATCAAAATTCTTGAGCCATATTCTCCTAGCTCTAAAAATTAAACTGTGTGTCATTCTATCTCCCTCTCTATATATCAAACTTCTATCCTTTTCCCTCAATCATCTTTTTACCTCCATCCTGGATCCTCCCTCGGTGCCTAGCTCCTCCAACACATTCAACTGTGTCCTTCAAACATGCAGCAGTTTGCCTGAAATTAACCTTCACCACCCCTCTTCCTTATACCCGTCCCTGACATTAAACACTCTTTTGCTAGCAACTGTGAATCTGCTTTCCTTGTCTGGGAGTGGCTAACAGGATACAAAGTTGAGGTTAAAGGATAAGAATGGTGTAAATAATTTCTGCTGAAAGTATAATATACATCTTTAATTATTAATATAAATATGTCCTTGAGAGCCAATGTCTTTTTGTTCTTCAAATGTGGTCAAATTTCTAATTCTAAGCCCTTTTGCTGGTTTGTTTATTTGAGATTCCACAGACTGTCTCCTCTCAATAAGGCTTTTACTCTGCTGGGCTATAGTACACTTTGAGTTTTACAGTGAGCAGAAACGACTCCTGAGGCCAAGTTCTCCAAGGTTTAGATTTTAATCTTATTTACATAGAGAATTTTCTATGGTTTTTGAACCTCACATTTAAAATCTTTTTTCCCATCACAGGGATTAATCTCATCCATGCTGTGTTCTTAGTTCCTGATAAATGTCTCCCAGAGGACAAAGGGAATACTGGGATGCTGGGCCCAGTCTGGGAGAGTGTTCTGGGCAGCTTGGCACAACCTGAATGTCTGTCCATGAGCGGCCATTAATATAAGAATATAGAATATAAGTGAAGGAGGCATCTGGTCAAAAAAGTGAAGTAATAAATCCAGCAGATTGTCTAACTATAGGATCATTTCAAAGATTTACGAAAAGAAGGTGAAAGTACTTATGATTTCTTTTGGTTTAAATGATATCAAAGTTGATTTTTCCAGGAGTTCATATCATCTGGCCACAGAAATGCTTTGAAATATTGAACTCTCCTCCTAAAAAGAGCTGATAATCCCCTGCAGCATGCCCATGTCTTATTAGGAGGTAAATATTTTTATTTTGTATTACTGTGTACTTCTGTGTCATTCCATGAAGGGAAAGATGAAGACAAATACAACCAAGCCATAATTCAGAGCCAGATTACAGTGAGAAACATTCTTCCATAAGGAATTATGTCCTGAGCTATCATCATGTTTTCCTTTGTGGCCCAAACAGAGAACTAATAAGAAGGAATAAAGCCGGATAATATCATTTCTGTTTTTTTTTTAAATGTGGCAATTGAATAATTGAAAGGGTTTTTTGTTTGTTTTTAAGAAGACATTAATAAAGAATACTGGATTTACTCAAAAGTGTATGTAGATTAGGAATTACTGCAATGGGCAATCTATAAATGATTGCCAGAATTCATCCCAAAAACAAGGGAAATAGGCCTAGTGTATTCAGGCTTAACTATTTACTAAGTTTTTTCTAAGTATTTACTAAGTAAATACCTAGTGTATTCAGGCTTAACTATTTACTAAGTTTTTTCTAACTATTTACTAAGATTTCATAAGTACACTTACTCTGTTATATTGCTGGTGTTCAAACCATACTACTTTCCTCATCTCTTAAATTTCCTTATATTCTAGGCAACTGAGATAACCTATTCACTTTGTTCTTGTGGTTTCCAAAGGATAGAATGAATGTATATTGTATAAACAATATAAATATATTTATAATGTTTTCATAACATATTTATATGTTATACATAGCATGCTTATATATGTTACAATATATATTGTATACAAATATATTTACAATATAAATATAAACAATACAAACACAGAGGCTGTTTGGCTTACATAAATTAACTTTTTATACTCACTTTTTGATTGGCATTGTGTTAAGTATCAGTTTTGAATGACATGTACAAATCAACAGTGATACGTTTTTTAAATGATTGATTTTTCTATTGTGTGGTTTAGTTTTTCATATATACAAGGTACACAAAATGTCTATAATATGAATTTTAGTACACATAAGATAGGTTCATAATTTAATCTTTTCAAAGTAAATCATAAAATATTACCATGAATTCTCCATTTGAAATCTTAGTCCAAAGAAATTGACTTGAGCACATTTTGTGGTAATTTGTAATACTTGAAAATATTTCTTGTACTTCTCTGACTATAGACCTTATATTTTATTTGTACAAAAACAAATAAAATATGCTCGTCTTTGAAACAAAAATAAATAAAATTCTTCCCAAGTGGATACGATTGGAACATGTTGTAACACAACTCCCAGACAAGATGCACAATAGATAACATTTTGAAACACAAAAAGCAAAAGCTAAAGGCAGACTTAAAGTAAACTAACAATAATAGCTGAACTTCAAGGAAATTAAAAAAAAAACAGAACAAAACAACAAAACAATAGCAACAACAACAAAAACAAAAAGAAAGCACAAACAAGAAAAAGGAAGAATATCTAATTAAAAAATTAGGCAAAAGAGTTCAAGAGATAATTTTAAAAGAGGATATTTAAGTAGATAGCAAGCAAATAGAAATATGCACAGTTTTAAGAGTTATCAGAGGAATGTGAATTAAAACTTCCATGCAAGACCACTACATGTCTACTAGAATCGGTCAATGGAAAGATTAAAAAATACCAAGAATTACTGAGAATACGAATCGATGTATGCCTTGCTGTTGGCCTCTAAGCAGGTAACCACTTTGGAAAACAGTTTAGCAATATCTATTAAAGATAAATACATGCACACATAGTGGCCTTGAGTGCCCATTCTAAGTTATACTCAAGAAAAATATGTACTTCTGTTCGTCAAAAGGTACTCACTAGAATACAGGTTATAAATATGTTCATAGTAGCCAAAAAAGTGAATACAATAGAATGGGGAGCTTGTTATAACTCATCCATTGGGTGTTATACTCACCCAATGATATACTATATAGAGATAAGAACGAACAATCTACAACTGTATGAAACAACACAGATGAAATCTAGCAAACGTAATGTTACATGACGACATACAGAAAAAGTGCATTATGTTATTTGTACAAAAGTAGTAGGTAAAATTGAGTTATGTTATTTTAAGTCAGATTGGAGTTTATCCTTGGCCAGAATTGGTGAGGGGGGAGCAATAGATCTGATAGAAGATATGAAACAGGCATCTGGTCTGTGTGCTTGGTTACATGATGGTGCTCAGTGTGTGAAGACTCATCAATTATCCAATTAGGATTAGTGACTTTTTAAAAAAAATTTTAATGTTTTTTATTTGTTTCTTAGAGAGAGAGCATGAGAAGGGGAGGGTCAGAGAGAGAGGGAGACACAGAATTTGAAACAGGCTCCAGGCTCAGAGCTAGCTGTCAGCACAGGACCCAACCCAGGGCTCGAACCCACGAAACATGAGATCATGATCTGAGCCGAAGTCAGACACTTAACTGACTGAGCCACCCAGGTGCCCGGGATCAGTAACTTTTATAATAAGCATTAATTAACAAGTTTTAAAACAGTGCATTAGTTCACTAGGGCTTCTATAACAAAGTACTGTAAACTGGGCACCTTAAACTTATTTTCTCACAATTCTGGAGCTAGAAGTCCAAGATCATGGTATCAGGAAGGTTGATTTTTTTTTCCTGAGGCCTCTCCATGGCTTGTACATAGCCACCTTCTTCTCCCTGTGTCCTCATATGATCTCTCCTCTATGTAAGTCATTATTGAAGTCTTTTCTTATAAGACCATAAATCAAATTGGTGTCATGACTTCATTTGATCTTCATTACCTCCTTAGAGAACTTATCTCCAAATACAGGCACTCTGAGGTAATGGAGGTTAAAACTTAGACATGAATTTTGGGGTGACACAATCCAGCCCACAACCATATATAATAAGAGACGTTTAGGAAAGAAAATAAAAAAGATGAGAGAAATGTCTTAAATGTATTAGACAACAGAAATTATGTCTTTTTAAAATACAATTTATTGTCAAGTTGCCTAATATACAGTGTGTAAACTGTGCTCTTGGTTTTGGGGGTAGATTTCACAAAAGGCTACTCTAACTGATACATGAATTCAGCAAAAAAAAAATGTTTTTAATGATTAAAAACAAAAGCTGATTCTTTTAGTCAACTGCACAAGTAAAAGAAAACCTCTACAAACCAGTAAAAGGAAACAGAGAAAATAAGAAAGATACAGAAAAGGAAAAGGGATGCATAAGTACAGACAGAATAGATTTTAAAAATAATATCAGTTTGTTAATTTACATGTAGATGGCTAGACAGTTTTTTGGAAAAAACATAGGGAATATGCATTTCAATGATGAAATACGTAGAAAGAAACTAATTAGTGTTATATGGGTATTCATTACATTCTTTTTTTTTTTTACTTTTCTGTACATTTAAAACTTCTTTTAACTTTTAGAAAAACTCAGGTATTTCAAATTGCAGCAATGTTTGCTATGGAAACAAAGAAAATTCCCAAGAATGGGGTGGTATTCCTACATGCAGGACATCAACAGGAAAAAAGGCAAAAGAATCCTATGCTTTTTGTTTTCTTTTTGTAGTAAAGCAAAACATGACTGCACCAAAGATATGTGAACTTCAGGTCTCAAGCTGAAGCTGTAAAACAAAGGAAAATTTGTACGTTTTTGAATCTTGGCTTTCTTCCAGTTAACAAATGAATTTTTGCTCCCTCAGCAGGGTGGTTTATAAAGACTTAAGATTTGCCTCAAGAAATTCTCTAGGGTCCCTTAATTCTTAACTGGTAATGTAGTTTCTTATGGTATTTTGTTTATTTAAGCATATATTTATCAATTACCATACTTTAAATTTGTTTAAATAGGCTCTTCTTTTTCTTTTCACTTAGCCCGAATTCTATGCTTGTATTTATTTATTATCTCTGCATTTACTTTACGTGCTTTTACTGAAGGTTTGCAATGTCTCATGTACAGTGCTGGATGCTATTCAGTTGGGAACAAATCCACCTGCCACTGTTCCTTAAGTAATGGAATGACTCTCACACTTTAGCATTGGAATCTCCTAGAGTCATTTCAGAACATGTTGCTGGCCTGAATCTTCAGTATCTCATGTAGTAGTTCTGTGGTCCTGATTTTTGTATTTCTAAGTGGCCAGATGATCTATGCTGTTTCAAAATTTAAATCTTGTATTACAAAGGTTAGTTTTAATAGCTATTTTCTCTTTTAAAATCTTCTATTATTTAAATAATTTGTTTTTCTTCTCCTTAAACTATTTTGTTTTTACCCTTCTTCCATCATAAGTCACTTTCCATTTTAAAATATATTGTTTTTGTTGCTTTTGTGTACGTGAAATGATCTCTTCAATGTCACCCTAATATTCTTTACATGTATTTCTGCTTCTCTACTTTTAAACTTGCCAAAAAGTTAAGCCTTTTTCCTATACACTTTTATAAGTTTTTTTTAATGTTTACTTATTTATTTTGACAGAGAGAGAGAGGGAGCGAGAGGGAGAGAGCACAAACAGGGAATGGGCAGAAAGAGAGGGAGAGAGAGAATTCCAAGCAGGTTTCCTATTGTCATCACAGAGCCCAAGGTGGGGCCCAATCTCACAAACCAAGAGATCATCACCTGTGCTGAAATCAAGAACCAGACACTCAAATGACTGAGCCACCCAGGCACCCGTTTCCCACACATTTTTAACTACCTGCTTTTATAAAAATCTGCAAGTTACAGAGGGGGAGGAGCCAGCTAAATTTTTAAGAGAGAAATATGAAGACCTCTCTGGACTGCCTACACACCCCTCCCCACAATTACCCTTACAGACCTCTTTGACTTCCCATTACAGTTTCCACATTCCCATTATTGATGGCTCTCCAAAGAACAACAGCCTCAAAGAATCAGTCACAATTAGTGACATAAACCTCACCATGCCAAAGACCCATTTGATTTGCTGAACCAATATTGCTTTATATGTCATCCTGTTTTGACATCCTATGAAGCAGATGTCCTAATATCCATTATCTTCAAATAAGACAATCACAGAAATAAAAACAAATACACAAATTACATGAAAAGATCAAAATATGCTGCTCATGGAAGCTCAAATCCAGAAGTTAGCATATATCCTGATTTAACTCTCATGAGAAACACTTTGAGGCTGAAATTCAATGAAGAAGATAACTAACAGAAGACTGCTTCTCACCAACAAAAAATACCACAGTATTCACAATAGATAAAAAAACAATAATCCAATATTTTAGTAGATTAGCACTTTGGCTTCTGACCTGTAAACTAGGCAGTGCTCACTTTTGGAAAAGCACACAATGCTACCAGTAAGGTTGCTTCAACCACTGCAATACTTCTCTGGCCTGTGTCAATCACGGTGGCCATTTCCTAGTGTATGTCAAGTAAACAGACCCACATAGTGTTTACAAAGCACTGTATGTAAATTGGTGTGTAATCACTTTAAATGAACATTTTAAGGTCTGTACAGTAAATAGCCCAACTCAAAGCAATTGTAACTATTTTTATGCTGGCTATTTCTTTTTATAGTTGGTTAATTAAAACCTTCTGCTGAAGATGGCTTTGAACTACTCATGAAAATCCTTTTCTGGGCTCAAAACAGAAAGGAACATATGAGCAAAAGCCTGGAATTACTCATTCTTCAAGGGCAATCCATACTTGCTTTTTATAAATCATTCAGCCATGTGTTTCTTTTTCTTGTCAATCCAATCAGTTAAGGATTTTATTCTATGTTTTTATAAACTGATTTGATTAATTTTATAATATAATACAATTTAATAAAATTATAATGTCCAAACTTTTAATTCAAATTTTTTCTTCACTCATGACCTGGATTGCAAAATAAAAAATAAAAACCTATACAATAGCAACAATGACAACAACAAAAAAATCTTAGTTTAAATGTCCCCTTCCCTCCATTCCTCTTTCCATTCTTCTCTACCTTCTTTCTTTTCTTCCAGAGTAAAGTCTGCAAGACTGTTTAATAAATAAATAGATATTAAACATAAACTTGAAATTATAAATTAACAAACTCAATAAGTTTGTGTCTACTCTTGCTCTATGCACTTGATCAAAAGCTTTTTTTCCCCCTAATTGTGGAGAAAAATCCATATCACCTAAATTTACCTTTTCCATATTTTAAAATGTTCAGTCATGTTAACTGTATCCACATCACTTTCTAAGAGATAATTAGAATTTTCTGTTCTTGCCCGTCTGAAACTCTGTATCCATTAATCAACAAGACCCCATTTCTTCCTTCCCCAGCCCCTTGAAACAAGCATTCAACTCTGTTTCTATTAATTTGGCTATTTTAGATACTTTATATAAGTGGAATCATACAGTATTTATCTTTTTGTAACTTATTTCACTTAGGATGATGTCTTCAAGGTTCATCTATGTTGTAGCCAGTGACAGGATCTCCTCCTTTTTAAATCCTTATGAATAATATTCTACTCAATGAATACACCACATTTTTTATCCATTCATCTGCCAATGGAAATTTAGGTTGCTCTCAGTTTTTGGCTATTGTGACTAATGCTACAGTAGTTATAGGTGTGCAAATATCTTTTCAAGATCCTGGCCCCAATTCTTTGAGATGAAATTGCTAAATTATGTAATAATTCTGTTTTCAATTGTTTGAGGAACTGTTTTTCATAGAGGCTATACCATTTTACAGTCTTATCAACAGTGCATCCAGTTTTTCGACAGCTTTACCAACTCTTGTTAATTTTTTTATTTTGATAACATTCATCTTACTGGATGTAGGGTGATTTCTCATTGGGGTTTCGATTTGTATTTCTCTAGGGAATAGTAATTCTGAGCTTCCTTTCATATGCTCGTTGCTCCTTTGTATATCTCCTTTAAAGAAATGTCTATTCAAGTCCTTTATTATCTAATGGAGTTGTTATGTTGTTGTTGTTGTTGGGTTGTAGAAGTTGTGGAAATTACCCCTCTAACAGATACATAACTTGCAAATATTTTCTCTATACCATATGGTACATTGCCATTTGGCTGTTTCCTCTAATGTGCTAAAGTTTTACATAATCCTGTTTGTCTTTTGCTGCCTGTGCTCTTGGTGTCTTATTCAAGAAATCATTGCCAAATCCAGTATCAGGAAGCTTTTCCCACGTTTTCTTCTGAGTGTTATATAGTTTTATGCCATATAGATAGGTCTTCAATCCATTCTGAGTTAATTTTTGTGTATTCTGTAAGGCAAGAGTCCAACTTCATTCTTTTCAATGTGGAAATCCAGTTTTCCCAACATTATTTATCAAAGAAATGTTCTTTCCTCATTGTGTTATCTTGGCACCCTTGCCTGATATCATTTGACAATGTGCACAAAAGTTTATTTATGAACTCCCTATTCTATTCCTCTGGACTGTATGTCTATCTTTATGTCAGTGCCACAGTTTTAATTACTATAAATTTACAATGTGTTTTGAAACCAGGAGACATGAGGTCTCTTTTTTTTTTTCTTTTTCCAGGTTGTTTTGGCTACTCAAGGCCTCAAGTCTTAATTCTTACATGTTTATAGATTCCCCTGTGTGTACATGGGTCCAAGGAGAAGGGGCATCCAATCTTATTTGATGTCATCAACACTTTAAGTCTACAGCAGATGATATAGAGCTTGTCACTACTTGTAATGTTTAAAGCACAGAGTTTGGTATGAATTAGATAACCTCAGCAGCTACTATGGATGATTAGCTAAACCCTTGCCTCTTAGGGAGCAGTTCTTTAGGGTAAGATGGTTGCCTGGAAACATCCCTGGTGGACCATTAAAGAGATTTTGGGTCAAAATTTCTTCATTTGTCTCTCATAGCTCTTTCTACATTGTGGTCAACTTCACCAAAAGTGACAGTTGGGATAAGATCTGGTGCCTCACAAGACGGTTAATGAGGAGGAGCTGTGAACTGCAGTAGATAAGGCCTCCACATCCTTAAATTACATTGTTCTTGTGAGACAGGGCTGCGCTTGAATGCCAGTGGCAGGGACACGGTTTCTGATAGAAAATGAAGATATTCTATCAGAGTAGAAAGTCTCTATCAAGACCTGTTTCACTACTGACTGCCTCATAGTCTTCAACCTAGTATTTTCTCCTACCTTCCATCCTGATTCAGGGCTATGGAAAGCATTTTGGTCCCTTTTTATTTTTAATTGTAACTACATTTCAAAACTTTATTGCCGTTCTTTAACAGTGACCTTGATTAGAGCTTCCATAACCACTGTGATAGAATATTTATCTCTGGATCTCACCAGGAAATTGTCATGGACTGGGAGGGTAAATGGGTCATTAGTCCTCCTCTCATAGAAGAGCTCTGAATCCCTGGATCTTTAATTCTCTCTTTCTAGAACTCAAGCGCAACTATTATCCTTAGTATCAACTGTATAGTAAAACTTGTAAGCAAATCTATTTTAAAAATATGCATCCATTAGTTTCTCTCTAATAAATATTCAAGCTTATTTTGAATGACATTAAATACTTGTTGGCATTTAATGCTGTGGCATTAAAACTACATTTTTAAATCAGAATCTTCACCAGTTCAGAAGGGCACAGAATTCTCCCTTAATCTGTTTTTCTCACTAGCAACTTTAAAAACAGAAATACACTTCTTCATGCTAATTTACTCTACTTTGAATATAAAAGTAACAATTACACTGAGGCTACAGTAACCAAATGAAATATATTACTGACAAATAAAAAATATGACTGTGCACAGAATTTCTGTCTGCCTTTGAGACATACTGTTTTTTTTTATTTTCTCATAGAAAACTGGCTTAATTTTACTACAAACAGGAAGTCACCATAACCATGACCTCAGTAACAATATTAATAATTGTAGCACAGAAGTTCAAATTTAGAATTAGTGTGATGGGAGCACCTGGGTAGCTCAGTTGGTTAAGCGTCAGACTTCAGCCCAGGTCATGATCTCACAGTTTGTGGGTTTGAGCCCCGCATCAGGCTCTGTGCTGACAACTAGCTCAGAGCCTGGAGTCTGTTTCAAATTCTGTATCTCCCTCTCTTTCTCTGACCCTCCCCTGCCCATGCTATCTCTCTCTCTCTCTCTCTCTCTCTCTCAGGAATAAATAAAAAACATTAAAATTTTTTAAAAAGTATGATCGTAGGGTTTTATTAAATTATTTCTTGATAGTAGAAAAATGCACCCCTACAAATAACCTACTCAGCTAAGTAAATGTAAGAATGAATCATTATTGCCATCAAATGGGTTGATTGTGTTTGTGAGTAGGGAAAACTCTCTTAGAAAATCTTTGGGGAATCAGTAGCTATACCCATATCGTCTCTCATTTACCAGACTGTGCATGGCAGGTTTCACATGACAACTAAAGCACATTATAAATGCATTTAGCCAAATGTTACTAAGTTTTCATCAAAGTGAAGGCCTATGCTGAAAACAGTAGCTTTTCAGCTGCTCACATAAGGCATGAATTCATAGTCTCCACCAAATCCTAAATGGACCTGGAAGGAGAGAGAAGAGTAAATGTCAAAGATCTTTGGATTCATGCCAAGCTTGGTTCCCCTCCTTGAGCTTTGAAGATTGAAATCAGTCAGAATTCTAAGGGGAATTTTTTTTTTCAAGATTATCCTTTTCAACTTGGTTTTGGTTGAAAAGGGATTATTACCTCCTTGAAGACAAAAACTTATGCCAGCTGCCAACACTGGCTTGTTATAACCCCTGAGTAGAAAGCCAAAAAGTTGCTACAGAATTTAGGAAAATGGATGCTATTTCCTGCTCAGCTTCTGAGAACAAAGGTATCTAGCTACATAGGGTAATGACAGACTTAATACGAGAGGATGACTGCTTTTCAAATATTTAAGTGGATAATTCAAAATATTTCAGAAAAAGGAAGAGTAGGCAACTCTGTATTGACCCCTAAATTGTCCAGTCAATTAGGCAACTCCTTTCAGAGAGGAATCTTAGGGATATGGGAATATAACATCATGTCCCAAGAATTTTAATATATTCATATAATTTAAATATCATAACAACCACTAAAAACAGATTTTTTAAATATACTCATTTTGGAGATATCCAAAGTAAGGCTTAAGGGGTTGGGTCAGGCATACGGTCCATCTGCTGGTCTATCAGGAATAAGCGGCTAGACCAACATTTGAGCCCCACTCTATAGGGCTAAAAACATTCTTTTCTGAGTCTACCAGAGATTCTAATTTGATACTCTTAAGGGCCAGAAATGGTCCACATACTGTTTTGCTTTGCCTGCATAATGATTTGGAACACTTTAGAATGCTGAACTTTAAAAAAGAAGGAAAGAAAAAAAGAAAGAAAGCATAAGATTTTACATAAAAACTGAAAAAGCTGGCATTTCTCTTGTGAATAACTGACTGGAATTCATGGTGTCACCACAGGTACCCCAATTCCTTTCACATCCTTCTCACTGCTGTTCAGAGGTTTATGATCCAGTGTTTTTTATTTTTTAATGTTTTTTTTTTAAATTTTATTTTATTTTTTAATTTCTAAGAGAGAGAGACAGCATGAGCAAGGGAGGGTCAGAGAGAGAGGGAGACACAGAATCTGAAATAGGCTCCAGGCCCTGGGCTAACTGTCAGCACAGAGCCTGATGTGGGACTTGAACCCAGGAACTGCGAGATTATGACCTGAGCCAAAGTTGGAGGCTTAACTGACTGAGTCACCCAGGTGCCCCTATGATGCAGTGTTTGTTACTTATTGTCATGGACTGAATTGTGCCCCTTCCCAAATTCCTATATTGAATCCTAATCTCCGAAGGTAATTACAGTTAATGATCATAGAGTGAGGCTCTAATCTAGTAAGACTAGTGTCCTTATAAAAAGAAGAGACACCAGAGATGTGTCTCTCTGCACTATACAGAGAGGCCAGGTAAACACTAGCAAAAAGTAGTCTGCTGCAAGTCAGAAAGAAAAATGTCACCAGAAACCACCTCTGTTTATACTTTGATCTTGAAATTCCAGCATCCTCAACTGTAAGAAAATAAATGTTAGTTGCTTAAGCCACGTCTTCTGTGGTATGTTAAGGTAGCCTGATCAAACTATTCACTCACATTCAGCTATCTTCATTTATTTTATTTCTGTTACATGACTGGTCTCTTTACCTGTGTCTTTTATATGATAATTTTTTACCCTGCCATAGAGAAAATACCGGAGTTATACTAATTTTAAAATTCTCACTTGAAGCTGACTTTCATCAGATTATTCTAAAAATTTGGACGGTCAACATACAGTCTTATTTGAACATGATATTGTGTCTAAGATTTTGATGTGAAATATCCTGGATTAGTACTTCTTAACCAATATATTTAAAGACTTATTCCCAGAGGGAAAAAGTGTTGACAAAATAACAAGATTGTATTTATGGAAAAGTGTGCTCAAGATATTCAGGAGACTGTCCATTATAGTGATTAAATAGAAATAGTGGCTTAACCTTTTCTACAAATTATGAATTATTTACAAAGGGCACAAACCATTTTTACATGATTCATATGTTATTATATACATATACACACATATACGTAGAAAGAATGGGAAAAGGATCAAATATATTTCCAACCAAAACTTAATATTCACAAGGACATAAACTATCTGTGGCCTTTTTACCTGTGTAGCTCCAGGACCTTCACAATGTATGTGCTTAAAAAATACTTATGAAGAAAGTAAGTGCATATTCCACACCCAGCATAGCTCAAAGGAAGTAGACTAAATCCAAGAGACCTGGTTTCATTTCCAATTCCTTTAGTAACTCTGCAATGTTACATAACTCCCTAAACTGAGCCCAGATTTATTTTTACTTTAAGTTGGTCAAATGAAAGGATTCAATTTCCATTTTGCCTATGGACATGATTACTCTTAAGATCCCCAGACAGAAATTGATTTAAAAATTTGTAAATAAGAATGTCCTTATAAATAGGAAGCTTGTCCTTCAAACAGTGGGTAACAGTCCTCTGAGCCAAGACAGTGATGTATTCTATCACCTATCCTTTCAATACATGTAATGGCAACAGGATGAGAAGGAATTAATGTAATATGGGTTTGTATATAGAAAACATTTGTTCCAATAAATCAATGGAAATTAGTGTTTACTGTGTGATAATTTAAAAAATCTTTTAGAAGTTTCACCCATTGCTAAATGTCTAAGGAAAACTTACAAATAAATGAGTATCTTGTTACTAGGCTCTGATTTTGAAACACATTTTAAGGGAATGATTAAAAGTCATTTTTTAATACTAGGTGAACTGATGAATAACTACTGCAGTGCATTCTATGTAATCTTGAAGAGTTAGCAGTTGTTGAAGCATGCAATTTATTCTCTGCAAGCAGTTATATAGTGGAGCAATTAAATTTGTTTAAATAGTTTACCAACAGATTTTTGGTAATATTATACCAAATTAATCACAATAATATATGTTTGTAGTAAGTTAATGTGTTTGCCATGATTTCAAATTCTGTAATTGCAAAGAAATTACCCACCTTCCTTTATTCATACCTGATCCTTTTTTTTTTCATGTGCTATCTTTTGACAGGAATAGTTTTTTTAAACAGTAATTATATTGAATAATTAATGATGGTAATAACCATATAGAAAATGAAATGACAATCCCATTCATTTCATTAACCTCTTGATATTAGAAGAATTCCGTCATGTCTGAAAGAAATGTTTGACAAGAGACGGGACTTTCAAAATTTAGAGGTCATAAGAAAAGTATGGAAATATTTTTTTAAGAATACAAAATACAGGCATCTCCAAACATGTAAATCTATACAAAGCATTCAAATTACACTTCATGAATTGATATGACATTGGACATATGGACTCCGGTGTTTCTGGAAATTAGTAACACCATATATTTCAATCATAACTGTATGACAGTAAATTATTTTTAACTTCCTTTCTGCCAATGAACATCATACTCAGCCCACTTCCAAATTTTACTGAATAGCCAGAAGAGTGATATAACTCATAGTTAGACATTGAAAAATGTGTTTGTGTGGGCTTTCTTTTTATATGTATATCTACAAACTAATGGGTACTTGATAGTTTTCATGTGACCTCTGCCCTGTGAAACTTGCCCGCTAATGGGAAAGGCAATGATGAGGTGTTATCAGTATGATGAATATTAAAAAATAAATGAGCAAAAGAAATGAATGTGGTGCTGTGGGAATGTGCAGGAAGTCAATTTAACTTAAGGGAGGTCCTTAAGGAAGAATATGTTTAAGATGAGACTTAAAGAATTAGTAACATTAAAGCATCCCTTGGTGGCTCAGTCAGTTAAGTGTCCAACTTCAGCTCAGGTCATGATCTCATGGTTCATGGGTTTGAGCCTTGAGTCAGGCTCAATGCTGACAGCTCAGAGCCTGGAGACTACTTCAGGCAGGCTTCTGTGTCTCCCTTGCTCTCTGCCCCTCTCCCACTCATGCTCTGTCTCTCTGTCTCTCTCAAAAATGAATAAACATTTTAAAAAAACATTAAGAATACATAACATTGAACCAGACAAGGATGGGGAAAGAGCATTTGGGGAAGAGTGAAAAGCCAAGCTCCTCAAGAAGCCCTGGAGGGTAGAGAAGGAAATGGTTAGCCTAGAGATAATGCTGAGACAAAAACAGAATCCTGAGCAAAAGGTGACACAGAAAAATGAGAGGAGAGATAGGAGGAACTTTACAGTGTGTAAAAGATAAGAGGAGTCTTTCCTAAAAGTAATGTATGATCTATTTATGAGGGTGTATCACACAAAGCATTAAAAAACACATGTGTAAGTCAACATGATAAGAAGTAAAATTAATAGGATTGCATACTTTAAACTTTATAGAGTCTGACACAAATATTTAGAGGATTTTGGTAATATCTTATATTTCAAAACCTTTACAATAATAAAATTATCTTTAACAAGTGGATTTATCTCCCTCATTTTAACTTCTACAGAAAGAGAATGTATATTAGATAAAAGCCTTTTAAAATTTTTGAAAAACAAAGAGAAAATACAAGCTTGTGACAGAAAAATTAAAATAAGAAATACACCATCAACAAGTGTAAATAGGGGTTAGCATCAAAAATAAAAGACTGAAGAGTTTCTTGAGAATTCAACTTTTCAAATAATCATTTAAAAGTAAGAATTCAAAGAATTGTTTTTTTTTTTTTATGTTTTTTATTTATTTCTAGGAGGGAGAGAGAGACAGCGTGAGCAGGGGAGGGTCAGAGAGAGAGGGAGTCACAGACCGAAAGAGGCTCCAGGCTCTGAGCTGGCAGTCAGCACAGAGCCCGACGCGGGGCTCGAACCCACAACCGCGAGATCATGACCTAAGCGAAAGTCGGAAGCTTAACCGACTAAGCCACCCAGGCGCCCCTCAAAGAATTGTTTATGTTTACTGAAGACAGATGAGGAAAACAGCCATTTTAGGTCATAAGTAGTTTCTTGAGACTGGATCATGTTATATTTATCTACAAATTTTTCCTTCTTAGAACGGTAAGTAAAATTAATGTGATATTTTATTTATGCAACTACCTGAGTGTAGATTGTTAATGTATGTTCTTATTTTCCTGAGGTGCTCAACCCTAAGTTAACTGTATGTCAAATACACACACACACACACACACACACACATACACACACCTCTTAATCACATCAAATTCCATTGTATTAAGATTCTACACTACAGTTTGAGAATATTCTATGCTACTGTGATTTCTGGAGGGGGAATAATTGGATATTTTGAAATGTTCTAGCAATTCAGTTTCTTTCTTCATCAGAGAATAAACATGTAAGCCAAGTGGTCAGGTGGGATTTTATGAGAATGCCAGTTTCTAATGGATAGCTCACTTTAGTTCAATAATAATCAAACCTTTTCTTTTATATATTGGTACCAAAATACAGATGATAGAAGTTTGGATTTTTTCCCAGAAATGACTTTGACAGCGAAAGCAGAAGGAGTGACCATGGTTTTGTTCTGCTTAAGCATGACCCCATCTCAGCTTTTGTAAATACTGAAAGGATGAGCCAAATCAGAATATCCTATCCTCTTTAAAGTTTGGCCAATGATTCACAAATGCCTGATGAGGACTTTTTCTTACCAAACCTGGCCACTGTCCAGAACCCAGAGTAAAATGTTGGGAGGCTGTGATTCCTTTCTGTTCCTAGCAACCAAAGTCAAAAAGGTGATGAGAGCTTCAGAAATGTTTTGATGTGTTAAGAACCAAGTAACTTAGCAGGTGTACTGCATCTACAAAGATGATTTTCCCCTAGTTATGTCCAAGTCTCCCCATCTTCTGGCTATAGCCATAGCACTAATCAGAATTGAAAAAAAAAAGTACGTCTATTTGTTTACAAGTACTCACAAATACTGCATAAACATTGACTCTAAGCTTAGAAATAGTAACAGTAGACTGTACAGACCCTTTCTCTTGGAAATATTTCAATGAAGTCTTTTATACCTTATCGTTAGTGCTGATCATTGCTTGAATATTGCAAAAGGGGTGTCTCAAAACACTTTCCATAATTGGAATCACACTAAAAGAGTAACCTTTCTAAGTACTTTTTCCTCTGTAAAAGGACACTGAAACATGGTTTTGCAATACAACATTACAATAGATGGAAAGTACCATGAAAAGCCAGCTAAATTGATTTTACGATGGGCATTTACTGGTTAAAAAAACAAAAAAAGGTTTAATTTGGTCTGATTTTAAAAATTCCAAGTTTTTGTTTTCCATAGGAGACAAGGGAGGACTTAGACGCATAATCAAAATTTTTATTGCATAAATCTTATGAAGCAAATGCTATTGGTCTCCTGCTCATATCTCTTCAACTGCCTCCAAATGTCACACAGAACCAGTATCTTCTTATCTGGATTCAGTAACATTGTCGCCTACAAAACAGGCCAGACATGCCAAAAAGTTATGGCCTCAAACAACCCTCAAAGAGTGAGGGAGGTAATCTTGAATATAAATTAATCATCTTTAATTGAGATAATTCTGAGATGTCTTCCATACATCTGTCAGAGACTTCAGAGAAGATTGACAATGAGCTGCCCACTCAATAACACACTTTTGATTAGCTTTCCTGACACTCTCTAAAAGCTCTTTCTGAGAGTTCCTTCCAGTAAGTGACTCACAATCAGACTGTTTCACTGGGGTCTGACTTTGGAGAAAACCAAACCAATATACCATCAAGATTGTTAAATATAGAACATTATCTCATGGTATTTCCAAGGTAATAATCTGGAGCAGTATTACTAACATTAAGAAATTTATAGGAATTCTTTCTTTTTTAAATCTTAATTGCTCAGACAAAAACTTACTTAAGATACACTCTGTTGTCTTCATTGGGCGTGGCTAACTGAGGACAAGATTTATCTTAAAGCAAAGCATCCAAGGACAACAATCCATCACCTCCTGTTCTGAGGCCTAATTTGTTTTGTTGTTTCTCTTTTTGTTCTAGTTGCTTCTCCAATTACACCTTTGCAGACTGACATGTAAGTACAGAAAATAAGTGTCAGGAATGAGAGTCTGAACAGAGGAAAAGTCCAAGGATAACTGAAAATATGAGTAGCATAAGATAACTAACAGCTAAGATGTGGGGTATTACAGAAAGAGTCTGTAAGGAATCTTCCCCTATGTGAGAGAATAGAAGTCCATTATAAGGAATGTTAATTAAAATACAACCAAAATGGTAGGCAAAAAGGAAAAAAAAGGAACCTGAGAGTTATAAGCACAAATGTCTTTAAATTGAGTCCATGTGATAAAGTTTGTTTGGCCTTCCAGATTCAGTTCCATAATTACACTATGTAACTTTAAAGTTTGTCATTAGAGAGAGATTTTGCTAAGGTTTAAATTTTGAGTGTAGACCAGCAATTAAAGATGCAGAAATGAGATCACAGCCTAAAGGGATAGTTTATATTTTTGAAGCAGTTGAGCAAGTTATCTCATATGATGGGAGACAACAGAGTTCTAAAAATTTGTTCTCATCACTTGCCTTGTCAACTACATTTACGTACATATGTACACATGTATTTATGTATGTATGTTTGTATGTATATATTTGTATTTCTAGAAAACTGGTTGTCAGAGAAGAAATGGGAAATGTAATCATGAAATGCAACATGTGAAACATTTTAAAACCTAAATGAAACATATTTGATAATTCGCCAAATCAAAATCCAAAATTGCAAATTCTACTTTCCTGACATACTACACTGAACACATCCTCATCACTATAATTAAGTTGCAAGGCACCTGCTAATACCATACCTGCCATAACATGCCCAGGAAGAAAATACTGAAAAGGCTATCAGTGGTTTCAGTAATTGTTGAACCATCTGTGCTGCCAAATAATATAAAAATTCAGATGTGTTCACGACACAGAAAGTTGGCTCATTTCAGGAAAAGCTGCTTGCTTTTCAGTTCCTCCTATTGGAAATTCTTAAAAACCCTATCAATAGAAATAATGAAAGTTAAGAATTATAGGCACTAGTGTAATACGACACTCATTTCATATTTCCTCACATATCAAACATCCAATTACACAGTCGGAGATTGTGTCATTTCATAAAATGAGTTACAGCAGTTCACAGGGTATGTAAATCATCTGTGTGCAACTGATTGGCAGAGTCACAGATACTTGTGCTTGTTATAGCTTCCCTGCCCACTTCCACAAGCTGTCTTACAAAATCTTTAAGGTGGTTAAGGTTGCAGAATGTAGACCAATTTTCCCTCATGACAGTTTTCTGAGTACAGTGACCCTCCTCTCCCCGTGTAAAATCTGTCCTCAGTATCTTGCACACTGCCAGAATTTCAAGAAATTGAAACACCTGAATTACTTCAGTAAAGTTTGGAATAAGCTAAATTGCCCCAGTCCCAGAATAAGTCTGAATTTACAACGATGGAAGCCAGGTAACTCTGCCGATCTATCATTCCGATCTGGCATATATGATTATCTCATCTCCCAGTTAGAATTGCATTTGTTCATCGTCTTCCCCAGATAATGTTAAAACTTTTTGACATGGGTCTTCTTGTGCTTCTTCCCTCCGTCAC
The DNA here is from genome assembly GCA_017311185.1 of Proteles cristata cristata. Classification (NCBI taxonomy): domain Eukaryota; kingdom Metazoa; phylum Chordata; class Mammalia; order Carnivora; family Hyaenidae; genus Proteles; species Proteles cristata. The sequence continues at coordinate 233,055 of JAESUZ010003658.1, read as the reverse complement.
CATGGGACTAACTCTTCATTATCCTCCAGTGCTCAGCATAAGTAATTCTCCCTACAAGTGTCTTATACAATTAGGTAGTTAATCTGATCGCACCAGGGGGCGATGCTGATCTCACCTTAGGGTCCTCTATTGCTTCCCTGGATTCATATCCATACCCATTGTCCTTCTGACTCTAACTTTTTTTTTAAATGTTTTATTTATTTCTAGGAGAGAGAGAGAGAGAGAGACAGCGTGAGCAGGGGAGGGTCAGAGAGAGAGGGAGTCACAGACTGAAACAGCCTCCAGGCTCTGAGCTGGCAGTCAGCACAGAGCCCGACGCGGGGCTCGAACCCACGAACTGCGAGATCATGATCTAAGCAAAAGTCAGACGCTTAACCCACTAAGCCACCCAGGCTCCCCGTTCTGACTTTAATTTTAAAATATATCTAAAACATACCCATCCATTCTTCTATCTCCATCCCCCAAGCTACCATCATTTTTTACCAGGACTATGTCCAATATTCTCCATTTCCTATGTTTTCTACAGTCCGTTCTCCAGAGCAGACAATGAGGTTTAAAAATAGATGTATAATATTAGAAGATTTTGCTAAGTGTCACCCCACAATGGCTCCCTACTGAACTTAGAAGAAAAAGGAAAAAAAAAAAACAAGCTCCCTATTGTAATCTACCATACTGTAAATGATCTCTCCCCTACCTCATAATTTCAAATGTCTCACATTTACTTTATTTTAATAATGTATTTCTACTTTAATCACCTTACTGCTATTTTCTAAGCATCCTAAAGTTGTTTTTCCAATAATTGTCTAAATATTCCTCCAACTGAAATGTTATTTCCAAAATCTTTGATTGTCTTCTTTATGTTATTCAGGTCTTAGTTTGAATGTTACCCCTCCAGAACGGTATCGGATTTCACCCTCAAATTCAGCCATTCAGTATTGCTCTATCACCTGACATACACTATTTATACTATTTTACAATGGCTGATACTATAAAATGTCATTCATTAAGTAATTATCCATAGAGATGCTGCTGACAGTGTAAACAACCTTCAGGTCTAATCTTACCACATGGAGTAGTTTTGGCCCATAATAGCTTTCTGTAAATATTTGTTGAATAAATAAAGGGATGATTTTATAAATGAACGTCATTTATTATACTATCATACAAATATACACACATCTATATATAATATACGTATATACAAAATAACTAACCATAATAGGTACTCAACAAATACACTGTGAATGGAAATATCTGATTTTATTCAGTCTGCTTAGTTTATTGCAAGGATTATAGTATGCCTATTTCCCTTTTACCTATAGCAGATAATTAAATGGTCTCTTTTTTGAATGCCCACATATGATGAAGAAATAAATGTCAAGAAGAGATGCCTTGCTAAGAATTTATGCTGATCAAGAATATGCCACTCCTAAAGGCAGGTCTGTAAAAATAGAAAAGTTTTAGAGCACCTGGGTGGTTGAGTTGGACAATCATCCAACTCAGTTTCAGGTTAGGTCATGATCTTGTGGTTTCATGAGTTCGAGGCCCTCATTTGGTCTTTGTGTTGAGGGTAGAAAGCCTGCTTGAGATTTTCTTTCTCTTCCTCTGTCTTTCTCTCTCTCCCTCTCTCTTTACCCCTCCTCCACTCACAGTGTCTCTGTCTCTCTCAAATAAATAAGCTTAAAAACATCTTTTTAATTTAAAATTTTTCACAAAAATATTGAGCAAAAGGATACTGGCCTATGAAAAAGAATTTAGAAATATTCTCTATATTTAAGAATATTATTGAAATGAACAACTCTAAATAAGGACTGAAATATGCAGCAGAATGGTTATCACTGAAAAGTAACTTGGCAAGACAGAGGAGAAAGCCAAAGAAAAAAATTAGTAAAGATGCAATTTGGAGAACTAAAGGTTTAGTATAATATGATTTCTAGTTTAAAAACTTACAAGGAAATTATAGTAAATGCCAAGGTAAGCATAATCCCAGAAAATTATAGGAAATATTAAAGAAGCCAAGGGAAAGAAAGAAATGTCTGAGGTTCACCTTTTAAATTCCCAAGAGTAGCTCTTTCTGGTAAGAGGAGTAAGGTTGGACATTGGTCAAGAAATAGAGTTTGGAGCATTTTATTGTTCTACGTAAAAAATGTATTCATACTCCTTGTGGAATTTTAAAAATAAAATATTGAGAGGCATGTGTGTACTCAGGCCTACAAATCTGGGAAGGGAATGTTTGTAAAATTGGTCAACAGGAACTGACAATGCAATAACTATTTTTCCTTTTTCTAAGTACAGGTGAGACTTCTAGATTACGACCCCTGCTTTTATCAAAGAAAGCCAAAGTCATTGGACCATATTAAGACTGGTCACACATTACAACTGGAAAAACTGAAACAAAACAAAACAAAACAAAACTCTTTGGAAACCATTCTGAAACTCTTTCAGTAGGTCAACCTCCCTAATCTATTTACAAGATACTTCTACTTCGCTTCATGTCTAATGAGACTCTGCCACTCTGAAGATTTAAAAATGGATTTAGACCACAGGATGTTATGGTAGATATTATTGCTGGCCACTATCTTTGCACTGCAGAAAGTTTATAGTACATAGTCAGGTCACTTCCATCATTTGCTGAATCGTTAGACTGTTCTCATAGATATATCTATGGGAATGAGCCCTCTGTTTCTGCACCATTACCAACCAAGTTAGTTCACAAGACAAAAATTGGGGCTAGCCATAGTTAAGGATATTCAGTTAAAGACTTTTTTTTTTTTAATATATGTTTTTATTTATTTCTAGGAGAGAGAGAGAGCGTGAGCAGGGGAGGGTCAGAGAGAGAGGGAGTCACAGACTGAAACAGGCTCCAGGCTCTGAGCTGGCAGTCAGCACAGAGCCCGACACGGGGCTCGAACCCACGAACTGCGAGATCATGACCCAAGTGAAAGTCGGACGCTTAACCGACTAAGCCACCCAGGCGCCCCTAAAGACTTCTTTTTACAAAGCCAGCTTACAAAAAGAGGTTCAAATGCTACTTGTTTATCCAACTTCATGTAGGTGACAGCAGATATAAATTCTTTCTGAAGGAAAGCATCCTCAGTTTATGTACCAAGAATTTTCACAAATTAAGATGAAAAAGCAGAGAAAATAAAAACAAAATCATTATTTCTTATTATAGAAAAGACTAAAAATATAGACAAGCAAAAAGGTACATGAAACTTAACTGTTAATCCCAGTATTCAGAAATAATCCTCCACTGGAAGTTAATTCCTTTACTATTTTTCTATAATTATGTGCATGTATATTTTGTTTTCATATGTGGAAACATAATATACTTACTAAACTTTAATCTCCTTTTTTATGTAATAATAAGCCATTAAGTTATATTTTGCTATGAAATCTTTCTAAGCTTAATCCTTTTTTATAAATGAGATATTTCCAAACATTATAGAATGTTTGGAACTTTGTGCTTGATGAATTTTGACAATTACCCATGGCACATGAAAGTAGAAAAAATAGTATTTCCATAGTTCCAGAAATTTCCTTCATGACTTTCTTAAGTGCTTGATGAATTTTGACAATTACCCATGGCACGGGAAAGTAAGAAAAATAAGATGTCCATAACTCCAGAAATTTCCTTCATGACTTTCTTCATCCAATCCCAACTTACCACAGGCAACCACTTTCTGATTTCTACTAGGTTAATATGCTCATAGCCAGACTTCAAATAAATGAGATTATACAATGTTTATTCTTTTGCCCAACATAATACTTTTTGAGATTCCTACTTGTTTCTAGAGTGCTTTCGCTCATTCCTCTTTAATTTTGAATATTTCATCATATAAGATAATTTGCTCATCCATTTTTTTAATAAGTATTTCTGTTATTTCCAATTTTGAAATTTCATGAATTGCTCATACAGATATTCCTATACAATTCATTTTGTATACTTAGATTTTTATTATCACTTTTGTCACTATCTAGGAGTGGAACTTTTGGGGCATAGGAGAGATACACAATTAACTTCTATAAAACAAAAAGGTTTTCAAACGGCTGATGCCATTTTATATTCTCATTAGCCATGTATGAAAATGTTCAATTGCTCCAACATATTTGCAATAATTGGTATGGCCAAGGAATGGAATTCTTGTGTTATGTTCATTGTTTTTTACTTATTTACTTTATTGGATATAAAACTGTATATTATTACAGTTCTAATTTGTATTATCCTTGTGACTAAGAATGTTCAACACATTATAACTTATTTATTGACTATTTTTATATTTTGTGAAGTGTCCAATTTTTCTTCATCCACTTTTTAAGGATCCAGTTATCTTTTTATTTTGATTTGAACACCACTGGGATATAACTCCCTTGTGAAATATTTGTATTGCAAAAACATGTCCTAGCCTGGAGCTTGCCTATTTATTTTGTTAATGTTTTCTTTAATGGGAAGAATTTTAAGTTTAGTTGAATTTCAACTTATCTATTCTTTATGGTAAGTGCATATTTTGTCCTGTCTTCAAGATCTTTACTACAAGTTGCAAAAAGATTCTTCCATCTTCCATACTTATAGATATGGTTCTAGCTTTTATGTTGAGGTCTAAAATTATCTTTAATTTTTGTTAACTTTTTGTACTTATTTTTATTGTTTTTGTTTTTAGGAATATGTAGTTGTTGTAACATGATTTGTTAAAAAAAATTTTCCCCACTGAATTTACTTGGTACCTTTGTAAAAAGTCATTTTAGAGGCACTTGGGTGGCTCAGTCAGTTAAACGTCCGACTTCGGCTCAGGTCATGATCTCACAGTTCATGGGTTCGAGCCCCGCGGTGGGCTCTGTGCTGACAGCTAGCTCAGAGTCTGGAGCCTGTTTCAGATTCTGTGTCTCCCTCTCTCTCTGATCCCCCACCCCAGCTCACGCTCTCTCAGAAATAAATAAAACATAAAAAAAAATTTTAAATCATTTTATAATATTGTATCTGTCAAAATTGTTTACTATATTTTATTGATATATTAATCCATATTAATACCAATTCCACATTGTTCTGATTACCATAGATTTATATCCCAAAGTTAGATTTGGGGTTGCTGTAATAGAATCTCATAGACTGGGTGGTTAAAACAACCTCATTTATTTCTCCCAGTTTTAGAGGCTCAAAGTTTGAGATCAAGAACAGTAAAGTTCTTGGTATAGTGTCTCTTCCTGGTTTACAGACAGCAGCCTTTGCATTGTGTCCCCACATGCCAGAGAGATCTAATGGCTCTTCCTCTTTTTATAAAGACATTTATATCATCCTAAGGGTTCGACCTTACTAACCTCCCAAAGGCTGGGGCCAAGTACCATCACACTGGGGAGTACAGTTCTGCCATATGAAATAGGGGTTGAGAGGAGATACAAATATTCTGTCTAAGTAGTATTCAAATTTGTTTTGGCTCCAATTTTTGAATTTCCATGTAAATTTCAGAATGAGCTTATCAATTTCTTCTAAAACCTTTTATTAGTTTAATTAATTAGGTTAATTTAGTAAGAAGTGACATCAAGAAAATATTGAGTCTTTCAATCAATTAAAATTGTTTATTTCTGTACTTATTTAGATCTTTAATTTCTTTCCACATTGTTTTGTCATTTTCAATATAGCTGTCTTGCGAAATTTTTATTACATATATTACTGTTCTATATATTGATATCCTGATGCTATCATAGAGGTATTCTTCTAGTTCAATGTCCAATACTCCATTGTTATTACAGAAAACTATAATTTATTTCTTCATATTGACATCCTATTCTACAACCCTACTCAAGCTACTTACTAATTCTAGCAACAATTTCTAGACACAGCAATGTCATTTACAGTTTTACTTCTTCAGATAAAACAGTTTTACCTCTTCACAATCATTTGAATTTTATTTTTATCTGTCTGCAGTTAACATCTCTTCCAGTAGTAGGTGTTGAAAAGAAGTGCTGAAATCGGATATTATCTTTTCATTAATCTTAGGACATGCAATTTAATTTTTTTCATGTAAAGTAAGGTGGTATTTGTAGATTTTTAGTAGGTGTCCTTTATAAAATTAAGAAAATTCTTCTGTTTGTTGAGAGCTTTTGTAATAAATGGGTGTTGAATTTTGACAAATGAGTTTTCTACATCTACTGAGATAATCACAAGATTTGTAGGTTTTATTTTATTGTACTACAATAGTGATTGCTTTTTTAAAGTGTTAAACAACCATGCATTCCTAGCATAAAAAAACATTCCTTACTTTGTAAGATATATTACTTTTTCATATTCTTTTTAGAATTTAATACATATATGTTTTTTGGCAAATATTTAGATATTCATGTTCAAGAGAGTTGTTTTTCTATTATTTTCAAAGTACTCTGTATAAAATTGGTTTATTTCTTTGCAAAATGATCAATAAAATTCCTTTTTAAATTGATGTGTGTGTGTGTGTGTGTGTGTGTGTGTGTGTGTGTGTGTGTGTGAAAAACAACAAATACTCCTGCCACAAGGACTCAGATAAGGATGACTTCTTTTGGAGAAGTAGAAGACAAGGGATGCCTTTGGAGAAGGTATAGGGAAACTACTTGTGTCCTAGCCACAGCAATAATAGTCCCAGCCAGTGGTGGGGTAAATGCAAGCACTCTCTGCCCTGGTGGAGGGTCAGAAAAGCTCCTGGACATAAGATTCTGTACTGACTATAAGCAGAAGTTTGCAACTGCTACCTCAGGACAAGAGGTAGTAAACTCTCTACAGTAGTAAACTCTCTCCTACCCAAGACATTAGAAAGCAAGGCAGATTTCTGAGAAAACCTCCTCTTGATGTCCACGAGGCCAAGGTTGTCAAAGTTTAGGTGGAAAAGAGAAGAGATTTGTCCCTGACTCTATTATAAGCCTAGGAGTAAGAAACTATTGGAAGTAATCGACCACTAAGGGAGCAAAAAGAGCAGAGAATAGGATAGAAAGCTTAGGGAAGAGGAACACTGGAGAAAACCCTCTAGCTATTCAGGTCCTATATTAAAACACAAAGTATCCAGAGCCTTCTCATAGAGGAATACAAAGAATATGGTATCAAGCAGGCAATAATAGCAGTAACAAAATCCAAACTCAGTTCAACTCCTAAATACATTCAATCACCTACATGCAGGCCTGAGAGAGAAAAAAGACAATTCCTTGAGGAAAGTAGAATTTATTCTATTCTCACTGTTATCCTATACATAATAGCTATAATTCAATCAAAAGTTACAAGATACTTTTTTTAAATATAAGGGGAAATAACCTATTTTTAAGAGATAAAGCAATAAATGGAACTAGACTCAGAAGGAGCTGTGATATTTTTAGCTATCAATTAGGAAATGAAGGGGTGCCTGGGTGGCTTAGTTGGTTAAGCGTCCGACTTTGGCTCAGGTCATGATCTCATGGTTCGTGGGTTCGAGTCCCGCATGGGCTCTGTGCTGACAGCTCAGAGTCTGGAGCCTGTTTCAGATTCTGTGTCTCTCCCTCTCTCTGACCCTCCCCTGCTCACGCTGTTTGTCTCTCTCTCTCTCAGAAATAAATAAAACATTAAAAAAATTAAAATAAGAAATGAAAACCAACTGTGATATCTGAAAGATTTGAGTGGTAAAAGTTAACATATATTAACAGGAATTTTAGTAGAAAGATATACTCTCTAAGAAAGAATCAAATGGGAATGTTAGAAATAAAAAATAAAATATCAGTGATCAATAATGAGTTTGATGGACTCAAATGTCAGTATAAATCCAAACTCAAGCATAAAAAAGAAAATGATTAAAAAGAAAAAATAGAAAAAAAAGCATCTGGGAGCTTTGGAATTAATGAAATGGTCTAAATTATCTATAAAGTTCTAAAATGACAACAGGAAGAAGGGGGGGCAGAACAAATATTCGAAGAAGTAATAGCTAAAATATTTCCAAAAATAAAGACAGACAACAAAATGTAGATACCAATAGCACACAGAAAACCTAGAAGGATAAGTAACAACAATAACAAAAGCATGTACCATGCTCAAAACATTTTTAAACTAAAAATAAAGAGAAAAGCTTGTAAGCATCCAGAAAAAAAAATACATGAATAAGAACAAATGTAATTACAGTACACATCTTCTGAGAAACAATTCATAATTCTAGGGGGAAAAATAAGCCCAGAATTCTACGCCCAGTGAAATATATTTCAAAAACAAAGCAAAATCACCACCATTTCAGAAAAAAAAAAAAAAAAGCTGAGAATTTATTGCTAGGAGGCTTGCTCTACAAGAAAGACTGTAGGAAGTACTGTGATACAAATTTGTCATTATATGGAAATTGGGATTGAGAAAAGAAACAGAGAGCACAGAAATCACTATATATAAGGATGTCACGTGTGTAAGACATCTTTAAATAAGAAGCCTTTAAATGTAACTATATACATAAGTTACATGTAAGAAATTGAGGAAAAAATACACAATGCAGTATAAATCAAAGAAAGCTGTCATGACTCTAATACCAAAAAAATACATATATTGCAGAATAAGAAACATTGCCAAGAGTACAGGGATACAGCAAATAATTTTAGTCAGTTCATCAAGAAAGCATACTCATAAATATGTGTCACCTACTAACATCACTTTAAATGACAGAAAACAAATATTGTTAAACTAAAAGGAAAAAAGAACTAGAAGTATTCTTAGAGACATGTCACTTCTTCAGAAATCAGCATAAGAAAAGAGAAAACAGTAAGGATTTAGAAGACATGAACTTGCAACCAGCCCAACGAATTTGAAATTTATAGTACATTCTACTCAACAGCAGAGCCCATAGCAGAACCTGTCCAGTGTTTTTCAGGTATACATGGTAGACTGACCAGACAAACCACATTTTGGGATATAAAGCAAACATCAAGAAGAAAATGAAAATTGTACAAAGTCTACTTTCATAATTAAAAAGCTTATTAGATATAAACTTTGAAAATATCTGGATTAGATTTTAGCACATTTCATAATGAGGATGGTAGTCAAAAAATTAAGTATGTTGATTCTTAAAGATACATGTAAAATTTTGCATTTTTTCTTATATAAAGCATATAATAATTAGGACTCGTCAAATTCCCAATTTCCGGAAGATGTTTATTTGTGGTATGTCTATTATCTCCTTTCATGTTCAGTATTATATTTTTGTATTTCTTGTAGTTTACTGCTGATTTTTTTGAACTCCACTAAATTCCAATAAAAGTAAAAAAAAAAAAGTCATATAATATCACCTGCTTAATTAGGTATTTGTATTTTAATGGTAACAGTAGATGAAAGTAGTTTTCTGAAACAATATATATATAAAGCAGAGGATTTCAAGCAAACTAGTGAATGCCATGAAAATAAGAATACATAAATCATCTGTGTACTCATTAAAAATGAAGAAAGGGGCACCTGCGTGGCTTATTTGGTTAAGTATTTTACTCTTGATTTCAGCTCACGTCATGATCTCATGGTTTGTGAGTTCCAGTCCTACATTAGGCTCTGGAGCCTGCTTGGGATTCTCTCTCTCCCTCTCTCTCTGCCCACCCCCTGCTCATTCTCTCTCTCTCAACATAAATAAATAAACTTAAAATAAATGATGAAAAAAATTCAAAAAACTTGTATGATTCTTCCTTACTTAATATATAATTTGAAAGCATTTCAAAATTTTTATTTAACTCTAGCATTAGAAAATAATACTTGTGGGGATGAGCACTGAGTGTTATGTGGAAACTAATTTGACAATAAAATATTTGTAAAAAAAAAGAAAAGAAAAGAGAAGAATACTGAGGTCTCACAAGTGTTAATATAATCAATCCTATATTTGAGTTTAAAGAAGTAGCCACCATAACTATCTAATTCAGATAGCCCTATTTTCCAAGAAAACAAATAAATACAATGCCTCTTTTTAGCTCTAATTCTTTCTCAATTTTTTAAGAAATATAGGCACATGCGGGGGCAGGGGGGTCAATTATACAGTTTTCTTCTAAATGAAATCATTCTTTCATTGGCAACTGGCTGTTTGGTTCTGAAGTTTATGAATCCTCTTTGGACATATTTATTCTGGAAATGGATTCTGCCTTAAGCAATATGATTCATCAGGAAGTAGGAAAACTTCAAAATGAATGTACCTTTCATCTCTGCTCATTTTTATTTGGATTTTAGTTCTTTTCCATCAATGATAATTAAAAAGTGATATCACATTCTACATCTGCACCATTTGATTGTTGTATGTTGGAAGTTGTATATATTATGAAGCTTTACTAAAGTGCATTTTATGTGTTTATAAAATTTTGGAAATTGATGTTTAAATATAAAATACCCAAATGCACTTTATTTCTTATGTCTGTTGATAGCAGGTAGTAATTAACTTTGAATAATCATCACACATATAATGCAGCCTTAAAAATATACCACACGTGCCTTGAATAAAGATTAAACAAATAAAAATATCTTTAATATTTTTTCTTTAATACTGAACAGAACCTAGGCATGGGATACAGATTTTATATATTTAAAATATAAGACTTTAAAGATTGCTTATTCCTAAAAGATATTCCAAAAATTCAACTATCCACGGTTTGATTTAAGAAACCTCTTTCAACTTTGTGAATCAAGAAAAGACTTTCTTTACATTACTTCACATTCTTAGATGAATTATGTGATGTTAATTCCAGGGCAGGGCTGAAGGGTGAGAGAAGAGGATAGTCTGTCACTTTGAAGAAATCTATTTCAAGCCATTCCATTAATTCTTAGTCATCTCCACATAATACAGCTATTCAGTATAATTAAAAAGGGCTTTCTCATCCTATCTTTATTTCTGACTCTGACAATTATTTTTAACCATTATATATACTTAAAAAAAAGTAACGAAGAAACATAGATTTAGTAGTTAAGAGGAACTTAGTATCTAGTTCATTTCCTACCTATGATGCAGAAATTGAAGGTCATGAATAGTACTTAACTTCTAAGTTAGTGCTGCAGATAAGATAGGAACCCATACCATCTGATCGCTAATTTAATGTCCATTGTATTACATCAAAATGAGGTATCCAGCTCTTAAAACCTGCTTATGTCAGGGATTTTACTTATTTGTACCTCATTTCCTTGGAAGTCCAAATGTGTACTCCAAAGACAAATGTTGAGCTACTGCTATAGTCTGAATGTTTGAGTTCACCCAACAATTGTATGCTGAAATCCTAACTCCTAATCTGATGGTATTAGGATGTGGTACTTTTGGGAACTAATCAGAAAATGAGAAAAGAGTTCTGGTGTTTGGGATGAGAGTCCTTATAAAAGAGACTGCATTTCTGAGTCCATTCTACTGAGAAGTTGGCAGTCTACAACCCAGAGGGGGGCCTTTGCCAGAATCTGACCACAATGGCACCCTGATTGACAACTTCCAACCTCCAGAATTTTGAGAAATAAATTCCTCCTGTTTATAAGCAACCCAACTTCTGGTATTTTGTTACATCATCCCAAAAGGACTAAGACAGAAGCTTTAATGAGAAAGTATTAAGGAAAATTCTTAAGAAAGAATACAAGAGAGAAGGTATAACATATTATGAATTATGAAGTAGATACTATGCCAGCTAGAACAAAAATCACATTAACAAAGTAGTTTACAGGATGGAACCAGAAAGATGCTACCAAGAATTGTGCTTTCAACCGATGTCCGGGCATGGCAGAATCCTGCCTTCCCCTTATTTTTTGAGCAATTTTTACGATTTATAACTGTAAGAAGAATAAACAGTCTGTGAATTAAAATTTATATAAGAAGCTGGTATTCTGATGGAGTAATAAAGAGATCTAGGGAATTAATAAAGTTTATTAATTTACTGTAGTTTCTGAAATTAATATAATATTTTTGATCAAAACACTAAAAACTCCCCTGTTTCTTTGACATTAAGAAACATAATTATAACCTCAGGTTGGAAAGATTTTTGTGAAATTTATTATTATGCCCAATATTGTTATTAATAATGTTGGTTTCTAGAAAGTATACAGTCTCTTAATCTTACCCAAATAAAAAGGACTGTAAGATTCCCCCTCCCATTTTAATAATATATAGAAACAGTGAATATTTAACATGTACCATTAGTCCAAGCAAAAACTTCACAAAGGATTCTACTTAATCCTCACAACAACTCTATGATATGGCAGCATTATATAGGAAAAGAAACTAATGTATATAGAAGTTAGTAACTAATACTGGCTAAGGATAGAATGTGAACCCAGGGATTCTGATTAAAGGGTCTGTGTGCATAATTACCTCATTACCTTGTTCTGTGTATAAGGAAACCAAGTATGAAGCAATAACTGACTTACTTCTGCTCACATAGCCAATTAAAGATGACATAAAATTGAAATGTAATCACAAACACTATCATTCTACCAAATAACACTGAAATCGAGGTTGGTCAGAAGTAAGCTCCTCTCAGAAGCTGCAGAGATGAAAAGTTTTCTTTCAGGTTTCCTCACATTATATTCAGACCTTACCTCCTTTGACTATAGAACTGATGTCTCCATTTTCCTGCTGGCTGTCATCTGGAGGCTCTTAGCCCCTAGGGGCTGACCAAAGTCTTATGCTGCCTAGTGCTTTTCATAGCCAGCAAAAGGCCAGTGCTTTCATTTACACAGAAGCAAGAAATTCTGTCAGTAACATGAATGAGCTCCAAAAGCATTCATTTCTCAGTGGAGTCTCTAGATAAGAATGCAGCCTGAATTAAAAATTGACTGTACCACTGTGAGTCCATGAATAGATTACCCAAGTAAACTATCTTCCTAACCCTGTTGAGCTGACTCTTTACAAGAAACTGCCATGGGTAGGGCCATAGGGAGGTAATCAAAGGGCAAGACTTTGGCCCCATATCACATAAACAGGAAAGAGGAAGAGAAGCCAGGAGGCAGACACCAGAAGATCTAGGAATGAGAGGTGAATGGAAGATTAAGGTCTGGAATCTTGACCCACAGAAACTACAATATAATAAAGATTTGTTGTTTTAAGTTGCTAACTTTGTGCTAAACTGTTACACAAAAATAGAAAATACAGATTTTGGTACAAGTGAGTGACAATGTCATAAATGACTAAAATGTGGCAGTGTTTCAGAATCAGGAAGAGGAAAGAAACTAAAAAATTTTTGATGAGCATAGAAGAACCAAAATTAATTTGATCAGACTATTAGTAGAAATATGGGTTTTGAAGATGCTGCTAGTTAGGGCTCAGAAAGAAGTAAGGAACATAGTACTGAAACATTAAGGAAGGATGATCCTAGGTATGAAGTAGGAGAAAACTTGGTGAAATTGCCTGTGTCAGTTATATGCAACAGAACTTGGAAGCAGATCCTTCTCCAGTCAAGCCTCTGATGAGACTGCAGCCCCAGCCAACACCTAGGCTGCAGCAGCTTATACCATTATAGAAAACAAAATAGCTAAACCCTACCTAGACTTCTGCCTAAACACTGTAATGATAACACGTATACGTGGTTCATGTCACTAAGTTTACATAATTTGGTATATGCCATAGACAACTTACACAGTCATATAATAAAATTCAGCCATACCTTGGGAGTGTGGACATTGAAAATTTTATACCTTTGTGCTACAATCACAGTAATTATTAACAAAAACTATTAACAAATGCCATGACTTGATTTATAAGGTAGAGATAAATTTGAAACACAGAAAGATATTTTCAAATCTTTAAGCATTTAGTAGACAAACAAAATAAACTAGTTGGCTATTTTGTTTCAAATTTTACATGCATTAAAAAAGTCTTTAGGAGCATATGCGTGGCTCAGTTGGTTAAGTGGCTGACTCGATCTCAGTTCAGCTCTTAGTCTCAGGGTTGTGAGTTGAAGCCCTGCATTGGGCTTCCCACTGGGTGTGGAGCCTACTTAAAGGGGAAAAAAAATCTTACCCAATATTCCCACAAAATGATTTGATAAAAATGGGAGGTTCAGTGAACTCAAAACCATATTTGGTTTAACAGTAGAACAGGAGCTTCACCTGTTTTGTAACTCCTGATTCAACCAATATATGACTATATTACACTAGTCTTTCATCATAATTATCCCTTATCTAGTCATCTCTTTACTCACTCATTTGTTTCCTTAACAAATTTAATGTCAATTATGTGACATTCTAAATAATCATCTAAGTCTTGTGGGAAATTGAATGATAATCAAATGTATAAGATCAAAAACAATACACGTAAGTAAATAGTACAAAATAGGATGTGAAGCGTTTCATAGGAGAGATACCATATAAGAATGAATTGCAATTTAAAAAAGACAAAGAGGGGGTGCCTGGGTGGCTCAGTTGGTTGAGCATCTGACTTCAGCTCAGGTCATGATCTCACAGTTCATGGGTTCAAGCCCTATGTCGGGCTCTATGCTGACAGCTAACTCAGAGTCTGGAGCCTGCTTCAGATTCTGCATTTCTCCCTCCCTCTCTCTCTCTCTCTCTCTCTCTCTCTCTGACCTTCCCCTGCTCATGCTGTCTCTCTTTCTCTCTCAGAAATAAATAGAAAACATTTTTAAAAATATAAAAGATAAAAAAGACAAAGAGTATTTTTCTTTTGAGAAATAAAAAACAGTACTGAAAAAATATTTTAAGAATGATATACTCTTGGGTTCCTAAATGTCTCAGTCAGTTAAAAGTATCTGACTCTTGATTTCAGTTCAGGTCATGATCTCATGGTTCATGAATTTGAGCCCTGCGTCTGGATCTGCACTGTCAGCAGAGCCTGCTTGGGATTCTCTCTCTACACCACCCCCACTTTCTCTCTCTCCCCCTAAGTAAATAAGTAAACTTTTGAAAAATAAGAGAATTATGTAGCACTCTGCCAGACTTTAAAGGACCAATAAAATTAGAAATGATGACATCAGAGTAAATGTTGGGATAAAAATATTCCCAGAAGGCAGATTTTATATAAGATGGTCTGTTCTGCATCAAGTAGACTTAAGTCAGTTTTCTCGAACTTTGATCTTATCTGAATTATCTATATACTTAAAAAATATTTTTCCTGGGAGGATAATTTATATATGTGTATGTGTGTATTTGTGTTGACAGTGTTTTGTTTGATTTTCTTCAAAATACCTGTGCCATATGTCAATATGCCAAGCCATTTAAGAGCAATGAGCACAGCAACACTATTTTTTGAAGTTTCAGGGATGATTCTGATGAACATCATTGGCTGAAGATGAAAGCATTACTTCACAAGGATGAGTGAAAAATTCCCTTGAACTTCCACCTTGAGGATAGTACAGCTCACTCCTTAATATACATGCAAATTCCAAGAGCTCTTGCTCAATTGCAGATTATATTTTAGCATGCTTGAAATGCGATCTGGTATTCTGCATTTCTAGAGCCAGACTCAATACCTTTGAACCAATCTTAAATTTAATGGTCTTCCTTAGCATCACAACAGTAGAATTCCACTAAGGAGATTCACCTACTTTTCTAAGTTTATTTATTTATTCTGAGAGACAGAGAGAAAAATGGGGGAGAGGCAGAGGGAGAGACAGAATTCCAAGCAGGCTCCATACTGATAGCACAGAGCTCAACATGGGGCTTGAACTAATGAACCGCAAGATCATGACCTGAGCTGAAACTGAGAATCAGATGCTCAACTGACTGAGCCACCCAGGTGTCTCAAGATTCACTAACTCTTTTGTTATTATTATGATCTTAAATTTTTATTTTTGATAGAGAAAGAGAGAGACAGAGCAGGGGAGGGACAGTGAGAGGGAGACACAGAATCTGAAACAGTCTCCAGGCTCTGAGCTTTCAGGACAGAGTCCAATACGGGGCTCAATCTCGAGATTTACCTACTCTTTTTTTTTTTTTTTAAATTTTGTATGCCTTTTTAAATTTTTATTTTGAGAGAGAGAGAGTGCAAGTAGGGGAGGAGCAGAGAGAGAGGGAGACACAGAATCTGAAGCAGGCTCCAGGTTCTGAGATGTCAGCACAGAGCCCAATCCACAGACTGTGAGATCATGACCTGAGCTGAAGTCGGATGCTTAACCGACTGAGCCACCCAGGCACCCTGAGATTCACCTACTCTTGATACTTCTCACCAGAAAGCAACTTTGCCACCTCTCAACAAAGCCAACTGCACATTAGGGTTGATTTGAATAGAAACGTCCTTAAGCAAAGTATGGCACTAGCAAGGTACCTGGTGTTTTACTGTGATACTCCAGCACTTTTCAAAATAATATGTGCAATTGATATGACCCCCATATTTGGTTTTATTACTGCTACAGCTATATTTATATGAAACTTTTCAATTATATATTCAAGTCAGAGGAAAAAGTAAATTTCTTTTAAAACAAACAATAGTGCTGGACTGTGATGTTGACAAAATAAAAATCATCTCACTAACTCCATCTGCATATAACACCACTCTAAGTTTCTTTAAAAAAAAAAAGATACTAGAGGGTAGAAATAAACAACGTAAGTTTTGGGGCCAGAAAGGTATGCATTTTACTTCCTACTTGAAATTAATACATGATCTTAGGGCAGTTGCTTATCTCTAAGAGCCTAGGTTTCCACAACTGTAAACAGAATATGGATATTGATATTCCTAACTAACAAGATTGTGCCAAGGAATAATCATGCTAAAATTCTCAGTATATAACAAGACCTACAGAACAGTTATTATTGTGCTTAAAGTGGAAGAAACCTAAAAGTTGTTCCAACTCCCCATCTCTGGTTTAATAGTCATTTATAAACAAGGAAGGACATTTGGAATTACTTGCTAGAGAGGTATAGAAATGAAAGCTTCCAAACCCTTTCCACACAAACTATGGAACCTTTCACAACCTTTTCAATGAGCAGAATCCTATCTTTTATTTTCTATTTCACTTAATATATCCTTGTAAAATATTGCCATTTTATTTCAATCTAAACATTAAAAGTTAAGTTTACTTTCTAAAAATGTAGCTAAAGGGAAATAAAAGGTAAATTCATTTTTTTCTCAAACTTTTTATCCAAATAGTCCTGTCTTATAGTTTCTATGTAAATAATACTCTTGCCATTATAAAATAACCAAATCATAGAATAATTGTGACTGTAAGTAACGTTATTGCCCTGGAAGTAGAAGAGTTGGGCATGTGTTGGGATGAGCACTGGGTGTTATATGGAAACCAACCTGACGATAAACTATTTAAGGGGGAAAAAAAAAAAGAGTGAAGAACGCATTAGAAAGACACTGAGTCTAATTGCATCCTTCTCCAGAATGCTTTGTTTTGTGCTTGCAGCTGGTTTTTTGCATGGGGAAAAAAAAAAAAGTCAAGGTCTCAGATGCAATTTTCAGTTGCCACTAAAATTGTGGAATGAGATTATGGCTAGCCTTCAAATACTTCAAATATTTAAAAATGAACAGGCTTTGAAATGTATTTTTCTAAAACATGGAGGATTTTGTCCTCCAACAATGGTACAATGTTTAGTTGTTTTTGTTTTTGTTTTTCCCCCATCCCTCCCAATCCCAACCCTCCACATCACTTAGGGAGGATATCAAATGTTTTTTCCTGGGTAGAAGTTATGGATATGTTGATCTTCCCGAATAAATTTAAAATTGGAAATATAGAGACTACACACAAACTGTTTAAACTTCAGGGATGTTTACAAAAGATTCGTGTGGGAAGGGAGCAAAAGATTTTACCCCAAAAGTAACAATTATTTCAGTCTGATTATTTTTAAGAAACAGCACACACAGAAGATCTCAAAATAAAGTAAAAGTTACTGTTTTATAAGACATTTACAGGAGAAATCTCCATTTTTAAGGGTGTTTCCCTCTCTGTTATAGGAAAAGAGAATGACTCTCCATCTCCAGAAATTCTTCTCAATGGAGAAGTAATGGACTTAAATCTGTGTAACAACCTTACCCTTGTTTACTGTGCTTTGTCTGATAACATCCCATAGCTGGCATCTCACTCCCCACTGTCTCTTTTACCTTTAGCTGGAGATGGAATTTGATGTGGTAGCTTGGGCCACTGGGGGTTACTCAGTTTTCCCAGGGGTCTCCATATATACAGAAGGCACAACTTTGAAATTTAAGGTTATTCAATGTTTGCTTCTTTTTCTCCTGTTCATCTGTCTTTTACTACAGGGAGATCTCAACCAAGAACTTAAAAGGTAAAAGGAACATGTTTCCTCCCCCAATAGTATATAAATAGGCCAATACAGCCGAACAAGATATGTTTACAGATTTCCTTTGGTAAAATGGCATTAAGGTGGCATCTTTCTCCTAAAAGCCTGAGGCATTTCTTTTTTTTTTTTTAATTTTTTTAATGTTTTATTTATTTCTAGGAGAGAGAGAGAGACAGCGTGAGCAGGGAAGGGTCAGAGAGAGAGGGAGTCACAGACTGAAACAGGCTCCAGGCTCTGAGCTGGCAGTCAGCACAGAGCCCGACGCGGGGCTCGAACCCACGAACCGCGAGATCATGACCCAAGCGAAAGTCGGATGCTTAACCGACTAAGCCACCCAGGCGCCCCATGAGGCATTTCTTGATAACCAACTAATGTCCAACATGCTACTTTGAGAAAAAGAGAAAAGACGGTTATGACTAAGAGCAAAGGAAGTGAGTTTCTGAGCAGTTAAACACATGGTCCCCGGTGACAGTAAACCAAAGAAAAACCTAGGTGAAAGCAGATCAAAACTGAATGTTCAGTCCACTAGAGTCTAAAGCTTTGACCTGTGCACACTGTGCTTCAAATTGTTTTCATGGGGGAAATAAGCCTAATGGGCATCAGCTTTAAACATCACAGAAAAATAATAATATCCCGAGTCATTTATTCAATGAATAATAACTTACAAAATCTTGCCCCAGAATTTATGATTCTTAGGGAAAGCAGGAAGAGCTTCTTATAATCAATCTGTTCATAAAACAGAAAAAGCAGTAATGAACAATTCTATTTGATGGATATCTAGTCACCTTTTCCCTTTGTCAGATACTGTACAAGGATTTTACCAGGAATATGTTAATGTCCCTATACTTGTGGAGTTTTGCAATGGAAGACTGGCATGCCCTTGACCAAAATGTCCTCCATGTTCATTTCAGCTTCACTAAACATTAGATTGGTTTTTTGTTTTTGTTTTTTTTTTTTCCCAACTACAATCTCTGATCCCTCGTTTCTAAGAGCGTTTACTTTAGAAAGCTTGTAACTGCAATTTCTTTCTATCCCTTTGAAATGTAGATAAATTTCCCAGACTCTTGCCAGCTTTACAACCGAGGAATATCTTTTTCAAAGATCAGGGATCCATCCCTTTGAAATACAATAATCTAATAAAGATAGAGCCCCTGTCTCCCAGTCTAGGTGAGGATAGGAATCTTAGATAAACAGTGACTGGCAAATACAGAGGGCTTTCCCACACTTGCCATTGGTGCCACTAACCTCCTCTAGTACTTTCCACTGACTCATCCCAACTAATGGAATCTCTCCCACCTTTTGTCTGAGTGGAGGTGAGTTCAATCTTCCCAAAGCAATAGTCTTGAACAAATTATTTTTTGCCAGTTTAACCCTAACACAATTTTTCTTTAACAGCCTATGGGTTCAAGAGAAATTGGACAATAAAGAGATTTCATATTTGTGGAAGACTGAAAGTTAACAATTGTGATAATATACATAAAATGACCAGGGAGGAATTAGAGTCTCAAGTTATAAACTGCATCTGGATCTCTACTTGATGGAAAGTATAGTTGGAGCCCTCAATTTCTACCCCATACATCACTTTAGCCCTACAGGGTTGTAAATAGGGTTGAATGTCACCCATTTCCCCTGCGTAATTGTGAAATGGATAGTGAGGAAAAGTCCAAAGCAAAACTAATGTTCAGAGAATGCTAGCAAAGAATAAAGAACAAGAGACTGTAGGGACAAAGAAATGAAATGATGGGTAAGGAAACAGCAACCAAATTTACTTTAACTAGAGTGAAAACTTAATTTTGGAGAAAATCAAGAAATAAAGGTGACTAATTACAGAAATCTGTTATTGAAAAAGTTTAAGCACGTTGTCTTGATCTAAAGTTTCTTTGGAATGAAATAATTTTTTTAAATATTTTTATTTATTTTTAGGAGAGAGAGAGACAGCGTGAGCAGGGGAGGGTCAGAGAGAGAGGGAGTCACAGACTCTGAAACAGGCTCCAGGCTCTGAGCTGGCAGTCAGCACAGAGCCCGACGTGGGGCTCGAACCCACGAACCGCGAGATCATGACCTAAGCGAAAGTCGGACGCTTAACCGACTAAGCCACCCAGGTGCCCCTGAAATAATTTTTAATAATAATTTTGAAGATTTAAACTTGTATTCAGACAGTCCAAACAATTTGTGTTTTAAACTTGAGTTTCAGAGCAAGTCTTTCTGCTTTCTTAACATTAAAAAATAATTGATCATTGGGGCGCCTGGGTAGCATAGTCGGTTAAGCGTCCGACTTTCGCTTAGGTCATGATCTCTCGGTTCGTGGGTTCGAGCCCCGCGTCGGGCTCTGTGCTGACTGCCAGCTCAGAGCCTGGAGCCTGCTTCAGTCTGTGACTCCCTCTCTCTCTGACCCTCCCCTGCTCACGCTGTCTCTCTCTCTCTCTCTCTCTCCTAGAAATAAATAACACATTAAAAAAATTTAAAAAAAAAAGAAAATCATGAACAATCATGATTTTAATTCTAACACTTTTGCCTTCTGCCTCTGAAAGGTACATATATAATTTGTATTAATTTTCTTTCTAGGCTTTTTTCTTTTGGAAACCTCATCACTTCAATATTCATCTCTGCGGCCTTATTAAAGCAAGTGTGAGTTACATCTCTAGCATTTCTAAAGGTAAGTGTCTTGATAGGCCTATGATTGTTTAATCAAGACCCAATGGCAGCTAACAGGAACATGTCAGAGTAAATTCCTGCGATATAGAATATGAAAATGTTGATTGGCATGCCATTTGTTAATTCAACAAACATTTTATAAAAACTACAGTGTCCCAGATATTGGAATAGATCATGAATATATATTAATAAATAAGACATGGGGCTCACATTCTAGTAAGAAGCAAGCAAAGCAAAGGACTGAACTAATATTGTAGCAAACCTACCATTTGTCAAAAATTCTGCATGCTGTGAGATTTATGATCTCTTCTATATCATATAAAACAAAATTCAAAGAAATCAAAAACCTTCAGATTGTCCCATTTCTCAATGCACTGCGGAATCAGGATAAGAATCTAAGTGTAACCATCATGAAGTCCAAATTCTTTCTATATTCCCTTGTGCAAAAGAAGTTAATCAGAATGCCACAAGAAGAAGCAAAACAATGATGCCAGAAAAATAATGGAATAGAAGGTATCAACCTTCATCCCTTTACAAAAGCACTGATTTGGCAATCATTCCTGAAAAAGTGCAACTGTGGGAGCTTTGGGATCCAGCTAAGAGGATGTGATATCCTGGTGGCTCCCAAGACCAAGAACTGTGGTTTTAAGAAGGCAGGCCTGCTTCTTGGTAGCAGGAAAGGTGAACACAGACCTGACCGCAGCTGTGATATGGAAGCAGCCTAATGACTCAGCTTAAGACCCACTTAATCATGTCCCAGTGACAGTCTTTTCTCCTCAAGTACCAAGCCGGAGCCACACCATCCAACAAAATGAAGAAAATGAAAATGCAAATTACTGGATAGGAGAAAATATCTGCAGAGCATATATTTGATGAAGATTAATATCCAAAGTACATAAGAAACTCCTACAACTCAATAGCAAAAGAATAACCCAATTAAAAATGGGCAAAGGACCTGAACATGTATTTCTCCAAACAAGAAATACAAATGGCTAGTAGGTACATGAAAAGATGCTTAGCATCACTAATCATTAAAGGGAATACAAATAAAAACCACAATAAGATATCATTTTATAACTGTCAAGATAGGTATTATCAGAAAACAAAAGATAATAAATGCTGGTGAGAATGTGGGAAAAAAAGAACCCTTTTATGTTATTGATGGGAACATAAGTTATTATAGTTATTATGAAAATGAGTGTGAAACTTCCTCAAAAAGTTAAAAATAATACTACCATATGATCCAGCAATCCCACTTTCTGGGTAT
This sequence comes from Proteles cristata cristata, assembly GCA_017311185.1. Taxonomy (NCBI): domain Eukaryota; kingdom Metazoa; phylum Chordata; class Mammalia; order Carnivora; family Hyaenidae; genus Proteles; species Proteles cristata. The sequence goes on along the minus strand of JAESUZ010003658.1, from coordinate 210,979 downwards.
GTATCCAAAGAAATTGAAATCTGGAACTCAGAATGCACTTTTTTTAAACACTGACTTTAAAAAATAGCAAAATACTGCATGATTTCATATATGGAATCTAAGTCAAACTCATAGAAGCAGAGAAAAAAATGGTGGTTACCAGAGGCTGGGGGGCAGGGATAATGAGAAGGTAATTGTCAAAAGGTGTAAAGTTCAGTTAGACAAGGTAAGTAAATTCTGGACATCTACTGTGATATAAAATGTCTATAGTTAATAATAATAATGAATGGTATACTTAACATTTATTAAGCAAATAGATGCCTATTTATAAAGCAGAACCTTATGCTAGGTTCTTTTATCACAAAGGGAAATAAAGCAAGGGGAGTGAGAAGAAATTTGGGGATGGTATGGATATTTTTACAGAATTGATAGTGGTATTGACTTCACAGGTGTAGACCAATATATTCCAAACACATCATGTTGTAGACATTATATAGTGACAGCTTTTTGTATATCTATCCATAAAGTGGTTTTTATTTTAGTTTTAAAAATTTCTATTTTTAGAGAAAGAGAGAAAGGGAGAGAGAGAGCAGTGTACAAATGAATGGGGGAGAGGGGCAGAGGGGGAGAGAATCTTAAGAAGGCTCCATGCTCAGCTCAGAGCCCAAATGGGGGCTCCATGTCACAACCCTTGGGATCACAACTTGAGCTGGTATGAAGAGTCCATGCTCAAATGACTGAACCACCCATGCACCCCAATAAAGTGGTTTTTAAAAACACACACAAGAATCCAATCACTAGAGAATATTGGGCAAAAGCAAAACAACAACAACAACAAAATGCATACAACACCACAGAAAGCAGAGAAGAAATGAAGTAAGTGTATGTGTATATCATAGCAAGCCATTCTCCTACCTAATGGGATCTCTTCATTTATTTTCTCTGTGCTTCAAAGTGACTAAGTCAGCTAAGGAGGTGTTTTAAAACAGGTGAATACTAATTGACCTACAAGTTGAAGGTAAATGGTGTTGGGGAAAGAGGCAGTTTAGGTATTTAAAGTGTACTTCATAATTTGAAGATGGATACATTTTTAAAAGTCAGTTTCGGACAAATGTGTATACTACATCTTTTTTTCCTATAAATTTTTAAATAGTACTTAAAGGAAAACAATGTTATTTTACCTTTAAACTTTATGAATAAAAACATTTTCAGAGGACTATAATCTTAGTTTTTATAAATGTGACAAATTTTAGGGGAAAAAATCCAAATGGCAGAACTACCACTGTTAAACCTCTGCTGTCATATTTCAGTTCCTCCTTATTTTCCAAAAGTAATAAGAAAAATTGTGAGAGTACTTCCTTTTCTAGACAGTTTAGAATAATATTATTTAGCATGGATAACACTATCATTTATTTAGCATCAATATTAATGATTTGGAATGGGAGTAAAATTACAGTAATAAAATTCATAGCTGCTACTAAGTCTTCAGCTGTTAGAAATGCCACAGAGAGATAAATATATAAAATGACTTGGATTGCTTAAAACTCTCATTTGTAAATTGCAATGGGAGTTTTAACAGGCACTTCGACTTTGGGGAACAAGCATTAGATATTTCTAGTAAGGAATGACACTTTGAATTGGAGAATAACGTTTATAAACCAATATCCCAACTGAAGGAAGATAAGCTCATTTCTCTTGAATCACTTTTTTTTTTTTTTTTGCTTTTACACTGTTAAAGAAAACTCAGATTTACCCTTGTAAATATAAGTTACTCATAGGCCAGAGTCTTGTTAATGAAACTTCATCACCAAAACTAGCCCAGTCTCTTCAAATATATTACCTGTTAAAAATCATTCCTAATGAGTTGAAGTTTAATGGTCTCTCCTACAAAGCAATTTAATCTACCCTCTGTTGTACCTGATTCTAGTATCAATAATGGCAGTGGCACAGGCATCTAGGGGCTGTCCTCATGAGGTCGTCAAATCAAGCAACATAGGAAATGCTGTAAGAACCATGGCTGCATGTATATGTGATGCCCTTCACCTCAGTTTCAACCAGAGTAACCAGAGTAACATTATTTACCTTCCTGAACCATTTAATCAAAAAGTTGATCAGAGGTATTAAGGCAAAATAAAATGTACCTTGGGTAATATGTGGTAGGCATTTAGCAAAGAAAATCAAAACAAAGAAAAATTCTTCAAAATAGTTGAAGAGGACTTATTTTAAAGTTTTTATTTTTTTTTTATTTTTAAGTAATCTCTACACCCAACGTGGGGCTCAAACTTATAATGTACAACAATCAAGAGTTACATGCTCTAGTGACTGAGTCAGCCAGGTGCCCCAAGGAAGATTATTTTAAAACCCTCACATTTATGGTTAAAACTATTTTTGGAGGTGAGAATTTAACTTACAGAAGCTAATAAATTAAAGATCAAAAGATATATGTCATCATTACAACTTCACCATAATATCAGTTACCATCTACGAAGAGCCACCAAGGACCACTTATTGGCCATTCCAATAAGTACTTTATACATGTTACATTATGTAATCTTACTTCCATACATCACATAAAATAACTATGAGTCAGAAGGGGTGAATAGGCTCAAGCAGAATAATTAGCAAGTATCAGAGTCCACACACAGTCAATTCCAGGGTCACTTTGCCTCCAAGCGTGGGGGATCTTTGAGCCACTATAGTACCTACTTATAAAAACTGAGACCAAACCAAGCAAATTCCAAAGGATTAGTTGGATATAAATTTTCGCCACTGTGTACTGAGGATATTTACATCAGAATTCCACTGAAACATTTATAGCACAATGTATATAATTGGCGTCTGTTAACTTTGTTAAAATGTCTAAAAATTTTTGTCCATTTTTTTTGTTTTGTTTTCATGTGTTTTCTTTCTTAAGCCATGAGTAAAAGAAGACTTTCAGTGCTTTTAAGTTCTAGCAAGAAATATATGATCAGTATCTTCACATGTCTATTAGAGATAAAATTTCTAATCCTCTAAGTGCTATACAGAGCAGCTGTCATTGTAGACCTGTGACTTATCAAGGTCTATACTTTTTTGAGTAGTCTACCTAGCACCAAAGCAAGTAAGATGGTGTTTAAGCAATGGTAACACTCTAAATATCATATAGTCATTCATACTATAGAGATTTATGAGGAATTATCAGTATTTAGAACAGATAGAAATTAAATTTTCCTTCTGAAAATAAAATTGTGGACACTCTTATGGGTATAAAGAAAACATTCAAAGTAGAAAATGTGTCTTAAGATCTCTTACATTCTGGAAAACTAGTTGTTTAAATAACAATTCTCTGGCCACTGGAGATGGACAAAGTTAATGAAGTTGAAATAGAACAGGGTAAGAACGGAGGGCAGTTTTGTAGCAAGGGAAGAGATAGTGCCTTATAGGGAAATGGAGGAGAAAATTAGCTCCTTTGCTACCTGTAAAAGAAGAGGGAGGTATATGAGGAAGAGGAAAACAAAATGCTTCTATAAATGGTGTTCAAAATTTAAAAGAATTGTCCCTCTGGTCTTACCTCCCTGCTGCAAGAATGGGCACTGTTGGACACTGTTGTCTAATATCGAGAGGAGCTAACTACTTATTTCTGAACTTTCCATTTGTTGCACAACACATTCCTGTCTCAAGTGGCCATGATAACTCTTTTGCAAAGACTGTTTTGAATCTGTAAAATGATACAATAAGGCTAATATCTGATTTCATTTCAAAATTTTAAAAAGGTCAAAATAAAGCACGGTATTACAGGAGACTAATGTCTCACACAGAACGCATAAAGCACAAAATTTGAAAGTCTCCTATGTTTGATATAAATTCCAATAAAAAGGTAAAATGATGCGATAGAATCCACTACTCAACGGCAATGTAAAAGAATAAGCAATAGGGATAACAGTTCTAGTTTCAATGAGTCTTTTATTGCAGGCAAATACTGCAATAAATCAAGCTGCTGACAGGGGCTAATGAAAAAATCAAATTATCAGAAAGCATAGTAACAAGTGGTCTTAATCATTACAAAATACCATACAGTAGGTGGCTTAAACAACAGACATTTATTTTCTCAAAGTTCTGGAGGTTGGAAAGCCCAAGATAGCCCAACTCCTGCAGAGTTGGTTTTCTGGTGAAAGCTCTCTACCTGATTTGTAGAGCACTGACTTCCTGCTAGGTCCTCACATGGCCTTTCCCGGGTGTGTGCACATGGAGGGAGCAAGTTCTCATCTCTCCCTCTCTTCTAAGGTCCCTGTTCCCATCACGGAGACCCCACCTCCATGACCTCACTTAAACCTAATGATCTCCCAAAGGCCTCACCTCTAAACCATCATATTAAATAGGAAAGCTTCAAAATATGAATTTGAGGAGGTGGGGAAAAACATCCAGTCCCTAACAGAAAATAACCTCTTCATCTACAATTGTATAATCCTCAGATCTGTTGCAGAATAAATAAATTAAAATTGCTGCTGCTAGAGTCTGGGACCATGGAATTTTAATCAGTTCTCCTATATTTTTCTTATGCATATTGAATCTTAGTTTGGAGAAGAGAAATAAAAAACTACCAAGTGCTATGGAAGGAACTTTATTATTTATGTATAAACTACTGGCATTCGTTTTTTTTTGTTTTTTTTTTTTAAATCGTGTCATTAAACCAATTGCTGTCATCTTTTCCAGAGAGTTTGAATGTCTGGTTATCATACTGTTAGTTCTAAGAATACCTAATAAATCAGAGAAGCAATCAAAATTTAGAACTTAATTGGATATACAGTATGGTTTATATTTTCAGAGAAATTTATTTCAACAGTCTCTAGCTTCAATGAGACTGCACAAATATGGGGAACCATTTATAAGCTATACAAACAATGGAATTCCTACACAGAATGAAGTAAATGAGATATAAGATGTTCTATGTAACATAATTTGGGATGAGTACTTTCCATTATTACAAGAGAGATCACATCACAGTGAAAAAAGTCTCATTATCTTGACTGGTCAGGATGATTCTATGTTTTTACTAATTTGAATCATCTGCAAAACTTCAGCAAAAGCAATTGAACTTCAGAAACTATTTAAATTGACTAGATAATGTTTTGTGTGCCAGAATAGGAGGGCATGCCAAAATAAACTGTGCTTTCAAAAGGATGAAAATGTTGACAGTTTAAATGAGATACATCCAAGAAGCCAAATTCAAGGCAAGCAATAGGGACTGGGAGAGGTGAGGATGGAAAAGGGAAAATCATTTGATCTTCCTGGTGAAATGTTTTAGGAATGAGAATATTGCAGACTTGGTGTTCAATGCAATGGAAAATTGATGAAGGGCTTCGGGTAAGCAAAGATGGGTCAGTGTGACAGATGAAGAAGCTAGCTCTGACAGTAATAGCTAGACAGATGAAAAGTACTCAATCCTGGAAATGAGAAATCAAGTGAAAATGAGGTACTGGAAGCCAAGCTGAAGATAATCAAGTCTATTTTATAGTGAGAAAAGAATATAAAGAGGAAAGGACAGGAACAGGCGGGAAAGTAGAAAGCACTTGTACTGTTTCCTTGGAGAATTAGCAAAAAGGAAGTGATCAAAAGTTATTTCTTGAATGAACTAATTAACGATTTATTGAGTGATAATATATTTAATTCAATGAACATGTATCTAGTACACACTATGCATCAAGTGAGTTAGCTGCTGAAGAAAATAGCAAAATGGTGCCAAAGCTTCCCTATTTGCCACATTACAGAGATGATGATATTGCCAACTGTGAATAGAAATGTACATTTAATCTTCGAGCACTGAAATGTGGTTTTACTTTGACTTAATCCTAATGTCATCAACTGTTTGGAAAATATTTATTGTTGACTGCCAAAAAGGAGGCATTTTCAAGTGCAATTTGAAACCTTTCAAGCTCGCTAGCAAATTGAATGTTAAAGTCAATAGAATTTGCATTTATGAAGATTCATATGCATAGAAGTGAATTTTTCAGAATGTTTCTATCTATCTCAACCCCTGGAAAATGAGAAAAATGAGACATTAAACTGAGTCTTGCAGCTTACCTCCTCTGTCATTTAAGACACCTGATTCTGTATCTTGCAAAATTAGAGTATAATGTCAGAAAGCATTTAGTTAATGGTTGGAGAAAATATTAAATGATGCTGTTATTCACCTACAAATGTCAGCACCGAATAATACAGCAATGCTTTGCTTCCGGATTTGTGTTTCCCTACACAACAGCTTTATGAACCAGGGAAAAAGAAGGACTGTAAGATTTGTTGCACTGAGTTTTAGGCATTGTTTAAGGCCCGTTTGCAGTACGGATGCATTCTTACTCGAAACAGCATCAAGTATCTTCAGATCCCAAATGAATATTCAAGAGAAAGCGAATCCTTTGGAAAATATTTGAATTATCTGTGTAAAAACAGCTATTTATAGTCCATAGGATTAGAAAAGCATCACTCTCTCCAACAGTGTGTTTTCCACTTTCCTAGCTGAAATGACAGTCTCTTATAATGGTACCTCAGCTTAGACCCTGTCAAAACTGACAAGTTTCAGCTTTAGTGACAATGTCTAAGTCCACACAATTCTGACATAGGTCTGGGGCAGATGAGGAGAAATTTTTCCAAACAACATTACATTGATACTAAAATGCACTTTTTTTAATGCTTTGAAATCTTTTAAAGCTGAGTTGGAAGGATTTATCTTACTTGGTCATTCACAAAATATAGTTTGCCTTAGGTATGCAAAATACACTAAGCCTAATTGTAATACCCAGCAGTAAATCTCCAACTTATCTTGGAATCTGTGACCCAAAGAAGAACTTAAAATAGAGTACAACAAAGGTAAGGACATTCTTACAAGACCTGTGAAGTTATTATTTAGGATGTGTTAGCCACATGATCAATGGCACAATCTCTACTCAGTGAGCTTCTTGCTTGACCAGTAACCTGTTTAAGTGTCTACTCTCACATTCACTCAGATGCAAACTTTAATTCCCAAGAGACAAGTATAGCTGCTCAGGCAATTAAATAGTTTGTTTCATTTAATGTTTGGGGAGAAAAAAATAAATGCCTGACAGTGTAAAGGTAGCAACTTTAATTACCATTTCTAGAGCCACTGTAAATCACTTGTGTGACCATTCTATCTTAATTATACAGCAGAGTGAAAATGGTCCTACAACCCAAGACAGAATGCATGCCATAAAACCTGCCAGAGGTGGAAATGAAATAGTGAAGTGAAAACCACCTTAATGGATAAAACACAGGCTTGGGAATCCAGAAATGATTTCTGTTTAATCTCTCCATCATTTCCTCACATGGTGAACACTCCCTTGGTTGTAAAATGGAAATGATTATGTTTTCAGTCTCTGTGAGATAATATGCAATAAAAAAATCAAAATGTGTACTAGTTTTGCTCCATGGAAAGAAGAGATTATTTCAATACAAATAAAAGGAGAGGAAAATAGTATGATAAATAGATCAGAATTACTACTTACTAGAGTGAATAGAAATTTGATTGAATTATTAAGCTACAAGTAGTATCAAATGAATATGTGTTAAGCAAGAAATATTTGTGATCTTCAAGGCTTAGTTTCCTACCAATTTGGGGGAGGATTGTGGTTTTCATTATGCTCCTATTAAAAAATCCTGACTTTGTCACCTAGTGCATTTGGTGAGCTGATCACAGACCCATAGAGCAGGTGGTCACCAGATGCAGCACACCTCTAAGAAAGAGAATCAGTGCTTGGCAAATTTGTTTAGGCAGGTGGTCTATGAATCCAGGTGGTCTCCTAAATAAGTTTCACTGTATTTTCAATATCAGAAGATAGAGGCAGAAAAACCACAGGGAAAATATTCGACATAGCTGTATTTCAGGAGACAGAAAGTAGCATTCTTATAGAAAAGAATTTACCAATTTACAAGGAGAGCTAGATTAGCCATGTGTGAGGCTCATTGGAACAAGGATACAGAGACTCAGGTGTGGGTTCTGGCTCTATGGCCACAGCCCCATCACACACTCACAAAGCATCTGTTCTCTACTGCCTCAGAATTGGAGAGAACTCCAGTAATTACTCAGTTCAACTTTCTCATATTCAAGATGGAGAAACAAATTCAGAGGGAATGAAAGCCTTACTACAATTCCATATCCTAAAAGACAAATAAAAAGGCAAAAATTCAATCTAGAATTCTGCCACTACACCATGCTACCCCTCCTCATCTGAAAAAGAAATTAACAAACAGAATTACTATGGACCACTAGATGATCTCTAGCATCTCCTCCAACTCTAAAATTGCCTATTTAACATTAAAACATAGTGAAGTCTTGATAAGTTTTAAGCATTTACATAGAAAACAATTTTAAGCTAGCTAAACCAACAGACTTAAAGTAGAATAGCTGAATGCAAACCAAAAATAGAAGAGAAAGTAGCATGTGTTTTACCATCTCAGATCTAACTGTCAATCTTTAACATTTCTTCTCAAGCATTTACATTCAAGATGATATTTTTCGTTATTTACAATTTCTATTTGCAAAAGATATTCAGTTTCAAACTTCCAGAAACTGCAATAAAATCACATTAAGCTAAGTAATAAAATGCTATTATTAGAGTGACAAGAATCTGCACTACCTGAAGTTATAATGCCTGCTTCCCTACCAACGGGGATGTTGTGAGGATTAATGAGATATTTAGAAAGCATTTTATGCATATGGAGAAAATAGCCTCATAAATGCAGAGGAGAAATAACGGTAGTTTATCTCCCCCATCAATGGAGGAAAGCCTGTCTAAACAGATGGACCTGGAATGGTATCTTGAAATTGAGAAAACACTACCTGTGTTAAAGAAGCCTTAGGAGAAAAAGCTTCTTAAGAAAAAAATTACTTCTAAAACTATAGAAGTTTTTATTTCTTTAATTATGTCTCTGGGGTGACCAGCCATCCTGGCTTGCCTGAGACTGAGGTGTTTGTTGGGAGGCAGGATTTGCAGGGCACTAACTGGGACAGTTCCAGGGCCACCAGGACACTTCTTACCGTGTTTGTAGCAGTCTTCTTTCAAACAGTTTTCATTTTTCCTATGGCACTGACAACCTCAGTCTCTAACGTTGTAAGTCAAATTTTGAATTACCTAATCAACCGCGTCGAACACATGTTTCCGGGAAATGTTCAGACAAAGAACTGAATGAACAGAAATGAGCTTGATCCTCATTCACGGAGGGTAAGGTAGCTTTGGGGACATTCAGGTGGACAAGGGGAATGGCACTGAGACTTCCAGTGCAAACCCCACCACCTACTTTAACGGCTAATGCTTCCACCTGCTAGCCACTTCTGTTCTATGTAGAAAGTCATAGCACAATCTCCCATAGTAGTGATTTTGTGCTTGTGGCTGAGCCTCTGACAAAGGAGGAGAATTTCCAAAAGTTTGCATCTCTTGAAGGTTTGTCATGGATTGCCTGATGGCAAAGGAGCTCCTCCTTTTGATGGACCTGGATAGAGCATTTTTCAAAATGGATCTTATTTGTTGAGCACCAGCGTCAATACTTTCTGGAAATGCCAAGGTGCTTTTTTCTCTATCATGGACCTCTCCTTGAACTCTTTCCTCCCTTTTATTTTTTTCTTTTTCTTTCTATAAAACTTTGATGTGTAAAAACTTAACAAAAATCTATGGCACATAAGAAGGAAAGAAAATATTTTGTTTAAAACTTTATTTTAAAACACTAAATTTTCAGGGCACCTGGGTGGCCCAGTCAATTAAGCAGCTGACATCAGCTCAGGTAATGAGGTTGTGAGCTCGAGTCCCGCATGCGCTCTGTGCTGACAGTTCAGAGAGTGGAGGCTGCTTCAGATTCTGTTTCCCTCTCTCTCTGCCCCGCCTCTCTCATGCTCTGTCTCTCAAAAATAAACATTGGGCGCCTGGGTGGCTTAGTCGGTTAAGCGTCAGGCTTTCGCTTAGGTCATGATCTTGGGGTTTGTGGGTTCGAGCCCCGCCTCGGGCTCTGTGCTGACTGCCAGCTCAGAGCCTGGAGCCTATTTCGGTGTCTGTGTCTCCTTCTCTCTCTGACCCTCCCCTGCTCACGCTGTCTCTCTCTCTCTCTCTCTCTCTCTCTCTCTCTCCTAGAAATAAATAAAAATTAGAAAAAGAAAAAGAAATAAATAAACATTAAAAAATAAAAATAAAAAAAATATTTGACACTGAATTTTCTTGCCATTACAAAGTGTGTAATTCTGGAGGTGTTAAGCACAAGATTAGGGAGGATAAAATACGGGCTTTGCAAAAGCCAAAGTCATACAACTTAAAATTACTGTTGCAGCCTGTGTTACCAATTTCTTTTTATTTCTTGTTTTCAATATACTAGAATGTCAAAAAATGAAATGATCTCAGGCATTCTTACCCTCTAGCAGATACTAGAACCACGATGAGAATAAACAGTATACACAGTACGTATCTATCCTTTACACTGCAGCCAACATTCTTCTTACTATGACACTGCAAAGAAAATACACTTTCTTTTGTCTCTTTTGTACATCTTTACTTGTCAGGTCAATTTTATAAATCACACATTATCAGACAGAGAGCAGAAATTAACTTCAATGCTATATTCCACAATGACACTGTTCTGTACCAGTTGATCATATACAGAGGGAAAAAATAGAGGCATTCACTCAGCTACCTGCTCTTCAGTTTAGCATACTAATCGTCTAAATGGAGTCGTCTAAATGCTATGTCTGCTTTTCTGCCTCCAGCCTCTCATGGATTAATACCTATTTGCCTACACTGCTATTTTTCATTCTATAGTATAGCTTGAAAAACAAACACCATCTAAAATCATCAATTCAGGTCACGTGTGAAAGATATCCCCCTATACATTCTGCACCTCTTCCCAAATTTACATTGGAATTCTAGGCCCCCTGTACATGAGTAACTTGATAGTCTTCCTGATTATACAATCACATGGAAACTGGCCATTATATGGAGGCAGAGATTAAAATTAGAGCTGGATACCTAAAAACAAGAGCCCTTCTTGAAAAATGATGGAGTACTCCCATATTTTCATCATGAAAGTCACAGAAAAACAGGTAGGGTATTTATTTATTTTCAAAATGTGAATAAATATAAAAATAGATTTCTGTAGTAAGAGAATTTCTTAAATAAATAATAACAATGCTTCCATTTTAGATATCAAAGGTATCCAAAGCAATGTAAGTTTAGCTGTTACTGTTTGTAATTCTGTGTCCATAAAAGTTTGATGCTCATAACAAATACTTTTGAGTACCTACTATTTTCAGGGGACAAAGGGATAAGGAAGATATGAGTTTGAGAAGCTGACAGTCTAGAGGAAACATAATGGGAGAATATGAGCCACCAGAAGAGTCCTAATTCCTGCCAAAATAGAGTGGATAAGGAAAATGGGACAAAGACAGTATGGGGGTTTCAAAAGAGAATGGATTTCATCTGGAGAGAATGAAGAAAATCTTCCTGCAAGTAGTATCATTTGATATGGAATTTGAAAGATGAGTAGAATTTTGATACACAGTATAGGAGTCATTTCTTGCCACTTTTCTTTATTATAGATACTAACAAGAAAATGACATTTTACTATCCATCCTGAATGGTAACACATGATGAAGTAATGAACATGTCCTCTCGAATATTTTTATCTATACAACATATGTTCATTAATTAGGTGAGGTAGCTGGTTAAGATTCCCTGGGGTCACTTATCAGATGTGCAGCCCTGGGCGTGTTACTTCTGTGTTTTGGTTCTCACTTCCAGCTATAAAATGAGTATGATTTCAGCTTCTACCTCACAGGGTTATTATGAAGATTATATGAAATAAAACAAATTAAAAGCTTAGTGAAAGCTTGGCACATAATAAGGAATTTGTACAGGTCAGTTATTCTGAACTATAGCAGAAATAGCAATAAGAACAAAAACCACAGAAGTGGGGAATTTAAATTGTGCTTCAACATGTGGGTAAGTTTGAATATAGGACAGGAAATTCCTAGAACTACTGAGGACCATCAGCCTGGACACATAGTTTGAGTCATACTGCAAAAGACCAGGCATGCCAGGGTGGGGGGTTCATTTTCAAGATTTCGAAGGGGCAAACCAGGAATGTACATTATTTCATGGAGTCAAGTGCAAAATGCACTGGATAATTACAGGAGCCTAGGTTCAAAATCATAAGAGCCCTGTTACAGAAGAAGACCAGTCTGGCTCCAGTGGAGATTTGCATTTATATCACTTTGCAACTGACTACAAAAGGGGACCAAAGGGATGGAGGATTCAAAGAGAAATTCAAGTTTCATTACCTGAGAATGAAGGCACCCTAAGCGGTAACAAGAAAGCTAAAGAGAGAAGATACCAGAGTTGGTAAGAGAAGGGGAGAAGAGGCAGGAGTTCCAAAATCACAATTCTCCTTCTGCAATATGCCTTAAGCCTATTTATTTATGGAGAATGTTGAAGGAAAGAGAAGTTGAGGTCATTTAATGGAGTCATCTGCACACAGTGATGGCACAAAATATTGCCAAGCATAAAGAAAATAATATATCAAATTACAAATTCCATTTTAAAAAGTATAACAGGGACGCCTGTGTGGCTCAGTTGGTTAAGCGTCCGACTTTGGCGCAGGTCATGATCTCATGGTTCGTGGGTTCGAGCCCCATGTCAGGCTCTGTGCTGACAGCCAGCTCAGAGCCTGGAGTCTGTTTCAGATTCTGTATCTCCCTCTCTCTGACCTTCCCCTGCTCATGCTGTCACTCTCACTCTCAGAAATAAGTAAAATATTAAAAAATTTAAAAAGTATAACAGGCAGTAAATGCAATACATTGATAATAGTTTAACTTAATTTGATTAGATAGCTGTACAAATAAAACTAAACAAGGTCTTACAAACATGAATTTCAATCACTGTCCTTGTTCTTATCAATGCCAGAGAATTCCAAGAGAATCAGTGTAATGCGCATGCACACATAGCTTTCAATTCCTCGTAGAGAAGAACCTATAGAAACTAAATATTTCAGTTCATTTCAAATAGTGTACTTCAGATTTTTTTCCCTTGGTTGTTGGGGATTTGCTACTGAGGTTTTAATTCTTACAGCTAATGTGATGTTCTTTATACATTGATTTTCCTCTGTTCTTCTTTCCCTCTACCCTAGGCCTTTCACAGTATGTCAGTCAAGCTACACAAACAATTCTAATTTAAGAAGCAAATGTATCACATTAAGGATAGCAGGCAAGTCGCAGGATTGAATAAATACACAGTGAACAGGCCCAGGAAATATGTGGCAACAAAGAAGGGTGGTGACTAGGCAGCAGAAAACACCCCAGTTCTTATCAAAGGACAAGTCAGACTAGAATCCTGCCCCAGCACCACTGTCATGGAACTCCACTCTTCAGCCAAACTCTTCCACAGCTCTGCATCAAATCCACTAAGATCCCAGGTCCTCAACAAGGGTGCAAGGTGTCTCATCATACCTCCTAGCACCAAAAAAGAGGTTGGACTCCTGTTTTGGCATTTGTTTCTCGAGGCTAATCTCCCTGTTAAAATGTTGGTTTTGAACCTTTCTTCAATTTCTAAGTAAGCATCTACTTCTTTCCTAGTTAAAAGTTGACAGATTTGTGACTGACATGACAATACAGAGGAAGTTAGAGACATACTGTGGACATATTAGCCTCTAAACTCCAAGATGGTAAGTTTGCTTTGCCTGTCTTGCCTGGGATTTAGTAGATATTTTATACTGGATAGTGTGTGTGTGTGTGTGTGTGTGTGTGTGTGTGTGTGTGTGTGTGTGTGTGTGTTTAGACAAAAATATGTATACAGATATAAATATCAATATATAATTTGGTCAACAACTTAGTCCAGTCATCCAGTCATTTCAGGCAGAAAAGCTTAGCATGACATGATTAAATAGCAAATTCTTAGTTTCAGTATTTATAATGTAAGATTAATTAGGCATGGACAAAAGTAAGTAAAATAATTCCTTTGATTAAGCAAGGAGGAATCATTGAAGTATTACTTAGCCCAAAATTAACTCTATCCTACAGTCAAGGTGGTTTATGTAAATTCCCACCATTGCTGAAAAGATGGGGATGACATTCATTCTTAGGCACCTGCAGAAGGCATATTTCATAAAGTGGACAGCAGGGAAGAGTCTCAACCCCTTAGGTTGTAGCTTTGCACACATCTTCAGAGTATTTATAAGAAAAGCATTAGTAAAGCCAAGGAAATTATAACACTTTCCAATTATATTATACAGAGTACTTGTTTACACCACTACCTAACAGTTAAGGAAAATAACAACAAAGATATGATGGTCTAAAATGGGAAAACACTAGTTTAAACAGAATTAAGCTGGTTTATTTAGAGTACAACATTCTACAGCCTTTAACACAGTAATGTGAATTATAGATAACCTAAGGTAAGATAAAATAGCTTAGAGTTTCCAAACCTACAGAGGGATCCTGATGTTCTATCAAAAAAAGTTGCAAAGTGTTGCTGTATGCTTTGAAGTGAAAAGTTTGGGAAATTGCAGACATTCAGAACTGTATGCAATTAGCATGTCCACTTTTTTCATAAAAGAAATTTCATCTTTCAGAATCAGCCATTTCAGGATTAAATGAAGACATAAAGAAAGAAACACTGCAAGACCAGATGATAAAAGTAGAGTCTTCATCCTATCCATACAGAATGAGGACATACACTAATATGAAGATCTCTAGTAAATAAAAATTAAAAGACAAAAAGTATACCAGGCAAAAATCTATACATATGGCTTGATCTTGGTGTGTTTGCATATATAAATATTTTTCCTGTATTGTAAACAAAAAGTGGATGAATCTGTAATAGTGTATGCTTAGGCTTTTTTTTTTTTTTTTTTTTAATTAAGTGGGGATGTAGCTCAGTGGGAGAGCACATATTTTGCATGTATAAGGTCCCAGGTTCGATCCCTGGCATCTCCACTTTATAGAAGCTCTAATTCACTGGGGCACCTAGACAGCTCAGTCAGGTAAGATTCTGACTCTTGAACTGGGCTCAAGACATGATTTCAAGATTCATGAGTTTGTGTCCCACATCGTGCTCTGTGCTAACAGCACAGAGCCTGCTTATGATTCTCTCTATTCCCTTCACCAACTTGTGTGTACATTCTAGCTCACTCACTCTCTAAAAATAAATAAACTTAAAAAATAAAATATAATAAATTAAGACAGCCCCTCTGCCTTTGCCTCACTTGACAACAACTGAGTGTATCAACAAAAATTAAAATGACCATGAATTTCTGTGTGAGAGAGGACAGACCCAATAAGGGCCACCAATCATGGAAAGATATTTAGGTCAACCCTTCTGTATTTAGATAAGTAACATGTTACAGTGACAATTAAAATGCAAAGAAAAAAATCGCCCAAGTGAATTTTGAATAATTAAAATGAAAATCCAAAGGCTTTGGGCAAAAATTTTCATATTTTAACAAGAAGGATTTTTTAAACAATGTAAATATTGCTAATTCAATCAAAATTTGTGAAATATGAAAGTGTCATTTTTATCTTTAATTTTAACATGAAACAGAAATGTCTTGATATGTATTTGAGCATCTTTTATTATTTACTGTGACAATAATTCCTCAAAAAGAAGAGTATGTTTTAATTCCTTGGTAGCATACAGAATATATTTTGATCAAAAAAGTTCAACTGATAGATATCTAAAGATTATAAATTTTTTTACCATTAAAAATAAGGCCACCTTCTGGGGTACTAGGATGACTCAATTGGTTAAGTATTTGATTTCAGCTCAGGTCATGATATCATAGTTTGTGGGTTTAGTCCCTACACTGAGCTCTGTCCTGACAGCTAGGAGCCTCTAGCCTGCTTCGGATTCTGTGTCTCCTTCCCTCTCTCTCTCTGCTCTCCCCAACTTGTGCTCTGTTTCTCAAAAATAAACAAATGTTATTTTTTTAAAAGAAAATAAGGCCACCTCATTTTATATATGTTTTTTCTACATAGTGCTTCAGCCGTAATAAGAAAATGAAAACCAGTATGGCAATGAAGGAAACAAATTTCAAATAGCAGCAATGTAAAAGGATTTGATAGAGAAATCTAAGGTTAAGTAATATAAAGAATTTGGCCATAAGTGGATTAAGTAAATGGGGGAAATATGCATAGAGAATTCTTTTAACAGTATTTATTTTAAAAGTTTAACCAATGTCTGAGCCCAAGGGACTTTTATCTGTGAAAAGGCATTATTGCAAATATAATCATTTATATAACCACAGAGGATGAAAGATATGAAAAGGAAATTAAGTTTTCAATAAAGCAATTGCCAACCACTTTGCCATTTAAAATACAATGAACTAGCAAATGCACAAAATATTTTTTATTTCATATTTGACCTTCAGGGGTCATACTATTTGTTGATAAGACACTGCATACGAAACTGAGCAACATTGATAATAATTGGTATAAATCAAATTTTATGAATATGCAATGTAGTCAGTCCTATTGGTTTTCTTGACCCCATTATTAATATTTTTACTTGTATGTTGAACACTTTACAAAATATTACATTTTAAACAGATAATAAAAATATTAGTAACATACACATAGTAATCTGTTTAAAAATCAACACATTTAGAAAGAAAATAACATTGAAATTCTAATTTTATTAGAATGCCTCATTGTCTTAGGAACCTGAGTGTTATTCCAAATTGAAGGAAATTACCACTACTTAAATGGGACAACTCTCATCATTAACTCTGAACAATATTTTATGGCAGATCAAGCATATCAAGTATCATTTTCTGTTGGCCATAAGTTTGATATTTGCATCTTATTTGATATTTACAATAACTGTCTTAGAAAGACATTTTATTCCTAATTTTTGATAAAAAATAAACTAGACACAGAAAGTTTATAAAAGTCACACAGCTAACAGGTGACAATCTCGAAACTGACCTGGATAATCAAGTTTGAAACTAAATTTTTAAGCCTTATGCTTTGTTGTCTTTCAAAGTTCAGAATAAGTTCATAATCCATTCATGATTTTAGGGTTTTTAACTAAATGTAATCTTATTTCTAAAGACAATTCACTTATACAAAAGGTACCATCACTTTTAAATTAGGAGAGTATATATTAAATCTTAAAATGCATATCACAGTCAGTATTTTAAGTCTGATCATATAGAGTCTGTTTATCATGATGAAATATGTATGTGAATTAGAAATCTGAACTTATGTCAACAGATTCCTAATTCAGACGGGTGTCAAGGCCGAAGCATATAAATACTGAGTGACCTTAATCAAGTTGTATATTACCATAAAACTCATTTCCTGATCTGTAAATGGAGATTTTAAATATACCAGTTATACAGGTAAGATTATGCTACTGAGACAATACATACATGGTTAAATCTGTTTTTGTTTTCAAATTATCTATAGATCAGCTAATACCACTACCAAAGATATTCTTCAGTTTTGGCTCATCCAAATTCAGTATCATTAACCTGGCAACTATAAGAAACAGGTACTTTCATTTTATCAGCTTTTATTTTCCTTGAGACAATGATTGGCATCTAGAAGGAATACTTTTATTTTCTCTCCATCATTTCCATAATGGTCTTGTCCTGCCTTGTCCTCCAGAGGGTAATTGCAGAAACATAGCCTGGCCTAAGAGAGTTAGGGCCAATCCGTGAAGGAATAAAATCAAGTCAGAGAGATAAGAAAAGAGACTGACTGTCAGATCGTACCTAAGGAGGACAGAGAAGACCAATTTTGAAGCAAAAATCAAAATCTTGGAGGAAGCCAAATCAAGTAGACAGAGGCCTAACAGAGAAGATATAAAACAAAACAGTCTTGAAGATATTTTGTAGAAATAGGAAGTACAGGAAGATTAGGTTAAATCTAACAATTTATTTTCATAATGTTCCCTTAGAACATCGTTTGCTAAATTCAGAGACTTTAAAAGAGAGCTGCTGACAAATCCACAATGGATCCTCCTAACTTCCATGGTAGAAGTAGAGTTCTTTAAGGTTTTCTTTGTGTCCATTTGCCTCTTTCTGAGACATGTTTAGGAACATGGTAGTGGGATAGTACTGCATACCGGGCACTGGTGTTTCCAGGCTCTATTGGCCCATACTTTCAGATACTGTGAAATGCTGTAACTGGATTGGCAGCTTATCAAATCAAAACAGACTTGAACACTTGACCTGGTTCATTTACCTAAGTAGTACAAACAGGTTAGAAGTTGTAGGTACAGATTAAAGTCCTGCAAGTTATATTCAGGATACAGTAGAAGAACACATGGTAAGTGATCTACACAGGTTTAAAGAAGAAGGAAAAAGAGGCAGGGAGACTAGAAAGAAAGCAGAGGAGTGATGTATGTTAAGCTGTAAGATGATATTTATATGGAAATTTATAAACCAGAATATAACATTTTGGTGGATGTAAGAGAACATAAAATTTGTATTTTTATGATAGTGTATTATGAATTGCCCAATCAGATATGACAAATCTAAGATTTATGTCTTAAAAAGTATTTCTGGAACCATTAGAGTTGTAATAACAGTAGTTTTCTCTTTGCTGAAAACATGCTCCTTTAAGTTTCCTGCCATTTGGCTCTTCTACCTCTACCTGTGCTTAAGTCAAAACTGTCGTCAGTGCAACACTTACAATTAAAGTCAGACATTCTACTGTCTAAGCCAGATGCCTATCCAAATCTATAGCCTAAATTTCTTAATTTTATTAAATTCACTTATTAAAGATTTTAGGTGCTGACTTTAATGGGTACGATGATTGACACAGGAGATTCATCTTCTCTCCATTCATGTTTCCACTGTTGTAATTCATTACATCATTTTTCAGCTAAATCTTAGTGGTAACAGCTGTGTTCTGCCTGATTCTTATTATGCCCTTTTCAATTGTGTCTCTTTATTATTCCTAGAATGAGTTTTATAATACACAAAGCTGATTATGTCAAGCCCCTGACATAACTCAAACTTTTTAACATGACATAGACAACCTATCATAATATATTCTCTGCTTACCTTTGCAGTCTACTATCTTGCTACTCTTCAATTACATCCAACCTTCATTTCCCGATCTAATTGCATCCCAGAACATGAACTGATCTTTCTCAACATTGAACTAAAGTTCACTCTGCTTTCTGTCCTCCTTATAACCCCATCCATCAAACTTTATATTTTCAGACTCATTTCAAGTGACCCCTCTCCTGGGAAGGTACTCAAAGCTGTCTATAACCAATCAGTCCTAGAAAGGCTGGCATAGAAACTCTTTCAGTAAGTTTTCATAAACATCCATGTACATCTTTACCCTAAATTTTGTTACATAGTATAATTACTCTGTTTATTATCTGTGTCCACCCACACATTAAACTAAAAACTTTTGGTGGCAATATATGTATCTTAGTTATGTTTATCATTTAGAGTAAATGTTTCAAAAAATTTAATGAAGGAAGACATGGAAGAGTATCTCATCTGGATAAATATTAAACACCTGAAAAGCTGACAGAATGAAAATTATATCTGACAAGGTAAAAAGGGAATGTAAGAAAGATCTTGAAAGTTCTCATCACAAAAAAGAAATGGTAACTATGTGAAATGATAGGGGTATTAGGTAACACTTCAGGAATGATCATACTGCAATATGTAAATTTACCAAATCAACACATTGTACATCTTAAACTCATACAATGTTATATGTCAATTATATCTCAATTTTAAAAATATTAATAAAGTATCCTACCTTTCTGGGCATAACATAAATATAAAGGTAAGTTCCACTGGGGAACAAATATTACAAGAACCTTTTGTGAAAGGCTACTTGGCATCTTCTAGTATATGACAGCAAAATGGCTAACATAGGCAATGTCTGCATGTGAAAGTGGAAACAGAGTTAGGAAATTCCCCAGAACAAAATCCTAACTGGGAGTCATGACTAATCACACCTAATAAAGCAAGACAACTGTGTCTAAAGAAATAGATGAGGTTGCACTAAAAGTTCTGTGGAAATTTTACGTATAAAAGAGATAATCTCAAAAAATAAGAGAAAAAAAAGCACTGTGATATGCCTAATTTTTTGTAAAACTTCTCAGCATAGACAGTGGATATGAGTGGTTGCATGTGTCAGTTTCCGGAGCTTCAATCCATCTTCATGGGACATTTAGTAAACATAACTGGAAATATATGCTCCAAAGGTATACATCACTTTAAATATGAACAAGTGCTTTGACTAACTCTATGAGAATTTTTATTAATTAGCATAATGTATATTAGCAATGGAGTTTTATTGGTAAAGTAAGTTTTTTGAGATTTATTGAAAGAAAGATTTGTTCTAAAAAAATAAATCATTGAGACTACTTTTCTTCACTAGATGATGTATACAAAAAATGTGTTAAGTATATATACATATATATTTACATTGACATTAAAAGGTTTAATATGCATACATGCAGATATAGACATAGATATATATGGACACACGCACACACAGTATACAGATTTTATTAGTTTTTGCCTAACGTACCTTTTCTGTTCCAGGATCCCATCCAAGATATTGTATTACACTCAGTTGTCATGTATCCTTAAGCCCTTTTGTGCCGTGACAATTTCCTACTTTTTTATTTGGTTTTGATGATTTTGACAAGTTTGAGTCCTGGCTAAGTATTTTTTTAACATTTATTTATTAGTGAGAAACAGAGAGAGACAGAGCATGAACAGGGGAGGGGCAAAGAGAAGGGGAGACACAAAATCTGACACAGACTCCAGGCTCTGAGGTGTTTTGTCAGCACAGAGCCTGAAGCAGGGTTTGAACACACAAACTGTGAGATTATGACCTTAACCAACGGAGCCACCCAGAAGCCTCCTGGATAAGTATTTTGTAGATGCCTTTCTATTATGTTTGTTTGCTGTTTTCTCATGATCAAGTTATGGGTTTTAGGACAGAAGACCACACATCTAAGTGCCACTTTGAACACATAACAATGACATATGCTATAAACATATTTATCACTAATGATATTAACCATGATACTTGGCTAACTTACTGTTTTATAGATTTTTCCACTATAAAGTTAACTTTTCCCCTCTATACTATACTGTTTGGAAGTAAGTCACTAAATACACTCACAAATAAGGAGTTTAAAGTTATACTCCATCATCTTTTGAAAAGGAATATATCTACATAAATTATTTGGAATTATGGTGTCTGAGAAACATGTTTCTTCTCTCTCATCTATTTAATACAATCAGTTATTTACATCATTATGGACTCATACATATTTATTATGTAATTTGAATGATAATCTTACTACTTTTTGTTGTTGTTGTTACTCAAATTGTTCAAGTTTTAGCCATTGTGAATTCTCCCTGTCAGTTCCTCCATCTCTTTAACATACTACATTGTTTTGATTTTTGAGCACTTTCTTACTTTCTAACTGTAAAAGATGCTCCAAGCTTATTTTATGTATTTCCTGCCTAAGTCTTAGAACCAGACATTTTATCTACAGAACATTGCTTTCTTTTATTAGAGAATGACACCAGAAACAAAGATATGATCAATGAATAGTCTCATTACCATTGGAGGATCATTGTTTTAGGACCTCCTCAGTGGACAGAGCTAGGAAATATGTATATATATATATATATATGCCAGCCTGTGGAAAATGGACATGCTTGTAATTTATATATCTACCTATCAGTATAAATGTTAAGTTCAACATTATTTCATATTAGTGTCTTCAATGTTAATTCAGCACCACGTAAGTCATTTTACCCTTCTTCCTCGCTTACTTGAAACCTCCTTGTTAGTGTGAGAAACATAGTTACCACCATTTACCATTCATATACTTAATCCTCTAATTTTAAATGCCTCTATATCCTTACACTGTCTCAAATGATCATTATCTGAGTCTGTACAGACAAATCCTGCTACTAAAATTATGGTAAATCTGTCTTAGGTCTACAGGCCAGATTTTATTTGAGTCCTAAAAGGACTAATCATCGGAAGTCATCCAGGTCACATAGGTCCTTTATTCTGTCTGTTTGCTAAATAACAGCAGAATGTCAGAGTTTAATCTGGGTTGTAGGGATGACAACAATAGCCTCTTCTATTTCTAATTATTGGAAGTTAGTCATATCTACCCCAAAAAAGAATTTACTAACTGTGCCTATCTAAACTGCCCATATCAGTTTTCAATAAAATGTATATTCAAGAAGAAATTTAAAAGTCAGCCTAGATTTTTAAGTATACCGCTAGGACCAAGGATGATTTCTGAATTAAATTAGATTTGTGGTTAATAATAATGGCAATACAAAGAAAAACTTTAGCTTAATTAAGGCAAAGGAGAAGGATAGCACAGACCTACACTTCCTGACATACTGCTGCACAACAAGACTGGATTTGTGCATGTATTCTTTTCCTTCCAGAGAACAGCCCATCCATGACTACCACAATAATAATGGATGATGCTGATAAATTTTTCTCTTGCTATTTTGCTCTTATCTTCTCTTTCAGAGAGGATCTTTAAACATGAATAGACATGAAAGAGGAAACTGAAGATCAAGATGTTGAACAGGGACACCTGCGTGGCTCAGTTGGTTAAAGCGTCTGACTTTGGCTTAGGTTATGATCTCATAGTTTGTGAGCTTGAGCCCTGCATCAGGCTCTGTGATGATGCCTCAGACCCTTGAGCTTTCTTTGGATTCTGTGTATCTCTCTCTTCCTGCTCCTCCCTGCTCATGCTCCGTCTTTCTCTCTCTGTCTCAAAACTATGTAAACATTAAAAAAAATATGTTGAATAACATAAGGAGTATACTTAAGCTTTGCCAATAAGATCAAGTCTCTTGGTCTAAAACTACATTCTGAGTACCAAATCTAATTTCAAAAAAAAGATTCCCCAAATACTAACAGTCATGTTGGTGTATGAGTGAAAATGTGCCATTCAAATGTTCAATAAAGACTAACTGTGCTGTGCTTTGTATGTATCCAAACAAAAGGTAGGGATGTGCGGAAGTTGTAAAATGAGATATTTTATGTCAACATAAAGGAAAACCCTCCAATAATATTGGATACCTAATAATGGAAGGAGATGTCTGAGAAGGTAGTGAAATACTTATTCATAGAACTATTCAAAATACTTACAAGATACTATTGTGGAAACAGTCTCCATCAGATTAGGATAGATGGCTTCTAAACAGACATAGTTTTGAGTCACTGTGATAACTCTTTATGACATCTAATAAGTGTGGACAATAGAGAACTAAATTTAATTTCAGTGCCAATTATGTCCTCCTTTGTACTTTTCATTTTTAATTCTTCTGGTTACAGCACTGAACTAATTAAAAAACTCTTTATATAGTTACAAAAACACCTCACAGTAGGTGTTAATTCATCTTGTTTGAAGTTAAATCACTTTATTAGAATAACTTTCTCTTGGTGAATTTTTAAAGTTTATTTTGAGAAAGAGAGAGAGAGAGACAGAGCATGCACACATATACACACCAGAAGGGGAGGAGCAGAGAGAGAGAAGGACAGAAAATCCCAAGCAGACTCTGAGATGTCAGCACAGAGCATGATGTGGGACTTGATTCCATGAACCTCAAGTTCATGACCTGAGACCAGATCAAGAGTTAGATGCTTAACCAACTGAGCCACTCAGGTGTCTCAAGTGAAGTATTTTTTTTAAGTTTATTTGTTTATTTTGAAAGAGAGAGAAAGACATAGAGAGTGAGGTAGGGGCAGAGAGAGGAGATAAGGAATCCCAAGCAGGCTCTGCACTGAAAGTGGGGCTTGAACTACTGAACTCTGAGATCATGGCCTGAGCCAAAACCATGAGTCAGACTTGTAACCTACTGAGTCATCCAGGCACCCCCAAGTGAGCTTTTAATTTAGAGCTCAATACATGCCAATGTTGATAAACTTTAATTTAAATGTAATAAATTCACATTTTAATACATACCTACATACATATTTTTAAAAGTGAGAGAGAAGGGATAAAATATGGTGGCATAGGAAAATTGTGAATTCACATCCTTCTATGGATACACAAGGTCTATAGCTATATATGGATCAGTTCTCTCTGAAAAAATATATAAAAACTAGATAAAATACTTTTCCACAACAAAGGATAAAAGGACCTCATCAAGATGGGTAGGAGAGGCAGAGACAGGATCTTAGCACAGTATGTCATACCAAATGTGGCAACATACAATAGGGAGGAATCTTACCAGTCTAGCACTTCTGGAGGAGTGAGGGATTAATGCTCTACATCAGACACTCCGATCCTTGGGATCTACACCAGAGAGAGGAGTTCCCCAAAACATCTGCCTTAAAAAAAAAAAAAAAAAACAACAACAACAACAAAAAAACAATGTAACTAACTTCTGAGAGACCTAGAGTGCTATAGAAATTAAGATTTTCCTTTTACCAGACTTACATGCAGTCTCACTCACCCTGGGATACAGTTCTAAAGCACCAATTTAAAAACACCTGTAGTGTCTGTGAAGGAGTCTCATTTGCTGGCATGTGATTGAGTGTCAGGAGAATGTTGGGGATCTCTCTGGAGACGGAAGGCTAGCGGATGCCGTCTGTGCACTCTCCATCTATCCTGCTACTGCTAGTGGCCCTTCTGGGATTGCTGTACCCTCCCACTGCCCCACTGGGTTCGCAGGAATGTAGTGACAGCACTATCTCACTGCCCTGCTGAGGCTTGTGAGTTCAGACAGTCATACTAATCCTACACTCTGGCTGGGGCTGGCAAGCACAGCCATGGCATCCCCCTGATCCCAACCTGGGGCCAATGTATGTGCACAGATGAATGCACACTCTTGCCAGCAGCATCCAGGAGGCCTTTGGGTGGATTCAGTCAAAGTATTTTCCCTCTGCCTTTCTGGAGCCACTGGTTTGTCTACCCCTCCCACTATACTCTCCAGATTACCTGGTAAAGCTGGCACACACATGCAAATGACACAGGGGATATCCCTTGTTCACTTGGCTCTGGTGGCCAAGGAGGCTGGTATTCCTGAGCTCTAAGTCACTGTGACAATTATAAACACAGTTCTCGGCAGGCTAACATCCTTAGGGCACTGCACATACAACAGACAGAAACATAACCCCAATCTTCCTGGGGAAATGCCTATTTATTAAGCCTGGAGATTTAGCCTGAGGGACAGGCTTCAAGTTTCCCTCACATTTAGAGAATATGGAATGGCTTACAGAGAACATATCAGGGTGACATTATCCTGTGCACCTCACTACAATTCAACAAGACCTCTCAAGAAAGAGCTTAGACATTTAACTGGAGCCCAGATTTTTATAACTGTTGCCTGCAGTTTGATCTAGGGAGCCTCCAGATCAAATGGTGTGGAGGTCAATAGAGATTATGATTGTGGTGCCACAGGGCTGTATATATTTGCATACTTTAAAGGCTGCTGTGTTAAATGAGATCCCTTCCTTTGGGCAACTAACAGGTCTTGGCACACCTTCAACACTAGGGACTTAATGACAATAAATCACATTGTTTAGACAACCACAAAAGTTAAATAGACAACAAAGAACTAGGGCAAGGTTGAGCAAAAAGTTTTTTCACCTACAGGACATTCCTTCAAGACTGAATGAGGTAGGGGCACATGGGTGGCTCAACTGATAATGTGTCCAACTTTGGCTCAGGTCATGATCTCACGGTTCATGGGGTTGAGCCCCAGGTCAGGCTCTGTGCTGACAGCCAGCTCAGAGCTTGGAGCCTGTTTCAGATTCTGTATCTCCCTCTCTCTCTCTGACCCTCCCCTGTCTCTCTCTCTCTCTCTCTCTCTCTCAAAAATAAATAAAACATTAAAAAAAAAAAGACTGAATGAGGTAGTTATCTCACTTATTACACAGGAAAAAAAGCACAGAAATTCAAACATAATGAGGACACAATGAAATGTTTGGAACAAGAGAACAAGATAACATCTCAGAGAAGACCTTAGAGATATGGAGATAAGTAATCTACCTGATATAGAATTCAAAGTAATGGTCATAAAAGTACTCACCAAACTCATGAGATGCATGGGCAAACACAGTGAGAACTTGAACAAAGAGAGAATATAAGAGAATATGAAAGAAGCCACACAATAACTGAACTGAAAAATACACTACAAGGGTTCAATATCAGATGAGATGAAACAGATAGGCAATTTGTAAGACAAAGCACTAGAACTCACCCAACAGAATAGGAAAAAGAAATATAAACTTAAAAAAGTGAAGACTTAAGGGAAAACATCAAGCATGCTGTGTTAAATGAGATCCCTTGAAACATTCAAAAAGAGGCATCCCAGAAAGAGGGGAAAGAGAGAAAGATGCAGAAAACTTCTCTGAAGAAATAATGGCTAAAAAGTTGCCTATCTGGGATAGGAAAAAGAAATCCAGGTCTATGAAAGTCCAGAAAGTTCCAAACAAGCTGAACTAAAACAGATCTATGCCAAGACATATTATGAGTGAAATGCCAAAATTTGAATAAAAACAGAGTCGTGAAAACAGCAACTTGTTACATACAAGGAAAACCCATTAGACTACTAGCAAATATTTCAGTAGAAACTTTGCAGCCCAGAAGGTTGTGGTATGACATATTCACAGATCTGAATAGAACAAACTTCTAACCAAGAGTACTTTTTACCCAGGAAGGTTATCATTCAGAATTGCAGGGGAGATAAAAGTTTTCCAGATAAGTTGAAGCTAAAGGAGTTCATCACCACTAACCAACTTTACAATAAAAGTTCAAGGGAACTATTTGAGCTAAAAAAGGAGCAGCACTAATTAACAAGAAAACATACAAAAGTGAAAATCTCACTGGATAGGTAAATATATAATACAGATAATAGATATATCACTTATAAAGCTAGCATGAAGGTTAAAAGACGAAAGTAGTTAAATTAGCTAAAACTAAAATCATTATGAGATACATAAAATAAAAGGAGGCAAAGTGTGACATCAAAACCTAAAAGAAGGAAACATTTAGAGTTTGGAAATGTGTTTAAGTGATCAACCTAAAATAGACTGTTATACATGTATGATGTTATGTATGAACATCTCACATGAAACCACAAAGCCAAAACTTACATACAAAACAAATACACAAAAAAATGAGAAATGAATCTAAACATTACACTAAGGAAAGACATCATATCACAAGGGAAAAGAGAAAGAAAAGAATGAAAAAACAGAGAGGAAAGAAAACAACCCAAAAAGTAGCAATAAGTACATTCCTATGAATAATAACTTTAAATGTAAATGTATTAAACTCTCCAATAAAAAGACATATAGTGGCTGAATGGATAATAAAACAAGACTTATCTATGTACTGCCTGCAAGAGAGTGATTTTTTTAGCTTATATAACAATGGTTTGGATACCTGAAAAGTCCAAATTCAGCCCTCAAACATAGATTAGTAAGGATTCCAGCTCTAATTATCCATTTCTCTATGAATCCCTGTGCTTTGGCCCCATGGCTGGCTTCATTTTCAGGATGACTCCCTTCATTGCCAATAGGAACCAAGGCTACAATGCTTCTTCATTTATATTCAAAGACAAAAAAAAAAAAAATTGGTTCCCACAACCACTGGGAGAAAACTCCACACACCAGAACTTCATCTAATTGGTCTTCCTCCAATAAATCAGGTATTTTGGAAATAGCTGGTTGCCTCCCTGACATCCATTCCCCATTCACCTTTCCTAACAGAATTTCAAGTTAGAAATGCACACTTTCTCCATGCAACCATATGCTTTTTTAAAAAATATATAATTTATTGTCAAGTTGGCTAACATACAGTGTATACAGTGTGCTCTTAGTTTTGGGGGTGGGTTCTC
The DNA here is from genome assembly GCA_017311185.1 of Proteles cristata cristata. NCBI lineage: Eukaryota > Metazoa > Chordata > Mammalia > Carnivora > Hyaenidae > Proteles > Proteles cristata. The sequence goes on along the minus strand of JAESUZ010003658.1, from coordinate 183,157 downwards.
ATGATTTATCACTTACATACAACACCCAGTGCTCATCCCAACAAGTGTCCTCCTCAAAGCTTATCACTCATTTTCCACCTACCCCCTCCTTCCCTCCATCAACCCTCAGTTTGTTCTGTGTATTTAAGAGCCTCTTATGGTTTGTCTCTCTCCCTCTCTGTTTGAAATTACTTTTCACCTCCTTTTCCCCTATGGTCTTCTCTTAAGTTTCTCAAGTTCCACATGTGAGTGAAAACATATGATATCTGGCTTTCTTTAACTGACTTATTCCCCTTGGCATAATGCCTTCCAGTCTCATCCATGTTGCTGCAAATGGCAGGATTTAATTCTTTCTTATTGCCAAGTAGTATTCCGTTGTATATATAAAGCACATCTTCTTAACCATTCATCCATTGATAGACATTTGGGGTCTTTCCATAATTGGACTGTTGTTGCTAGTGCTGCTATAAACATCGGGGTACGTGTGCCCCTATGAATCAGCACTCCTTTGTCCTTTGAATAGTTCCTAATAGTACTATTGCTAGCTCATAGAGTAATTCTAGTTTTAATTTTTTGAGGAACCTACACACTGTTTCCCAGAGCAGCTTCTCCAGTTTGCATTCCGATAAACAGTGCAAGAGACTTCCTGTGTCTGCACATCCTCGCCAGCATCTGTTGTTTCCTGAGGTGTTAATTTTAACCACTGACCAGTGTTAAGTGGTACCTCAGTATGGTTTTGATTTGTTTTCCCCTGATATTGAATGATATTGAGCATCTTTTCATGTGTCTGTTGGCCATCTGGATGTCTTCTTTGGAAAAGTGTCTATTCACATCTTCTGCCCATATCCTCACTGGATTCTTTGTTTTTCAAGTGTTGAGTTTGATAAGTTCTTTGTAGATTTTGGATACTAGCCCTTTATTTGATATGTCATTTGCAAATATCTTTTCCCATTCTATGGGTTGCCTTTTAGTTTTATTGACTGTTTCCTTTGCTGTGCAGAAGCTTTTAATCTTGATGAGGTCCCAAAACTTGTTTTTGCTTTTATTTCCCTTGCCTTCAGAGACATGTTGAGGAAAAAATTGCTGTGGCTGAGGTCAAACAGGTTGTTGCCTGATTTCTCCTCTAGAGGTTTGATTGTTTCCTGTCTTACATTTAGATCTTTCATCAATTTTGAGTTTATTTTTGTGTATGCTGTAAGAAAGTGGTCTAGTTTCATTCTTCTACATGTTGCTGTCCAGTTCTCCAAGCACCATTTGCTAAAGAGATTCATTTTGCCATTGAATACGCTTTCCTGCTCTGTCAAAGATTTGTTGATCATACATTTGTGGACCCAATTTTGGGTTCTCTATTCTATTCCATTGGTCTATGTGTCTGTTTTTGTGCCAACACCATACTGTCTTGATGATTACAGCACTGTAGTAGAGGCTAAAGTCTGGGATTGTGATGCCTCCTGCTTTGGTTTTCTTTTTCAACATTACTTTGGCTATCTGGGGTCCTTTATGGTTCCATACAAACCACAAAATGGATTGTTTGTTCTAGCTCTGAGAGGAACGCCAGTGCAATTTTAATTGGATTGCCTTGAATGTGTAGACTGCTTTTGGTAGTGCTGACATGTTAACAATATTTATTCTTGGATTTAATAATACATAGAGATTGAGGGGCACCTGGGTAGCTTAGTCGGTTAAGCGTCCGACTTTCGCTTAGGTCATGATCTCGCGGTTCGTGGGTTCGAGCCCCGCGTCGGGCTCTGTGCTGACGGCCAGCTCAGAGCCTGGAGCCTGTTTCAGTCTGTGACTCCCTCTCTCTCTGACCCTCCCCTGCTCACGCTGTCTCTCTCTCCTAGAAATAAATTAAATAAATAAATAAATAAATAAATAAATAAATAAATAAAAATAATAATACATAGAGATTGAAAGTAAAGGTGTGAAAAAATAATCTCAATATTCTATGAAAATGGAATGAAAAAGAAAGCTGGAGATGCAATAATTATCTCAGACAAAATAGATTTTAAAACAAAGATTGTAACAAAAGACAAAGAAGGGCATTGCATAAGGATAAAAGGATCAATCCAGTAAGAATATTTAAAATTTATAAATATACATGTACCCAATAAAGAATTACCAAAATATATAAAGCAAATATTAACATGCCTAAAAGGAGATATTAACAGCACTACAGTAATAGCAGGGACTTTAAAACACTACTTATATCAAGGGATAGATCATCCAGACAGAAATTCAATAAGGAAACAATGGCTTTAAATAACATATTGGACCAGACCGACTTAACAGACATATTCAGAACATTACATCCAAAAGCAGGAGAATGCATATTCTTTTCAAGGGCAAATGCAACATTCTCCAGGATTATTCAGATGTTAAGCCACTAAATAAGTCTCAGTAAATTCAAGAAGGTTGGAATCTATCGACCATCATTTCTTACTACAACAGTATGAAATTAGAAATCAATTACAAGACAACTGAAAGGGAAACATAAATATCTAGAGAGTCAACAAATGCTATTCAACATCCACTGGGTCTTCAAAGAAATTGCAGGAAACATTTTTTTAAAAAGATAAAAAAATGTCTAGAGACAAATGAAAACAGAAAAAAAATAAATACTAAAATCAGGATGCATTAAAAATAGTGCTAAAAGCAAAGTTCACAGCAATACAGGTCCATCTCAAGGAAAAAAATCTCAAATAAACAATCTGATTTTACACCTAAAGTAGCTAGAGAAAGAAGAACATACAAAGCCCAAAGTTAGTAGAATAAAGGAAATAATAAAGATCAGAATAGAAACTAAAGACAAAACAGAAAAGAGCAATGAAAGTAAGAGCTCATTCTTCCAAAAGAAAAACAAATTTGACAAAACTGAAGCTACACGCATCAAGAAGAGAGAGAGTGGACTCAAACAAATAAAATCAGAAATTAAAGGGTTACAACCCACATCAGAGAAACACAAAGGTCCTTAAGACCCTACTATGAATAAGAATCTACAAGACATGGATAAATTCCTAGAAATCTATATTCTTCTTAGATTGAGTCAAGAAGAAACAGAAAACCTGAAAAAAACTGATTGCTAGTAAGTAGATTTAATTAGCAATCAAAATTTTCCATCAAACAATAGTACAGGACAAGAGAGATTCACTGAAGACTTCTACCAAACACTACAAGAAAATGTAAGACCTATCCTTCTCAAATTTTTCCAAAACACTGAGGAGATGGGAATAATACCGAACTCATTTCATGAAGCCAGACTGATGCTAAAACCAGACAAGGACGCTATAAGAAAAGAAAATATAGGCCCAATTCCCTAATAAACATTGATATAAAAATTATCCACAAAATATCAGCAAACTGAATTTAAAAAATACATTACAGGGATCACACACCATGATCATGTAGCATTTATTCTAGGGAAGCAAAGATCATTTTTGATTGATCTACAAATCAATTAACATGATATACCACATTAACAAAATCAGATAAACATCATATGATCATCTCAATGGCTGCAGAAAAGGCAAATGACAAAATTCAACACCCATTCAAGATAAAAATTTCCTACAAAGTAGGTATAGATAGAATATACCTCAACATAATAAGAGTTATATATGACAAACCCACATCTAAAATCATACTCAATGGCAAAAAGCTGAAAACTTTTCCTCTAAGCTCTGGAATAAAACAAGGATGCCCACTCTTGCTGCTTTTATTCAGCATAGTATTAGAAGTCCTACCCAGAGTAATTACGGAAGAAAAGTATATAAAATGCATTCAAATTGGTAAGGAAGATGTAAAACTTCCTATTTGCAGATGACATGACACTCTAGGAAACACTAAAGATGCCATACACATGCACATGCACACGCGCGCACACACACACACACACAACCTGTTACAACTAATGAATTCAGTAAACTTGTAGGATACTCAATTACTATATAGAAACCTTTTGCATTTTCATATACTAGAACAAAATACCAGAAAGAGAAATAAGAAAACAATTCAAATTACAATTGCATCAAAAAGAATGAAACACTTAGGAATAAATTTAACCAAAAATGTAAAAGACTTGTACACTGAAAACTGTAAGACACTGATGAAAAAAAAAATGAAGACACAAGCAAATGGCAAGATATTCTGTATTAGTGGAATAATTAATACTATTAAAATATTCATACAGCCCAAAGCTATCCACAGTTTCAATGCAATCTCTATTGATATTCCAAAGGCATTTTTCACCAATAATACTAAAGAACAGAACCAATAATTCTAAAATTTGCATGGAATCACAAAAATCCCCCAATACATAAAGCAATCTTAAGAAAAAACAACAAAGTCAGAAGTTGCATGCTTCTAGATTTCAAACTATACTCAAAGCTATAGTAATCACACAGTATGGTACTGACATAGATACAGACACAAAAATCAATGGAAAAGAATAGAGAGCCAAGAGGTAAACCCATGCTTATATGGTCAATTTATTTATGACAAAGGCAAAGAAATATTCAATGAAAAAAGAACAGTCTCTTAAAAAAAATTGTGCTGTCAAAACTATAAGGGTACATAGAAAGGAAGGAAACCGGATCCCTTATACCACATGCAAAAGTTAACTCAAAATTGATTAAAAAGACCTTCATGTAAGGCCTGAAACCATAAAACTCCTAGAAGAAAACAAAGGCAGTAAAGTTGATAGTGTCATAGCAATGGTATTCTGGATATGACCTCGAAAGCAAGGGCAACAAAAGGAAAAACAAATGGTACTACATCAAACTAAACAACTTTTATACAACAAAGAAGACCATCAACAAAATTAAAGGCAGCCCTACTGAAAGATACACAGTATTTGCAAATCAAATATCTGATAAATGGTTAATATACAAAATATATTTTAAAAAACCATACAATGAAGTAACACAAAAATAATATGGTTATAAATATACATTAATTTATAGATATATGCACAAGTAGACATCTATTTATAAATAGACCTACAGATAGCCAATATGCATTTGAAAAGATGTTATCATTAATTATCATGGAAATACAAATAAAAACCACAATGAGATATTACTTCACACCAGAATAGCTAATATTCAAAAGACAAGATATAACAGAAGTATATGTATAATATATATTCATTATATAGTGATATATGTAACGTATAGTAAATATTATAGTGTATATTCACTATATAAAAGAGGTACATTAAAATGTACAGTAATTTGTAAAAAGCTATCTGCTTCCCTATGTTCACTGCAGCATTATTTACAATAGTAAAGATAAAGAAACAACCTAACTGTCCATCAATGGAAGAATGAATAAAGAAGATATGGTGTTTATACATACAATGGAATACTACACAGACATAAAAATGAATAAAATCTTGCTATATATGACAACATGGATGAACCTTAAGGGTATTATGCTAAGTGAAACAAATCAGGCAAAGATAGACAAATATATGATTTCACTTATATGTGCTATCTAAAAAAACAGTAAGTAAAACAAAACCCAGACCCATAGATACCAAGAACAGATTGTTGGGTGGCAGAGAGGAGAAGGAGTTTGTGAAGGTGAAATGAGTCAAAGGGATCAAGAAGTACAAACTCCAGTTTTCAAATAAATAGGTCATGGGAATGCATTTAATGATATTATGTTGAGTTTTTATGATGACGATGAGTAACTACAATTACTGAGGTGATCATATCACAATGAATACAAAGGTCAAATCACTATGTTATTCACCTGAATCTAATATAATATTTCAGGTCAATAATACTTAAATAAAATTTTAAAAAATGAAAAATGGGAAGAGATAACTTGGCTAAAGTGCCAGTAACTTTAATAATCAAAATGAAATATAAATACTTTAACTCAATAAAATTGCAAGTACACAACTGGAATAAATTTTGTATGAGCATTAGCATGATATTCACAAAATAAAAATTTTATTGAAAGAATTATACAATTTCTAATTTAAGATTTTTTTTACATGGAATGCCTAAAACCCCTGTAAACTCAGACTGTTAGGCCCCTATAAGGGACCTGAATTCAATAAAACATATACACTGAAACTGTAAGATACTGTTTTTTCCTCCAAAATGAGAGTCACCTACTAATACCTATAGGTTCAAATGCATGGCCTCCATATTATTTTTTCAATATAGTAGAGATATAAAATTGCATTACACTCATTCAGTAAATAAGTATATATTGAATTAGGTATTCTGTTAGGTAATATAGAATATTCTTTATATATCTATAAGGTATATAATACTGCTCCTTTATTAGGTGCTGGAAATTAAGAGAGAAACAAGACAGAGTCCCTGCCCTTAAAGACCCTAACAGCTGAGCCAAGAAAATAGATGTTAAACAATTACTTAACTATTCACTTTACAGTTGAGAGAAAGAATACTTAACTATTCACTTTATAATTATATCCAGGATAATTTTGTGATTATATAGAAGATATCCTTGGTCTAAGGAACATCGGAAATGATCACTGAGTTTAGTCTTAAAGCGTAAGAAGGAATTGATTATACGAAAAGTGAACAGAAGATGATTTCAAGAAGATACTAATGTTTATGAAAAGAGCCTGAAATAGGAAGGATCCTGTGTATTCAAGACACTTAAAGTGGTTCATGTTTCTGGGGTGTACCAACAGGAGGGCAGGTGGAGAAGAATGTGTGATCACTCTGGGAATAAGCAGAGACCAGAGGAGTCAAAACTATATGAACATAACCTTCCATCCAAAGTTCATCCAATAAATACAAGTACTCTATCAAAATTACTCCCATGATTACATATGGATAAAATATACATGGTTGTGATTTCTTTGTTCTTTTTTTAGTCACATTTATTATCCTTCTACATTTCAGATGGTATAATACATATCTTTTGAAATCTTACATAAAAGGTTTTGAAGTACACTGAAAGTGAGCTACAATATATATACATACACACACATATACATACGTATGCACATATATATACTTATTTACACTTTATGTATATACTTTACATGTATGTGTGTGTGTGTGTATATATATATATAAAGTGACTGTAAATAAATCTGGTATATTCTTATCATTTCACAGTACAATAAATGATTTGCAAACAAATGCAACAATCTATTCTCCTAAAACAATGCCAAAGGGTTAAAAATAAAAATGAGCATAGCCCCAATGAAATTTGAATGAGTACTATTCAAATATCAACCATGTGATCCAGTTTGAAAGAGGAAAACAATGCATTGCATAGCATGAGATAAATTTTTTTCTCTGTGTGACTATTTTTTCAACATCTTAGAGATGAACTTCTGACTATAAAAGTATTTTTTTCTAACACAGATATTGGAAATGAATTTTGCATTGTTTGTTTTAGAATGAAGTAACCAGCTGAGGCCAGAAACAAAACAAGTTTTGTTCTATAATACATTCATTTTTTCCAATTTAAAAGTTACTCAATTTCATCCTCTTCTGTTCCCCCTGCTACTTACCTGTTGGGGATTAAATTGTTTATGTATGCCACTATAAAAGATTAAATGGGGAAAACAAAGTAAACACCTATAACTCCATGCCATTTTTTTGTTTAGATTCTCAAGCAAAGTATTGGTTAAAGAGACCTGGAATGAATAATGATAAATAAAAGAACTAATTTCCACTTGGAAGGATCCAGAGGTCATCTAGTACAAATTTTGTCCTCTTATAAATAAGAAAACTGCAACCCAAGGAGATTAAATTATTTACCCAGAGTTCTCTAACTAGTTATGGAAGTCGATTGATTTCTGGTTTCCAGCTCTTCCCAATACACCCTGCCTATAATTTCACTTTGCCATGTTATTGTTTTTCCACATGTTAAAGAAGTGGCTGCATATTGCTTTTCAAACTGCAACGATGTTAGAAATAAAATTCAACTAGGACTCTTGTTTATAAGGCATCAACTTCAAAAGAATCAATTAATGTTGCAAAGTAATGAGACTGGGGTAAAAAAATATATAAAAAGCAAGCAGAGCAATAGACCAAGATGCAAAAATAAAGGGCCATACTCCTGCTGTCAGTTAATCTTTATGTACCCCTTCAAATGGACAACCTTGGTGTTAAAAGTAAAGGGATCAATTTTGTTACATTTTATGCCCAACAGTGACAGTAAATTTGTGAAATGCTTACCAGAAACAGAAGCCTTGGCTGACTGTCTAGCACCAAAGTAAATAAACATGTTGTTGTAATTTAACTGTTCTTTAGAGGGACCTCATTTTATTATTCACTTATTAAATTTATTCTTTAAATGGAAGAAAACAATACAAGGCATGGTAGAGAGTGACAACAGAAAAAGTAAGTTCCAAAAGTTCTAAATTTACTTTCCAGTAACCTGTAAGGATGCACTCATTTTTTCCCTAAGTCAAACAGACCTACCAGGAGATAGATTAAATACTGATGAGATAAAGAAAACCTATTCCAGAATCACTGATTTATAAAAATATCTTTGTATTCAGCACTGAGTACCTATGGAAACTTTTGCAGCTATGACTCCTCTTGATTCAAGGAGAAATGTTTGCTACAATAAAGGGAATTTGACTTTGAATAGTTTGATAAAATCCATGAATTATATCTATTACAATCAGTAATATTGCTATGCTATATTCAAGAAAACTTGCTTCAAAAATGAATAGAAGGACAAAAAAGAAAAGATTATAGTTTTTCTTGTGAACCATGTCTACCCTTATTTCTAGGCACATATTCCATCACACAAAACATAGTAAAAAGATACTTTATTTCTGGTCTTGAGCAACTCTCTGGCTCTTGTTCCTGTAGGTAAGCAAGTAAGAAGCGTCTGTTTCAACCTTTCTGTCTCCCATAAGTAGATTTTGTATAGTCTTTGATTCAGAACTTCTTGCTTGGCTTTTGAATCAATGGCATGACCACTGACTTCTATATAGATGCTGTTTCCTGATTCCTGACTGTGCCCTGCTTTGGAGTGCGCCCTGGTTTCTGTGTCCTTTTTGGATCTCTATAGTTTCCTTGCCTGATTCCCAGGCAATGTTTTTTCTTCACCTATCCTGGTTTTGTTTTCTGCTTCTATCTCTGACATCTATCTCCACTCATACCTTCTACATGTGCAGAAGTTCCCTTGATACTATGTGTTATAGAATTTAATATAAAAGAAAAAATTTAAAGTTTCAGTTATTCACAGTTCTTTTTAAATACTCAAACTATCTATACTTGTGTTCCTCCTGTGCATGTAATCAACTCTTCATGAGTCCAGACAAACTAAATAGTATTTCAATGCCTATGTGAACAGTTTCAAAAATTTAGAGCCAATCAAAATGGATTTTGAATTCCAATGGTTTTGGAGATCATACTATCTGTGAATATTCCAACTGTGGACTTAAAAAGTAAAGACAATTATAAGAATTTTATTTTACTATTTTTTGTTATTAGCACCATCTTTTGAGTACTCCATGAATCTAGCTAGTATGGTACCTGATCTCTTTTCACTAGAGCTTAAAAAACATTATTCAATGAGTATGTTGTGGAACATTCACTAATTACAGATGAGGAAACCAACATGTACATAATTTAAGTATCTTACTCAAGATCACACATTAAGTAGGTGAAGGAGTTCAATTAGAAACTGGGTGTGTTTTTGTTCAGACAATAAAATGAAATAAAAGTTCAAATTAGCAAAGAAGTCAAACTTTCACTTTTTGCAGACATGATCCTCTATGTGGAAAACCCGAAATACTCCACCAAAACCCTACTGGAACTGATACACGGATTCACTAAAGTTGTAGGATATAATATCAATGTACAGACATTGGTTGCATTTCTATACACCAATAATTAAGCAACAGAAAGAGAAATTAAGAAATGGATCCATTAACAATTGCACCATGAACCATAAAATACCTAGAAATAAACATAACCAAAGAGGTAAAATATCTGTATGCTGAAAACTATAGAAAACTTATTAAAGAAATTGAAGAAGACACAACAAAATGGAAAAACATTCCGTGCTCATGGGTCAGAAGAACAAATATTATTCAAATGTTGATGCTATCTAAAGCAATCTACACATTCAATACAATCCCAATCAAAATTATGCTGGCATTATTCTCAGAACTAAAACAAACAATCCAGTTGTGGTTTACATGGAACCACAAAAGACCTTGAATAGCCAAAGTATTGTTGAAAAAGAAAAACAAAGCAGGAAGCATCACAGTCCCAGACGTTAGCCTCTACTACAAAGCTGTAATCATTAAGACAGTATGGTGTTGGCACAAAAACAGACACATAGACCAATGGAAAAGAATAAAGAACCAAGAACTGGAACCACAAATGTATAGCAAACCAATCTTTGACAAAGCAGAAAAGAGTATCCAATGGAAAAACGACAGTCTCGTTAGCAAATGGTGCTGGGAGAACTGCACAGCAACATGCAGAAGAATGAAACTGGATGACATGTTTACACCACACACAAAAATAAACTCAAAATTGATGAAAGACCTGAATGTGAGACAGGAAACCATCAAAGCCCTAGAGGAGAAAACAGGCAACAATCTCTTTGACCTCTTTGTTGCAGCCACTTTTTACACAACACGTCACAAAAACAAATTATTGGGACTTGATCAAGATAAAAAGCTTCTGTACAGCAAAGGAAACAATCAACAAAACTAAAAGGCAATTGACAGCATAAGAGAAGACATTTGCTAATGACTTATCAGATAAAGTGTGAGTATCCAGAATCTATAAAGAAATTATCAAACTCAACACCTGAAAAACAAATAATCCAGGGAAGAAATGGGCAGAAAACATGAATAGACACTTCTCCAAAGAGGATAGCCAGATGGCCAACAGACACATGAAAAGATGCTCATCATCACTCACCATCATAGAAATACAAATCAAAACCACAATGAGATACCACTTCACACCAGTCAGAGGGGTTAAAATGAACAACTCAGGCAACAGATGCTGGCAAGGATGTGGAGAAATAGGAACCCTCTTGCACTGTTTATGGGAATGCAAATTGGTGCAGCTGCTCTGGAAAACAGTGTGGAGGTTCCTCAAAAAATTAAAACTAGAATTATCCTATGGCCCAGTAGTAGCATACTAGGAATTTATCCAAAGGATAAAGGAGTGCTGATTCACAAGGGCACATGTACCCCAATGTTTATAGCAGTGCTATCAACAATAGCTCGGTTATGGAAAGAGCTCAAATGTTTACCAACTGATGAATGGATACAAAAGATGTGCTTTATATATACAATGGAATACTACTTGGCAATGAGAAAGAATGAAATCTTGCCATTTGCAGGAACATAGGTGGAAGTGGAGGGTATAATGCTAAGTAAAAGAAGTCAGTGAAAAAAGCCAGATATCTTATGTTTTCAATCATATGTGGAATTTGAGAAACTTAGCAGAAGACCATGGGAGAAGGGAAGGGGGTGGAAATAGTTTCAAACAGAGAGGGAGACAAACCATAAGAGATTCTTAAATACACAGAACAAACTGAGGGTTAATGGTTGTGGGGGAGGGGAAAATGACTAATGAGCTTCGAGAAGGAGCTTTTTGGGATGTTGTATATAAGTGGTGAATCATGGGATTCACCTCCAGAAGCCAAGAGCACACTGTATATGGTGTATGTTAGCTAACTTGACAATAAGTTATATTTAAAATAATAATAATAATAAATAAAATATTTTAAAAAGAAAAGAAACTGTTTTTAGGGGCTCCTGGATGGCTCAGTCAGTTAAGCATCTGACCCATGGTTTTGACTCAGGTCATGATCGCACGGTTTTCATGAGTTAGAGCCCCGCATCGGGCTCCATGTTGATAGTGCAGAGCCTGCTTGGGATTCTGTCTGTCTGTCTCTCTGCCCCTTCCCCACTCATGCTGTGCTCCTCCCCTACTCTCTCTCTCAAAATTAATAAACTTAAAAAAAGAAACTGGATTTTTATGATTTTAAAGTTGATGCTATTAGCAATTTTGCTAATTTTTTTCCTAAGAAGCCTAGCCTTTGCTCCCCTAAAACTCTGTTAAAAAGAAAACAAATTCAGTGGGTGACTCCAACTAAAAGCTTTAAAAAAAGTATTTTTTTTTTACTTTAAAAGTAGATCCAAAGGGAAGAAAAAACAGTTATTCTCACACATAGCTGGTGTGGGTGTAAATTGGCATAAACACAATGGGAAGCTATTTGGCAGTTTTTACTAAAGATGAACATATTAGTATCCTGTCACCAGCAATTCTACTGCAGAGTGTGGATATATATTCAAATTAAATAAGTACATATGTCAACTAAAGGACATGCCTACAAATGTTGGATCAGATTTACTTATGTTAGCGTAAAACTCAAAACAACCTAGAATTCCATAAAGAATGAAAAGAATTAAATAGATTGTGATATATCCATACACTGGAGTACTGTGTAACAATGGAAAAAGAAACAGCTATGTATGTTAAAGACATAAAATTGAGTTGAAACACTCCGACACAAAATAGTATACTGCATGATTCCATCAAGTTCAAAAACAGGGACAACCCAACTCTGATGACTGTTGAGGCAAGTTATTTCCTTTAAGACAGTTGTACTGCCTGGAGAAGGGAGAGGGTTCCTCTACAGATGTAAAAATATTCTATATTACTCTACATTGGCTTGGGTGTTGGGTTGCTCTCATATGCATTCAGAAACATTCACTGTACAATTAAAATGTGTGTATTTGTAACCTAGGCTTCAATTTTATTTTATTTTTTTACTGTTTATTATTCATTTTGAGAGAGAGAGAGAGAGAGAGAGAGAATGAGCAAGCAGGGTAGAGGCAGAGAGAGGGGGAGACAGACAATTCTGAGCAGGCTCTGTGCCATACAGTAAAGAGCCTGATGTGTCAGGGCTCAAACCCGACAGAGCCTGACACTGGTCTCAAGCTCACAAACATGAGATCTGACCTGAGCTGAAACCCAGAGTCAGATCCTTAACCACTCAGGCATTCCATGTCATTCAATTTTAAAAAAGAAATGTTCGGGGCGCCTGGGTGGCTTAGTCGGTTAAGCGTCCAACTTTCGCTTAGGTCATGATCTCGCAGTTCGTGGGTTCGAGCCCCGCGTCGGGCTCTGTGCTGACTGCTAGTTCAGAGCTTGGAGCCTGTTTCAGCCTGTGACTCCCTCTCTCTCTGACCCTCCCCTGCTCATGCTGTCTCTCTCTCTCTCCTAAAAATAAATAAAACATTTAAAAAATAAATAAATAAATAAAAAATAAAAAATAAATGTTCTAGGATAAAATAAAAATAAATTCTCCTCTAAAAAATGTTATAATAATCCCAGAAAATATGTAATTTGAAACATTGAGTTTGCTTCTGACTTTCCTTAAAAGGTATGCTTATACACACGTATGGTTTCCTTCCAAAATATAGGGTTCTTAAGAAGAATTAGTCAATAATTAGTACTGAGAAAATTGTACCACCTTTGGAGAGGTGACAAAATACTAGATTATTTTCTCACAGTATACTCAAAAATAAATTCAACATGGTTTTAAAATTTAAATCTAGTCAAGAGACTAAAAATCTAGTCGAGAGACTAAAAGAGTCCTGGAACAAATATAGCAGGTTGCTTTTCTATTACTCAGTTGAATAAGTCTATGAGTATAACTCTATTCATGAAGAAAAATATTGAAATATTTTCTATTTTAAAATTTCTCATCATTAAAAACTCAAAAGCAAAATTTGAAAAGTAAACCACACCCTAGGAAAGATTTTTCACAGTCTTTGGCAGGAAATGGTTACTTATTATCTCTAGTACATAAAGAAAGCTTTATAAGCCTGCCTATCTATCTATCTATCTATCTATCTATCTATCCATGTACCTACCTTTCTATTTACTTATTTCAAAGCAAAGTAGCAGAGTAAAATTAAGAGAATATAGATAATGTAAATACTAAGTAAAACATATACTGTGGCCATAAGAAAAATGCTCAACTTCATAAATCAAATAGCATAAATAAGAACTACAATTTAAAAATTCTTTATCTGGCGCCTGCCGGGCTTAGTCAGTTAAACGTCTGACTTCCGTTCATGATCAAACCGCTCATGAGTTCGAGGCTTTCATTGGGATCACTGCTTTCAGCACAGAGCCCATTTAGGATCCACTGTCCCCTGTCTCTGCCCCTCCCCCACTAGCACCCTCTCTCCACCCCTCCCCCATGAGCTTGCACTTGCACTTGCTCTCTCTCTCTCTCTCTTTCAAACTAAATAAACTTTAAAAAATACTTTATTAGATCGATGAAAAGTAAAAATATAATAAAGGAGTAAGAAGTACAGTGAAAAAAACAATTATGCATGCATATTACATGTAAATTGGATCTAATTTTGTTTTTAAATTTTTTCTTTATTTGGGTAAAATTAACATGCTCAAACTTTCTTGACTGGAATCTAACCATATAGCAAGAGCTTTTAAATGTTTGTGAGAGTGCCTGGGTGGCTCAGTGAGTTAAACATCTGACTTTGGCTCGGGTTGTTATCTCATAGTTTGTGGGTTCAAGCCCCGTGACAGGGCGGTATGTAGTCTGCTGTTTGGGATTTCTCTCTCTCTCTCTCTCATTACCCCTCCCCCCACCCCACTCTTGCTTGCACGCACACGTGTTCTCTCTTTCTCTCTCTCAAAATACATAAATGAAAACTTTAAATACTTGTGTTTTCTGGAGCTCCTGGGTGGCTGTCAGTTAAGCAAAAGTCTGACTCTTGGTTTTGGCTGCCATCATAATCTCCTGGTTAGTTACATCCATCCCCCCTCAGGCTCTGAGCACTGATTGAGATTCTCTCTTTCCCTCTTTCTCTCTCAAAATAAATAAATAAACTTTAAAATAAAATATCAAATGCTTGTGCTTTCTAACTCAGTAATTCCAGTTAGAACTCACATAAAAAATAAAACAGCAATAGAAATGCACATGAGTAGCTGTGTAGAAGAAAAACACATCATTCTCTTTTACTACAACTCCACAAATACTTATCAATGAACTACCATGTTCTCAGCACTGTGGTACTAAAGGTAGAGGACAGAACAGGGTATGAATTCTGTGTAGTGACAGACAATATAAACGTTAAACTAATAATTGTTAGCACAACTGTTGTTATATATGGGAAAGATTAGTGTGCTATGTAGTTAAGAGATTTATCTGGAGGAAAAGGGTCTGAAGAAATGATGTTTAAAATGAAACCTGATGATTGGAAGAATACGACTGCCCTTAGCTTCCAGCATATAGAGCCCACACTTGGGCTCTGTTCTTACAGGAACTCTGCATGTGTTCTACTAAGGAATACATGAACTCCGCTGTCACTCAGGACCTGGTGTAAAAAGATACAAAACCCTAAACATCACATCTCACAACCAACATCATTCAAGCCCCAGGAATATAGTTCTTGTTCTAGGTCTTTAAAGAAAGGGGTCACGGCCTCCAAAATTGCCAATATTTTGTAGGCTGTATGTATCCTGGTCAGTGTCAGAGATGGGTACCAGTGAGGAGGAAGTGATGCGTAGAAGTGCTTAAATATTAGAAAAGACAATTAATTTCCTTGAAAATATCTCACTTGAAATTGCCTATTAGATTACTTGAACCCAATCAATTTTTGCATAACAAAGTAGCGTTACCAAGTCCTGCCGAGCATCTGTTTTTCTGCTTGTTTTCAAGTTTCAGAATTCCCAGGGGTATTCAGGAAAATTTACAAAATTGTAAATTACACTTGGCAACTAAGGAATATTGTCAAATAAAAAGAATTCATAATACTCTTTCATTTGTATATATGTGGTCCTATATTTTATTTTATTTTAATATTTTTATTTATTTCTAGGAGAGAAAGAGAGATAGAGACAGCGTGAGCAGGGGAGGGTCAGAGAGAGAGGGAGACACAGACTCTGAAATAGGCTCCAGGCTCTGAGCTGGCAGCACAGAGCCCGACGCGGGGCTTGAACCCATGAACTGCGAGATCATGACCTAAGCAAAAGTCGGTTGCTTAACCGACTAAGCCACCCAGGCGCCCCTGTGGTCCTATATTTTAAATGCATGAAACAATACCAATTACATTCACAACTCGATGCAAATAGAAAGCCAGGATGGCAAAAATGGGTTTACTATATTAAAATTTGTAATAAAAGTTTATTACGTGGTCAACAATTAAATACAACAATTCCGTATTTTTAATTAATTATGATTAGTTCATATAGGTCCATGTATGATTAATTTATATGTTAATTAAAATTTTATTTTGACGTTTTATTTCAGTAGATGGTATAAATATTTGATAAGAAAACACCTTTTCAAAACATAAAAATAAATTATTCATGATTTAAATTCATTAACTTCCATTTCTGTGACTATATACTTGAGTTGTAAACTTCGAATATAATTATGTTTTACACACAACATGCTGTTAAAGCAACTGGATTTCACTCAGCCAAGATACACTGTAGCAGCAGAGTTCAGGGAAACAACAAAATGTCCTCAGATAAAGGGCAAAGAGGGGCCTCACACCAATTAAAATTAAGTTTTGAGTACATATACATCTATTTGATAAGAACTTTAATCTGCTATTAATAATATTAGCAAGTCCTTTAAACAAATTAGGGGTGCCTGGATGGCTTCATTGGGTGATTAAGTGTTCAACTCTTAATTTCGATCTCAGGGTTGTGGGATTGAACTCCATGCTCACCACACAACCTGCTTAAGATTCCCTCTCTCTGCTTTCACTCATGTGTGGAACTTGAGTAACTTAACGGATGAACATAGGGGAAGGGGTGGAAAAATAAGATAAAAACAGACAGGGAAGCAAACCATAAGAGACTCTTAAATACAGAGAACAAACTTATGGATGAAGTGGTGCGGTGGTGGGTTAAATGGGTGATGGGCATTAAGGAGGGCACTCTTTCAGATGAGCACTGGGTATCATATGTAAGAAGTGAATCACTGGGTCCTATTCCTGAATCTAAGACTACACTGTATGTTACCTTGAGACAGAAAAAGAATCAAAATAAAGAAAAAAATGATTATCTTTCTTTGGGCCCCTCCCCTCTCTTGTTTATGCTCTCTCTCTAAAAAATGACTAAACAAATTAAATTTGGCTGTTTCACCTTTTTAAATAATTTAAAATTTCTTATATTTTTGGGTGGTTCTGTCAGATAAGCAGCCAACTTCAGCTGAGGTATGATCTCATAGTTCATGAGTTTGAGCCTCTCGATGGGTTCTGTGCTCATAGCTCAGAGCCTGGAGCCTGCTTCAGATTCTGTGTCTTCCTCTCTCTCTCTGCCCCTCCCCTGCTCGTTTGCTCTCTCTCTCTCAGAAATAACCATTAAAATTCTCTTTAATTTTTATATTTTTTCTATTAAAGAAAACCGCATGTGAAATTTGCATAAATGTGGTAGTCTAATAAAATACAATACAGAAATAATGTTTCCTTGAAGAAAATGTTTACATACAAATATTACGAATTACTTAATATAAAGTCTACTTTCTAGTCACTATGGACCAATATATAAATCTGACCAAACAGAAAGATGAACAAACTAAGAAACATGCTTTATTTTCAAGTTGTTGTTTTTATAAACATTCTAGCATGAAGATTTTTGAAAGAAGAAACCTTGTATGGATCTACATATTGCTGTAAGAGATTATGGATACTATTTTAAAATAATGATTTATATGATGTTAAAATGTGTCAGGCTATTTTCTGATGGTAATTTATTATATGGAAACCCATTATACATTTGAACGTGATATATAAAAAATGCAGGGATTTTTCCCAGTTTAGGTATCGCTTTAAAAATTTATTTATAATTCCATTTGTTACTACCTTGGCAAAGATGATTATCTCAAATTGTAATTCACATAATACTACTATGAACTATAAAGATTTTAGAGAAGTTGCTCAGTTTGGAATACAAATTATGTGAAAAATATTCAGGACTAGTGACTCTGAAATGATGGAAATAAATTTTGATAAATCAATATTTGTAAATGATGGGTTTCATCCAACTCTCTTCAACATATCAAAGAATGCCAGACATGGGCAATATCAATTAGATTAAGTCATCTTTGATCTTGATATTTTTCCATCATCCCATAGTATAAAAATAACACTTTGAAAAAGTTTTTATTTATGAAAGTATATTTGTATAAGTAAGCAGAATGTGTTTTATACTTCATAAATATTTAGACATATTATATGTGACTCTCAATGGTACAAATAATTTTGGCTGCACAAATGTTAGACATTAGGCAGGAGTTCATTGAGTAAGAGTTAACTCAGTAAAGAGGGTAGTACATGGAGAAGGAGGAGGACTTAAGAAATTAAAAACAGCATGTATAATGGCCTGGAGTTATTTCTTTTTTTAAAAAAAAATTGTTCCCATTAAAATAACTGAAAACATTTCAATATACTAACAACATTAGCTATGTGATAAAATGCAGGGGTGGATTTAACAGTGGATGAATATTAAACACTTTATGTTGTATCCACACAATAAAATGCTACACAGGCACTAAAAATCAAATTTTTGAAGGCTGTTAAACTTAAAGGCATTTGCCTATGAATTTAAGTACACAGTAAGATATAAAGCGAGATTTCCATCATGATCTGGGTTATATCTGTTTTTGCTTTCTTGTTCATTCTGATGACTCTCTCAGGCTCTACCTCTTTTGTGATACTATCATTTTTATACATGTAAAAATAAGTAATAGTCTAAAATACAGGGGATTTAAAAATAATTCTTTTATTCTTAAAGGTTTAAAATACCAACTCCCGCACATACCTCAGCCATAATGGGAATTTATAAAGCATTCTATTAACTGGATTGTAATTTTGTATCAATGAGGGATAATCTGTTATATATTTTATATCTCTCAGTGTCTATCTCATTATTTAATACAATCATGCCTCAAATAATGTTATTTTAAACATGAGTCCAATACTTATCCACCACAACAACTCAACGTCTTATTAGAATGAAATTAAAACAGGCACAGTGAGCTAATGACAACAAAGGACGAATGGACTTCCTTGAAAAATGGAGTTACTTTGGCTATGAAAATGACAAATGATGGGCAATATTGTGAAAGGAGCTGCAGGTTAAATTTTTGTTGTTCAACTCTACCTGTGAATGTGGGAAGAACACCGTCAGTATTTACCATGTGAGAGCAGATGGGAGGGCCAGTATGTATCTTAATATACATGCCTAATGACTCGCCATTTTCCTCCCTGGCATTTAGGAAAACAGAAAACATTATGCATGCATAATTTTACAATCACAAAGAATCCCTTTCACTCATCCTCAAATGATGATATAGGTGGAGGGACTTAGAAAAGCAAAAATTAGTCAGGATAATCATGCCAGTAGACATTGTAGACTTCTATGTTCCTGCTTAAAGAATGTTAACAGGAAATTAGATCTATGGTATTTCCCAAGTAATCAGACATAAGGGACTCTTTGAATTAAGGTTTAGAGAGTTATATGTTTCCAGAATTCCTTTGTTTTCTACCTTCTCTGCCTATATTGCCCTTGGCAATATTTCAACAAGGAAATCATAGACTTCTTCTGAAATTAAAAGTCTGTGGTGATTAGACATAGCACTTAGATGGGTAGACAGTGCTGCTGTAGAAAAAAAATGAACAATTACTTAATTACTTGCTATTGTATAACTAACTGCCTTCGATTTATTGACCCAAAACAACCATTTTTTGGCCTGCAATTTTATGTGATGGCCATTTGGTTCTGGGCTGGCAGATTCCATGTGGCTTCCCATGTTTATGAACTCAATTTGGACTTTTGACTGAGGTGCTTCTGCTCTCTTCTGGGTAACTTTTCCAGAAGAATAGACTAGACTTCTTAATATGGAGGCAGTGCTTCAAGAGGGTAAACCCAATGTCCAAGCACTTTCGAAGCCTCTGGTTGGTCATGCTTTTGATAGTTCTTTGGTCTAAACAAGTCACAATGACAAGCCCATAATTAATGTTCAAGGAGACTACATCAGGGTGTAGGTACCATTATGGAACCAGTAGAAGGCTCCACAGTGGGGTTTTTAGCAGCATGGTCAAATGACCTAAAAGAAACATCACAAATGTTTTTGGAACAAAATAAAGGTGATGCCTGCACAACACAGTGAATACACTGAATGCCAGTAACTGCACAGTCTAAAATGCATTATTTTATATTATGTGACTTTCACCTCATTAAAACAGTGACAGAGAATGAGAAATATCCTAGAATATTCTTTCAACTGAGACAACACACACCACATATAGTATACATATAAGAGCAAATAAATGTACATATAAATATCAGAGATACTAATCATTCTTCATTAATAAATTATATAGTAATTTATATATTTATTAAAATGAACTTCTTATAGACTTAAAAGAAACTCATCATTTCAAGTCAGTCAGAGAAAGACAAAGAGCAAATAATTTTACTCATATGTGAGATTTAAGAAACAAAGCAAATGAGCCAAGGGAAATTTTAAAAAAAGGAGGCAGGGACGCCTGGGTGGCTTAGTCGGTTAAGCGTCCGACTTTCGCTTAGGTCATGATCTTGCGGTTCATGGGTTCGAGCCCCACGTCGGGCTCTGTGCTGACAGCCAGCTCAGAGCCTGGAGCCATTTCAGAGTCTGTGTCTCCCTCTCTCTCTGACCCTCCCCTGCTCACTCTCTCTCTCTCTCTCTCTCTCTCTCTCTCTCCTAGAAATAAAAATATTTTTTTAAAAAAAGGAGGCAAATCAAGGAATAGATTATTTTTTTTATTTTTTATTTTAGAGAGAGAGAGCTCATGGGTAGGGGAGAGGGGTAGGTAGACAGAGAGATAAAGAGAATACTAAGCAGGCTCCATGCTCAGCACAGAACCCAACAAAGACCTCGATCCCACAACCCTGAAATCGTAACCTGAGCAAATATCAAGAATCAGACCCTCAACTGACTGAGACACCCAGATGTCCCATGAAAGAGAATCTTAAGTATAGAGACAAACTGATGGTTACCAGAAAGGAGGTGGTGGGGAAATAGGTAAATTAGGTGATGGTGATTAAGGAGTCCACTTGCTGTAATAAGCACCAGGAGATGTATCAAGTGTTGAGTCACTATATTATATACCTGAAAACAATATCATGCTGTATGTTAATTAACTAAAATAAACAAACAAAAAACTTATAAAAAATATAAAAGAAATTTTTATCAGTGAAAATTATGTACTTTAACAGAAAAAGAACAAATCACATTAGATGGGTCTCCTTTAGAACCTTTCTTTATAGATTGTTAAACTTTACCTCTTTCACATCCATTGTTTAACTGAAAAATCCTTCAGAAGAGACAAAGTTTGATGTATTAACAGAAGAAGAAACACAATACTCACTTATTCTACTTCAAATAAAAATTCCTACCTTATCATTTTCAAGGAAAAAGACCTCTAACATTCTCTCAGACAGGAGTTCCGAGCAAACAGGAGTTCCGAGCAAAATAACAATCCAATTAAAAAATGGGCAGAAGATATGAACAGACATTTTTCCAAAGAAGACATTATAGATAGCTAACAAGTACATGAAAAGATGCTCAACATCATTAATCATCAAGGAAATGCAAATCAAGTCTACTATGAGCTATGACCTCACATCTGTTTGAATGACTATTGTCATAAAGACAACCCTCTTGCACTATTGGGAGGAATATAAATTGGCACTACCACTATGGAAAATAGTATGGAGGGTCCCCCTAAAATTAAAGAATAAAACTACTATATGATCCAACAATTCCACCTCTATCTATCCAAAGAAAACAAAAAGACCAATCCAAGGAGTTATCTGCTCCTCTATGTTCGTTCAACGGTATTAGAAATAGTCAAGATATAGAAACAACCAAAGTGTCCATCAATGGGTGAATGGATAAAGAAGTCATGGTATATATATATATCCACAATGGAAAACTATCATCCATACAAAAGATTGAAAGGTTTCCATTTTACAACATCGATGGACCTTGTTTCGAATATTATACTAAGTAAAATAGAGAAAGGAAAATACCACATGATTTCAATGATATGTGGAATCTAAAAAACCAAACCATACGAACAAACAAAACAAAACTTACAGATATGGAAACAAGAGTGGGAGTTGCTGGGAGATGTGAAGTTGGGGTCTGGCCAAAAAATTGGTGAGGGGGTTTGGAAGTACAAACTTCCGCTGTAAAATCTGAAGGTCATGGGGATGTTGTACATGACATGGGGACCATACTCAGTGGTATTGTGGAACATATTTGAAGATTGCCAGGAGAGTTTATCTTGGCAGTTCTCATCACAATAAAGAAAATCTTCTTTTAATTTTTTATGGTGACAACAGTCACTAGACTAAATGTGGTGATCATTTCACAGTATAAACAAGTGTTAAATCATTACATTGTATACCTGAAATTAATACAATGTTGCATGTCAATATAATTTCAATACAGAAAAGAAACAAAAATTAATTAATTTTTTAATTAATTAATCAGTTGTTTGATTCAAATGTCTGTCCTTTTTGTTTTCTGTTCTGAATGTGTTGTGACATTTTTATAATACAATGAATGACTTTTCAATAAAAAGAGACTGTTTCGTTGTTTCTTTTCATTAGAATCATTTTCCAATTTAAAGGGAGAGTGATATTTTTAATGTAATTTTCTCCTTTCAGAGGCTATCTTATTCTGCTCTCAGTTATTTAAAGTTACGGTGAACTAGGGGGCACCTGGGTGGCTCAGTTGGTTGAGCATCCGACTTCAGCTCAGGTCATCATCTCACAGTTTGTGGGTTCCAGCCCTGTGTCAGCCTCTGTGCTGACGGCTCGGAGCCTGAAGCCTGCTTCAGATTCTGGGTCTCCTTCTCTGTCTGCTCCTCCCCTACTTGTGCTCTGTCTCTATCTCTCAAAAATAAATACATGTAAATAATAATAATAATAATAATAATAATAATAATAAATAAAGTTAGGGTGAACTAGAATCTGTTGAATCATATGATTATTCTTCAAGCCTGAAACATTTCTCCTACTTTTTTGAGACTTTAGAAATGCCTTTAGGACTATTTAGAACTCTGGAGGAATTTTTTTATCCTATTATCATAGTCCAAGAGAATTTATATCAAATAGAATACCAAATATAGCTAGTATTCATGATCAGTTTATTTTCTAATAATCTATTCATCTAAAAGAATATATTAAAATACCCTTTCAAAGATACTTTTTTCATCAATATGAATAAGTTAACAAATTTTCCTATTTCTAAATTATTAGTGAAAACTGAAATTAAATACAACCACATGCATTCTCTAAAAATTCATGTAATTCCAAAGTCCTAATTACAGTTCCTCATCATTTGAGGCTGAAGCCTGACACAATAACAGTACGTTAAAAATTAAGTGTAGCCTCAACTGAGACGGAGATGATTTAATAAATCTTATTTCTATTTCATAGCTTAGCTAGAAGGAGTAATTTAAATAGATTTATAAAAATCAATGTTGATGTACATCTGCATTTATTTACATAAAATAGGTCTATGGCATATTATTAAGTGAAAAAGCAGGTGCGTTCCTTCATTGAAAATACGTGACATAACTAGGTTCATTGTCAGGATCCAGTTAGGAAATCAGAAGCCAATCTATGTAAGGCAGTAAGGGGTCCAAACTAACAATTTATTATACAGGTGATAGAATGGCTGGAAGAACACAAGAAGATGATGGTGTTGCCCAGAAATCAGGAATTCCCACTGCCCAGACTAAATGCCCAAGTTCACTGTGGATGATTCTAGAGGTGTGTACGAAGCAGTAGCTTCTATGCTCCCGTTACTGAAACTTCTGCTGCTGCCGCCTGGGTCCCACGGTCACTTATAAGTGATTCTGACGCTGGAACCAGAGGCAGGATGACTTCCCGCTCCCACCAGGTGTCTTGCCTCTGTCCAGAGACACCTATTGGTAGAACCTATGCAAAGTCCAACTGCAACAGAATTCTAACAATGCAATTTTTCAGGTTTCGAGTGTCTTGCAACAGTCAACACAAAAGCATGGGAACAGGGGTGAGTACTAACAAATATTAGCACCGATGGGGAGAAGATGCTTTTGACCTCTGCCCTTGTGGAAAGCTTAGTCTTCTGAAAAAAGACAATTTGTCTGAGGAAAAAAAATGTAGTATTTTATCTGTTACAGCTGCTATGAAGGAGAGGTACCTGGTCCTTTAATACTATAAAGTATTGGTTAATTTGTCTAAAAAAGGGAGGATAGGAAGGTTTCTCTGAAAAAAAAACAAAAACAAAAAAACCCTGATGATTTAGCTAATATCTAAAGGTGTCATTTTTGTTAACTTCAAGAAAGGGGGAAATATCCCAGATAAAGGAATTTCTAGAATATGGACATACAAGGTACCAAGAGAAAGCCACTGTGAATAGATCAGAGGGCCAAAGGAGAGGGGGAAATGAGTGGAAGTTGCTAGGTATATAGGTTATAAAATAATACATAGAATAAAAATCCATGTATGTAAAATAGCATACCAGTATCTATATTGGTTTATATATACAGAGATACTCTCTGAGATATTTTTAACTAATCAAAATACATACATTTTTCTAACAATACTACTGAAGCACAAAGAGAATCACCGAATGGATATTTCTAGAAAATCTGCAGTCAAAAAAAAAAAAAAAAAAAGATGACCTAATGTAAGCACTGTCATATATATGTGAAAAATCAGTGAATTTATCTTGAATGACTATTTAGAAAGCCCTATCTTTCCAGACAGGACTAAATTTTTATATTCTTTTATTTCTTGCCTCAAATGCTGTTTAATGAGAAGTTTATTATCCAGAGACATAAGTTATATACTCTTGATAAATAATGTATACAAGTAAAATTCAAATAGATTCCTGAATTCCTCGATACTCATATCTGGAAAGTCATTCCTGTGTAATCAATCTATGCTCCAAAAGTATAAAAGATATTAGATTATGGAAAGCATCTTGAAGAGAATAAATACTACGTACTGCAGTGTTGACCAAAAAAGTTTGCAAAGTTTCCATAGAACAAAAGTAAAATAGGACGTTAACAATTTTCCCTTAAGAAAAATTTGGTCCGGTGCTCCTAAGTGGCTCAGTCGGTTAAGCGTGCAACTTCTGCTCAGGTCATGATCTCACATTTCATGGGTTTGAGTTCCGTGTCTGGCTCTGTGCTGACAGCCAGCTCAGAGCCTGGAGCCTGTTTCAGATTCTGTATCTCCCTCTCTCTCTCACCCTCCCCTGCTCACGCTGTCTCTCTCTCTCTCTCTCTCAGAAATAAATAAAACATTACAAAAAAAAAGAAATTTGGTCAAAGAATAAAACTTTAAGTTTTTCTTTACTCTAAGCCTTTTTTTTTCTTAAATACTACTATAGTAATGGGCATTTTACATCTGTAAGAGGGAGAAGTAATACATAACATTTCCAAACTGTGTTTGACCATAGGTCCTGTTTTTAAATTATCGTCCTGCTTTGCTATATTCTATAAAACATATTGAAAATACTATTGGAGAGATAGAAGTTTAAAAATATTTCATGAATAGGCAAGTCATCCTTATATATGTACATGTATGTGGACTTCAAGAAATCTGTAAACTTCAGATTTTACACAAAGAGGAATAGCTTTAACCCAACTGAATGACTTAGCCATTCAATTCATTCTTTCTTATAGGCAATCAGTTTGCAATTATTTTTTAAGAGTTCACTCTTATCTCAGCCCTATTCTGCATCCCAGAGACCTGATTTGTGTAACTGACCCTCAAATAAGAGAATCAAACTTTTATATCAGTGATGGGACTCATGATAAGGCTTGATAGTTTGTCTAAAATATATACTTTTATCTCATTATAAAGCTGGTACAAATCTGTAGAAAAGTGTATCCAATACTGGGAAGTAGAAACAAGGGAAGAGTCACCCATGATTTTATCACACAAAAATGATCATCTTAATTTTTTCACTTATATATATATGTGTGCATTTATGTGTAAAATACTTGTGCATATTTTTACACCTTTTTTCAATCAGAAGCATAATAATACAAGAGTACAGGATCTGTGATCAAGGTTTCTGGGTTCAAATTCCAACTCTCATGTTCTAATGGTGTAAGCTCAAGCAGTTTCATGTAACATCTTCCTCTCTTGATGTTAGCCACTATAACATAGGAATGATAACAGTACTCTCTATATTTTGTTATGTATGAGAATTAGAAAATTACATAATGTTTGGAATAGTGCCTTAAACATAGTGAGCATTCAATATACACTAGCTAGTAATTAAATACTAAAACCTATTCTTTCTACCACAATATTAATACTTTTTGTGAATATTTTAAGTTTTTTACTTTTATTTTAATTCCAATGTAGTTAACACACAGCGTTATAGTAATTAAAGGTGTACAATATAGTGATCCAATAATCCCGTACACTTCTCAGGGTTCATTGTGTAAAGTGTACTCTTAAACCCCTCACCTCTTCACTCACTGCACCCCAACACACAATATTACATTATTTTGATATATTAATCGATAATTAGACTGCTTCTATGCTTTCCTTATTATTAAGAACACTAGAATAAAAATCTTTCTGAATAAAGAATTTATTTTCTTTTTAATTGCTCTTAAAGACACACTATCAGAACAGGAGCTGTGGTTCAAAGTTGATGAAGACTTTTAAAGGATTTTTTTTAGGAAAGCAAAATGGCCTCCATTAAGGTTGTACCAACTTATATTGCTTCAACTACATAAGCAGGTTCTTTTCACAATCCTGAGTATTTTAATCTCCAACACCTGCCAGATAAGGAAAAATCACACTGCTTTAGTTTGTATTTTTTATTACCAGTGATAGAACATTTATCTATCACTAGTTACTTGGGTTACCTTGTTAAACAATGACTCTTTGTCAGACATTGGGCAGAGAGGGGTTGGCAAAACAAACCAAACCCCTGGAACGCTGGGGACTTTTCAGCTTTTCTTTGTTGATTTCTATGAACTCTTCATACTGCACTGTAGCATCCTGAGCAGTGTTTGAGCTGTGTTGAATAGTGCTGAGTGACAGATCACATAAAACCTGTTTTTATCATGTTTACTACATATTTACCAAATTGTTCTTCTTTTTCTTTTGACTTAAAAAAGCCCTCTGAGTACTCTTTAAACTATGTTTAAAACTACCTAATTTTTTTTTAACATTTATTTATTTCTGAGAGACAGAAACAGAGGACAAGCAGGGGAGGGGCAGGGAGAGAGGGAGACACAGAATTTGAAGTTGGCTCCAGGCTCTGAGCTGTCAGCACAGCTTGAACTCTGCACTGACAGCAGGGAGCCTGTTTGGGATTCTCTCTCCCTCTCTATCTGCCCCTTCTCCTCTCATTCTCTCTCATTCTCTCTCTCAATGAACAAACATTTTTTTTTAATGTTTTTTATTTATTTCTGAGAGACAGCACGAACAGGTGAGGGTCAGAGAGGGAGGGAGACACAGAATCTGAAACAGGCTCCAGGCTCTGAGCCAGCTGTCAGCACAGAGCCTGATGTGGGGCTCGAACCCATGAACCGTGAGATCATGACCTGAGCTGAAGTCAGTGCTTAACCAACTGAGCCTAAAACTACTTAAACATTCTTATCTGAATTTAAATTTATAGAAGACCTGAAGTTTAGAGGGAAAACATACAAAGGCTATTAAAATTATCCACACATGTTATCCATTAGTAACTGAAACTAGAAATTTGTGTATATATACATGTATTTGTTTGTATACATATGTACATATGTGTATACATATTGATATTAAAAAATATAGTATAATTTAGTGAATGGTTCATGTCTATTAAAAGATTAAAAGGAATTGCTAAAAGTTGCCAACTACTAAAAAGACAGTTTTGTTCATGAGAATTTATTCCCACAATTCTGAGTCTGTTATTGTCTTAGGTACTTAAAATCTCACAACCTGCTTTTATTATTTACTTAGGAGAGAAGATAAACATTTTCTGCTTCTGGGATTTACCACCAATCACTAAATGAGCATGTTAATGTGTGAAAGGAACATTGAGTTGTCAGAGATAGAACAAATAAGCAGTTATTTGTTTGTATGTGTATCAAGGACTGAAGATTATTGGCTATTAATTTCTTTAATTCTACCTCACATTTGAGAAGCTGACTTTTTCCCCATTTGAACTGAGACAGATCCTTTTAATAATTAGAACAAAATATTAAACTTTATCTTAACTATTTATAAATGTTTGAGATTCTAATAAAACTGGAAACGTTTTTAAATGATTTTCCACATTAGTGCATATATATGTGTATATATATGTGTGTGTGTGTATATATATATGTGTGTATATATATATATATATTAGTATGTTAGTAAATTCATCAACAAAGTAAAATAAGAGCATTTGCTAAAATGATGATTTTTCTGAAGACTGGTTTCTTTTTTCTTCTTTCTTTCCCTCTTTCATGATGGCTTATTTTAAATATTTTTTTGCTGCCCTGACATACATATGTGAACAAACATCTCCACTGGAAAAAAATATTTTTTTTTAATATTTGTATTTATTTCTAGGAGAGAGAGAGAGAGACAGCGTGAGCAGGGGAGGGTCAGAGAGAGAGGGAGTCACAGACTGAAACAGGCTCCAGGCTCTGAGCTGGCAGTCAGCACAGAGCCCGACGCGGTGCTCAAACCCACGAACCGTGAGATCATGACCCAAGCGAAAGTCGGGCGCTTAACCGACTAAGCCACCCAGGTGCCCCTGGAAAAAAATTTAATGTGTATCCATTTCAACCAAAATTACAGTAGACCTTACCTCAACAAGTTTTCCAAAAACACTGGTTCTTGTTTGGTTCACTCATTTTCAAAAGAAAATGGTAAAGGGAAGAATATCAGGAAATAAAAATGGATATAATCTGTGCAACTAGCCGATTTAGGTAGGTCAAATTTTATGAATGATGGAATGAGGTTTCTATAAGTATCCATTCATATACATTTATTTCGAATACATGAATACGACAAAACATTTTCATACATCCAAAAATCAATAGCTTAACAGCCCATAATTTATAAGAAAAGCTTACTCTCATTGTCATTGTTATTCTACTAACCACATGATCTTTTTACTACAACATGAAATGATTAAGCTGTGAATATTTTCACAAATCCTTATCATAGCAAGAGGATATTTCTGTTATCACAAATAGAAATAAACTGAGATTGGTGATACAATCACTTTTGTTCTATATGTGGACTATTTCAGTCAGCACTCTAGAAGTTGTGACCTTTTGAAAGAAATGTTTTAAGAAATGTATGAAGGCTCTATGTGTGTAGGAAAATCTCAAGGAATATGAAAAATGAAATTTTATCTTTGTATCCTCAGGTAAAATTTCATTAAAATCTATCCAAATTTCAGAAAGTAGATTTTATATTGGTATTCCAGACCCTACATATCCTTCCTTTTCTCACAGCTTCTAAAAACGAAGCTGAAACGTGCTAAATGGATTCTGACATATCCTCCTTTATAGATATATAAATTGACAAACTGTTAGTAAGACTTGGCTGGAGAATAAATTAATTTTAACAGTGAAAGGATTAAAAAAAACATGCACTCAAGAAATATAGTGATCTTGACACAAGATCTGAATGAGAACTATAACAAAATGTTTTCTTTTTAACTGGAAAAGAAAATGAGATGTTTAATATAACCTTATCAAAGTTCTCACAAAGGCTTAAAAAAACAACCTGAGAATTATGTAGATGAATTTTTTTTAAAGTTTATTTATTAAGAGTGAGTGAGATTGAGAGAGAGAGAGAGAGAGAGAGAGAGAAAGAAACCCGGGGAGGGGCAGAGAGAGGCAGAGAGAGAGAATCCCAAGCAGGATCCACACCATTGGCACAAAGCCTAATGCAGGGTTCTAACTCACCAAATGTTAGATCATTACCTGAACCAAAAAAAAGAAAAAGAAAAAGATTCAGATGTTTAACTCCCTGAGCTACCAAGGTGCCCCAAAGATGAATCTTAATTCATAGATAGATAGATAGATAGATAGGTAGATAGACAGATAATTTTAAGTACAAATTAAAAATCTAAAAATATGATACAGGTGGGAAGAGTATTCTTTTTAGAATCCACTACCAGTGCCTTTATTATATTTTTAAAGTTCAAAGATTTTTATTTCAAAATAGCAGTCTTTAAACATACATGTAATTCCCCTACCTCCCCAAATCCCATTTGTCATTGGGTGATCCCCAGCTTGAGCTTTCTATCACTGCATCCAGAGGACAAAACTACCTTGAAAAATACTTTCCATTGAACCAGAGCCCACAATCAGCTCTCTATTCACAAGAAATCCTATTGTGGAAACTAACTGGCCAATTGCTAAGAACACATGAGCCATCCACACTCCTCAGTCTAGCTCTTCCTTAAAAACATGAGTAAGAATTATCAAACATTTGGAGTAAAGATCTAACAACATAAAAGGGACTATGATGAATTAAAAAGAAACATAATGCAAATTACAAATAATTTTAAAATTCAAATCTGTATTCTCAGCAAGGCTATCTCCAAAAATTTTATAACTAAGGATATTAGGTGTTTTAAAGTTGATTGCTAAAGGGAAAAAATCCAATAAAATGGGCACAAGTGAAGAGGAAATTAATGATCTGGAAATTAAAGCAGTCACACCAAACATTGGACAAGTGAGAGCTAATAATTACATGTTTTACCTACTTTTTTTTCCTCAGAGTAATTTGCAAAATGTATAATTAATTATCTTTTCTCAACATGAAATTTAGGCATACATAGTTTTCTAAACTTCCCTAAGCTCATCCAGTGAACTAAAATTTATTTATATATTTTTTTACGATTTTATTAAAGAACAATCATAGAATTTAAAACCATAGAACTTAAAAATATTTTTTCTTGGCCTTCCCCTAAGGCTTGAGCAAAATTTCTTCTAGTCTCTTAAATTCCCTCTATACTATCTGAATGACATAATAGAATCAGATTATATTTGGTCAAGGTTGTATGGATTGGTCTCCAACGGCAGGGCCAATTTCTGGATTCACAAATCTATCCATGACTTCATTCCCATTTCCCTCTAGCCTATTATACCAGCAGAGTCACACTGGGCAAGGATACTGTAACCTCCCTCTAGAGGACTACTGTGATACAAACACAGTATCTATCTGCCATGAAATCTGGGGATAATCTTTTAGGTTGTATAAAGAGCTGAATAAATTGTAAAATAAAGCACTGAAACTTGATAAAATTACTTTCATTACTACTTCACTGTTATGCCTTTTCTGAAAACAACAAGGATAGGTTCAGAAAAATCTAAACTCTACATATTAGAACATAATAGAAATTCCAGAAAGAAGAGAATGAAATAATCAAAATAATAATAAAAATAATAAAATAAAATTTGTCATTGCTAACAAAAAAATCATAAACTTTCTCATGGAATGAGCCCCAAATCTTTTAGATGAAATTTCAAAATTCCAAAACAAAAGTGAGAGAATTTTAAATTCTAAAGAGAAGTGAAAAACATATCCTATATTACAGGTAAAAATGAATAGAAATACCAGAGACTGCTGGCACTTGCATAAATTTAGCAGAGTTTACTAATCTGAAGATGACTGAAGAAATGAGAGCTTGTGAAAAGCTCAAAGAGCTGGGAGAACAAAAATAGTATGAAGGTTATCAAGGAAGAGGGGATCAGAGCAGGTGTTTGTTTGTTTGTTTGTTTGTCTGTTTGTTTGAAATACAAGAGATCCTGAAAGGCCAAACTCTAAGAATAACAATGAATCAGAAACAGTACAGCTGTGGGGTGCCTGGGTGGCTCAGTATGCAGAGCAGTTGAACATCACTCTTGATCTTGGCTCAGGTCATGATCTCACAGTTCATGAGACTGAGCCCTGTGTGGAGCTCTATCACTGACAATGTAGAGTTTGCTTGGATTCTCTCTCTCCCTCTCTCCTTGCCCCTCCCTGGCTCACTATTTCTTTCTCTCTCTCTCCTCAAAATAAATAAATAAACATTAAAAAAAAGAAAAGAAAAGAAAAAGAAACAGAGCTGAAGGTCTGCTGCCATGGGTTCAATCTCTGATTGAATTAAAGTTGATCTATCCCTAGCCTCATTACCTGACTAAAGCAAATTATTTCCAATGAATAATATCATCTGAGTCTCAAATTAATTCTTAAATTTTTAAATCTATAATATCTATTATTCAGCAAAAGAAATGAGCAGTTATAAAAAAGGACAAGAATTACTTAAAAAGCAAAACAAAAAAGATCAAACAGATTCACAGGTGAGCTGTACATTAGATTATCACACAGAGGCTTTAAACTTGCTGTAATTAGGGAAATAAGCCATAAGAGACTTAAATACAGAGGGCAAACTGAGGGTCCTGGTTCGGCTTTGGGTGGGGGAATGGACTAAATGGGTGATGGGCATTAGAAGAGCATTTGTGGGGATGAGGACTAGATGTCACATGTAAGTGATGAGTCACTAAATTCTACTCCTGAAACCATTATTACATTATATGTTAACTAACTTGGATTTAAGTAAAAAAAGTAAAATAAAATCTAAAATAATAATAAAATAAAATAAAATAAAATAAATAAAACAATTAAAGACCAAGCCTCATTCATTTTTGTTAACACCAATACTTGGTATGGATTTGATAGACAGTATATAGTTAATAAATGCTTGTTGTCTAAATAAAAAACAGTAATAAACTTGCTAAAATTAGTATACTCATGAATACAAATAAGATGCAGCATTTAGATGACTAAAAACTATATTTTTAAAATTCTAAAAATCAAGTGGAAATGAATATGTGATTAAGAACCCAGTACATGTGTGTTTAAAAGAAGATCAGACACAGCTAAAGAGTTAATTATTAATCTTGAAAAATAGTTTAGAAAACAAATCCAGATTGAAGTATCAAGATTCCCAGTATTGGCATCTCAGACTAAGAAAAAAAGAAAGAACGAGGCAAGGGAATATTTAAAGAGGTAAGGGGAGAGAATTTTCCAAAACTGAGCAAAGAAATCAAGCCATGGATGTAAGAAATGCCAAGTGACTGCTAGCAAGATGACAGCTGAGTGTATGTCACGTGATACTCCTGAGGGCATAGCTCTCTCCCTCCAGCATTAATGCAGCGTTTCTACTTGAAGCCT
The DNA here is from genome assembly GCA_017311185.1 of Proteles cristata cristata. NCBI lineage: Eukaryota > Metazoa > Chordata > Mammalia > Carnivora > Hyaenidae > Proteles > Proteles cristata. The sequence goes on along the minus strand of JAESUZ010003658.1, from coordinate 149,972 downwards.
CAGCTGGATGGAAATGTGTTGCAGACTTCTTACCTGTGCCAGTTTATCTCATTAATCTCAGAGACAGACATATAATGCATTCTATGATGCTGGCAAACAGTAACCTCTAGACAAAATACTTTAAAAACTTCCCAAAGACGCCAAAACTAAAACAATATTTCATATTTCACACCCAGCCTCCCCAGGCCAACTGGCCTGATCCGCATACTTCCTTGAACTTAGTGCTGGATAATGGGAACAGAGGTCTGTTTCCTTGACACTTCAGGATTCCTGCTAAGACCTCAGACTTTATCTTAATAGTTGCCTACAAGTGAATCCGAATCAAGCTGATTTACATCTTTCATTTTTCCCATACATCTCTTTGTATTGGGACTTACATATCTCCTTGCTATGTTAACAACTGTTAAATGCTCATAAGTTAAATCTTTTTTCAGAAAATTTCAACTTTAATTCTGTATTGTTTTGTATTCATGCTTTTTAAATTCTCCAATTTAAAGTATCTACGCCTCTTCTCTTTTTAATATTCCTTACACTGTTTTCTCAATCCTTTTCAAATTTCCTCTATTATTTTTGCTTATCACTTGCATATAATAAACAGATGCTTTTTCCATGCTTATGAACCTTGCTCTTTTCAGAGAGAATTTAATGCATTTGCATGTATAGTTTGGACTATTAGTGATTATAACTAAATACAAAGTAGGTTTTATTGTTTCCATGATTACTCTCGTTTAGTTGTTTACTTTTCTGTTGTGGTCATTTTCAAGGTTATCAAGCATTTTCTTTTTACTGTATGTGTTTTTTGAAGAGTAAGATCTATCCTGACCTTAATTTGACTACATATGTTATTGACAGAACTTGGTTTTCTAATTTATCTAGAACCTACATAAAAATCTCTCTCAGAAAGAGAGCTATAGTTATAACGTTCATTTTATAGGTTTAGATAGTGGATTTCCTGTTGAGCTTAGGGGTTTGGGTTTAAGGAGGAACAGTTGTGAGTTTGATGTGAAATTTGTATTTTCCTATATTTTAAGAGAACTAGCCAGAGTGCACTCTGCCTAATGAGAGCTCATCTTACTTTTATGTGGATGCCCTAGGCTGCTTTGTTTCCCAATCAAGGGCGAACTATTGAGGCTTCATTTCAAATAGAAATAATATATCCAAAGGACTTAGGTGATAATTTTTTCTTTTTCCTACAGCCAAAAAAGGGACAAACAATAATAAAAACTTACAGGTTTTGACCAATATTGTTATTATTCAAAAGAAAAAAATATCACCTGAGATGGCCTATTACCACCATTGTTTTTTGTTTTTAATTTCTGTCCATGTTTTTTTTCTTTTTACATTTGTTCTGAATGATCAGTATCTAGAGTATATTATGGATTCCTACTAGTCAGATAAATATAAAATGGCAAATTCTTTCATTTACCCCCCCAAGTATGTGGTAATTAATGATTTATCTACAGTAGTAATAAAGGGCTTTTAATCCATATAGTCTACATCTTTTCTCCTTTCTCAATTAACTCCAAACTCTCTCATTAATTTATCCTTCAATCCCTCTACTTACAACTTGTCTCTTTTGATGGTATTAACTTACTTGATCTTTACTCTCTTCTGAAGTGGCTTGTTCTTCTTCAGTTCATATTATCTCTTTTAGCATGTACCTCTTTATCCTTCCCATGGTCAAGTGCTTTTTTTCTAGAGAAACCTGTCTATAGCTTTTCATAGACTTGGTATTCTTCTCTAAGTGGCTGAGAGTGGGCTGCAGAGAACTTTAAAACTGTGATCAGAATCCCTTATGGATAAATCCAGTCACATGTATAAAGTGAAAAGAGTTGACCTAGCTTCATGAAGTGGCATCAAGGTGACGATGGTGACGGTAAATAGCAGACATAGTGGTGGTTCCACTCACAGGATAGCTTAGATAAAAGTAAGGCAGTAGAAACAGCAGTGGTGTTTTGATGATAGCTGCCCCAATAACTATGCTACTACCACCAGCAAAAGTAAGTGGCCATAATTGCAATGATGAGAGCAGTTATAGTGGTATTTTGAGAGATAGTGATGGTGATGATGGCAGAGGTGGTGATAGTGATGGATCTCATCTCCTGAAAAATTTTCCCCACCTCTCAGTCTATACGTAGCCTGCCTGAAGCCCTTTCCCTAGTACGGCATTACTAGTGACTGAGAGTAAGGAGACTCCCCAGCCTTGCTCTGTAAGGGATAAAAGTGTACTATCTAACCTCACTGCTACAGCTAAAGAAAGAAAGATCCACCCCCTAGGTATTACAGAGAAGCTGGAAGGCATTAGTCTGTAACAAGAATTACATATATAAATTTATAAAATAATAAATCCATTTTCTTAGCTACAATATAGGGATGTTAATAATACTTCCTCATCTGGGGCGCCTGGGTGGCTTAGTCGGTTAAGCGTCCGACTTTCGCTTAGGTCATGATCTCGCGGTTCGTGGGTTCGAGCCCCGCGTCGGGCTCTGTGCTGACTGCCGGCTCAGAGCCTGGAGCCTGTTTCAGTCTGTGACTCCCTTTCTCTCTGACCCTCCCTTGCTCATGCTGTCTCTCTCTCTCTCTCTCCTAGAAATAAATAAAACATTAAAAAAAAATAATACTTCCTCATCTGATTGTGAGGTTAGGTGAGAAAATACCATCTGTCAAACACACAATAGCTTTCTAATGGCTTTTGAGAACATTTTTTCCCTTCCTTTCTTTTTCCTTAAAACCTGTAGTCCAAGCTGGTATGCAAACTGTTACTTCAGTTTGAAAAGCATGCACTCATAGAAAAAAAAACAGTTCTAAGATTTCACGAAACTGGTTCACAAATTAATTTTCAAAACACATGATTCTAGAGAGGAAATTGGCAGGATCTTAGTTTAAACAACTGGGTAGGAGATTTGTCCCAAATGTCAGGAATAAGTTTCCAAGACATCTCTCCTCAAAATCCTCAGTTTATGGTTTATTTCATAAGAGCTTAAGAAGAACAAGAAAAGTCTGTTGTCTTTTGTGTGGGCTGTGATAGGGAGCATAGCGCTCATGACAACAGACATCGCAGATGTAGGTAAGAATGCTCAGGTTAGAAGACAAAGCACCACAAAAACACAGAATGTTTCCCTCTAATGAGTGCTTAGGATTACACATTTTGTAGAAAGTACTAAAGGAAAGACATTTTCAAAAACGATCCACAATAAAAAATGTACTGACAGGGCGCCTGGGTGGCTTAGTCGGTTAAGCGTCCGACTTTCGCTTAGGTCCTGATCTCGCGGTTCGTGGGTTCGGGCCCCGCGTCGGGCTCTGTGCTGACTGCCAGCTCAGAGCCTGGAGCCTGTTTCGGATTCTGTGTCTCCCTCTCTCTCTGACCCTCCCCTGCTCGCGCTGTCTCTCTCTCTCTTAGAAATAAATAAAACATTTAAAAAAAAAAAGTACTGACAACAAACGTTTAATGGTTGCAAATCCAAAAGCTATGATATTTCTTTTTCCAGAAAAAAGCCAAGTTTGACCTCCACTTCCCTTCAATTCTCCACCTTCAGGCTAGAGCCATCTTTTGGCTCCATCTCCCCACTTCTGAATCTTTTTGATGGATACCCAATATTTTTAGAATAAAAAGACAAGGTTCGTTAGCATGGTCAAAAGGTCCAGCATGGTTTTGTTCTAACCTATCAACAACCTCACTCTCACTACACACCATGCTCCCCCCTTGCTGATCCAAACTTGAGCCACTTCGGCTTTGTTCATTGTCTCATAGATAATTCATCTCCACAGTCTAGAATATTCATATCCCCTAATGATCCTTGTTCACACTAGAATGCAATGGACCATCACTTTGGGGAAGCCTCCCCCGAAAACTCCTTACCTAAAGCCAAATCACCCTCTTTGTGGTTCTCATGATTCTTTTCCGTCTTATGTAGAGTGGCAATTCCCATTTGTTTAAAAGATGACTTGAATAATATCGTTTGTTTCCAAATTAAATTTCAAGCGCCATGAGGGCAGGGATTGTGGCTTTTTTTCCCTTTTCATTCAGGTTCCTGACACTTTCCATGCTAAGACACACAGTAAGTATGCGTCTTCTATTCCAAGTGACCTTCCCTATCACGTCACGTGGGGTAAAACCACAGTCACATAGCAAGTCATTAAAGCCCAAGAAAAGAGGAATTAAAACCTTCATTATAAGAGCTAAAGTTCCTCACCATTTTTTGTTGAAGAAATAAAGTACATGTATATTCATAATATAGCGTTTAGAGTTGATAACTGAATATATTTGTAATTATATTAATAAAGATGCATATGCCTATATTTTTACATTTAAATTCTCTTTTCTGGGATAAAATGTCTGTGAGTCTAAAAAAATTTGATTTCTATATCCAATCTATGCAACTGTTTCCATAAAAAATGTCTCCCCATGAAAGACCTGGTATTCTTTAATTTTTTTAATGATTATTTATTTTTAAGAGAGAGAGAGAGACAGAGCGCAAGCAGGGGAGAGGCAGAGAATGAGGGAGACACAGAATCCCAAGTCAGATGCTTAACCGACTGAGCCACCCAGGAACCCCCAGATCTCATATTCTCAATAAAATGTTACCATCAAGTTTCTGTTTCCCAAAAAGGATTAAAATTAGATAACTAATTCTCCTTGAAGAATATTGCCTCTCAAGCACGAATTCCTTATAGATGTCCATAATATCTATGTTTGACTGACACTACGGCTTTTTTACACATAATATTATGACACAATTAATGGTGCTTGTCTACACACACAGTGTTTTTTAGAAGAAACTACAAATTCCATTCTCACTAAGTCCTTGATCTACTCATCTCACACAATGTTATGGGTGGAGTTCCAAACATCAGACACAGACCACACAGAGATGACTTCAAGGGCCATTGCTGGGGTAAGTGGAGATCCATGAGCATATCAAGTCTGGGCAGAATATATATAAATGACAGACATTATATATTTCCAATACTCATGTATCTCTCACTCATGCTAGAAGCTACAGGTTAAGTGCATAAAACCCTTAAAAGTGGTGCAAGTCATCAGTCTGGCGAATTTATGCTTCTAATCTCCACTATTCGTGTGAACTCACCCACGCATTCATATTTTATTCATTCCTCTCTACTATGTTAGAATCACTAAGAAGTTATTTTCTGCCCTGTATCTGAGAGACCTGCTCTAATGTCCTGCAATGGAACGGATTTATAAGGAAGGTTCAGAGCTCATCAGAGTTCAGGATTAAACCCACCACCTGGTCTACTATGAAGGGGTTTTTGCCTGGAGGAATCAGTTGGTAACTGGAATCTAACTGCTAATTCAAGAATGCTCCTGAATATATTACACTCTAACAGTTAAAGTGATGAAGACCTAGACTTACAAGAGACCATGAAAACAGGTCCTCATCAGCTCCACCTCTAACCAAAGGTAAATGCACAAGTCCCCACAAAAATCACTATACATAGGCTCTGTGCTTCAAGGCATCTGACAAGTCTCTGCCTCCTGTATCCCATTATTAGCCAGTTTTCTGTTAATTATGTCTCCATTTCCTTTCCCTTATCGTGAGATATACTGCAGTGTTCACAACATTCAGACAGATACTTCATTGTCACTATCCACTATGCTTTCAGTCTGAATTTAACCTCCAACAGGGCCTTCTGGATTATTCTAGGCCCCCTGTCTTAAAACTCACCTGCTAATCTCACAGCCCACATGCCTTGCCTGCCTTACTGAGTCCAGAGTCTTGAGCTTCACTTCTTTGGAAGGAGGTTTTGCAAAAATAAAATGGATGTGTTTACAATTCTCTTGGCCCAGCAAGTGTTAGTTGAGAGAAAATGCTGCAGGTCTCATAGGAGCTTATTTATCTCAGCCAAAGAATGCCAAATTTAAGATTTCTGCTCTGTAGCTGCTTTATTGTAGTTTCCTGTGTCAGCACTCCAACTGATAGGAAGTAAGTCATGTCTAGACTAGTCAAGCTTGAGTGTATGGTCCTCAACAGCAGCTTATACATAGCTACCTTTTCCCTCTAACTTCTTCCTGACACCCACCAGGCTGGCATATAAAATGATGTTTACCTTATTATTTACCAAGACAGGACAACAACTGAGAGCTAAAATAAACTGCACTAGTAAAAGTGAAAAAGGAAAATGATTAGGTCACAGTTTGTTTTTTAAACTTGTATTCAAAAGAAAGATTTGCTCTCCAAAATCAATTTCTCCCCACTCTGATTCTTGTGTGAGTGTTTTGACAAAAGCTTTGAAGAAGACTTAAGAGGTAGGAATCAATATTGAAATTATACTAACTGGCCTATAAACAACTTTTGCCTTTGCAGCCAAAAGCTCAGGATAAAAGCCACAGAAAGAGGTCATACTTAACTGATTTTTATACAAGAGCTGAGACACATGAAATCTGCTTTTCTTCTGCTAGATATTTGATTTGTAAATCCTCACTTATAACATATTGAAAGGAAAGCTGACAAGGGTTTTAGATTGTATCTGGAAAACTATAAAGTTTATATCTTGGAGACTTATTTATTCAACATTTATATAAAACTCATGATAGTTAAATTTAGATATTTGGGTAAAAAAATCTCCCCATGACAGTCCACCTGTTTTAATACCCTTCCCATAAACATGTGAGACAAGATGTTGTAATGGCTGTATAAACCGGGAACTAGCAACCCAGACAGCTAGTCAGCTAGTCCTAAAATGGCAAGGAAGAGCCTTCAGCAAAGTTACATATGGGTCTCTCTGTCACAGACAACTATTCATCTTTTTCCAAGGTCTGGCTTTGCTCTCCATCAGCAGCCACCTCCTTTGGGTATCCAGGCCTTCATTTAGTTTCCAAACATAAGAACATTTAAAAACTAGAGAGACTGGTGGGCTATTTGTTTGAGAACAGACCAACTCACAGAATTACAGAAGAGGTAAAACACAAGGCCACAGGAAACAGAGGAAACATGGTGGCAGATATTCATAAACTGTCCCCTTAGATTGCTGCCTGTGAACGGTCAACTGGAACTATAAGCCAGCCCTCATCCTTGGAGGAGGGTGAGAGAGCAGTGGTTTATAGACTGGAAAACCACACTGCAGTAGGAATATCTGGGTGGCTCAGTCAGTTAAGCATGCAACTCTTGGTTTCAGCTCTAGTCATGACCTCATGGTTTCATGAATTTGAGCCCCACATCAGGCTCTGTGCTATCAGCTTGGGATTCTCTCTCTCTTCCTCTCTCTCTGCTCCTCCCCCACTCATGCTGTCTCTGTCTCTCTCAAAAATAAGTAAGCTTAAAAAAAATAAAAAGAAAGAAGCAACAGAAATCAAGAAACTGATCCCAATCACAATTATACCAAAAACCCTAAATACCTAGGAATAAACCTACCAAAGATGTAAAAGATTTGTATACTGAAAACTATAGAAAACTTATGAAAGAAATTGAAAAAGACACAAAGAAATGGAGAAAACATTCTATGCCCATGGATTGGAAGAATAAATATTGTTAAAATGTCATTACTACCCAAGGCAATCTACACATTCAATGCAATCCCAATCAAAATTGTACCAACATTCTTCTCAAAGCTAGAACAAACAATCCTAAAATTTGTATGGAACCACAAAAGACCCCAAATGTCCCAAGTAATATTGAAGAAAAAAAAACAAAACGGGAGGCATCACTATCCCAGACTTTAGCCTCTACTACGGAGCTGTCATCATCAAGACAGTATGATATTGGCACAAAAACAGACACATAGACCAATGGAATAGAGAACCCAGAATTGGACCCACAAATGTATGGCCAATTAATTGTTGACAAAGTAGGAAAGAGTATCCAATGGAAAAAAGACAGCCTCTTTAACAGATGATAAGAGAACTGGACAGCAACGTGCAAAAAAATGAAACTAGACCACTTTCTTACACCATACACAAAAATAAACTCAAAATGGATAAAGGACCTGAATGTGAGCCAGGAAACCATCAAAACCCTAGAGGAGAAAGTAGGAATCAACCTCCTTGACCTCAACCGCAGCAATTTATTACTCAACACATCTCCAAAGGCAGGTGAATCAAAAGCAAAAATGAACTATTGGGACCTCATCAAGATAAAAAGCATCTGCACGGCAAAGGAACAATCAACAAAACTAACTGATGGAATGGGAAAACATAGTTGCAAATGACATTTCAGATAAAGGGCTAGTATCCAAAATCTATAAGGAACTCACCAAATTCCATACCTGAAAAAAAACAAATAATCAAGTGACGAAAGAGGCAGAAGAAGATATGAACAGACACTTCTCTAAAGAGGACATCCAGAAGGCCAACAGACACATGAAACGATGCTCAGCATCCCTCATCATCAGGGAAATACAAATCAAAACCACACTGAGATACCACCTCACGCCAGTCAGAGTGGCTAAAATGAGCAAATCAGAGAACTCTAGATGCTGGCAAGGATGTGGAGAAACGGGCACCCTCCTACACTGTTGGTGGGAATGTAAGCTGGTGCAACCCCTCTGGAAAACAGTATGGAAGTTCCTCAAAAAATTAATGATAGAACTCCCCTATGACCCAGCAGTAGCACTGCTAGGAATTTACGCAAGGGATACAAGAGTGTTGATGCATAGGAGCACATGTACCCCAATGTTCATAGCAGCACGTTCAACAATAGCCAAATCATGGAAAAAGCCTAAGTGTCCATCAACTGACAAAAGGATCAAGAAGATGTGGTTTATCTATCTAATGGAATACTACATGGCAACTAGAAAGAATGAAATCTGGCCATTTGTAGCAATGTGGATGGAACTGGAGGTTTTATGCTAAGTGAAATAATATGCTAAGAGAAAGACAGATACCATATATTTTCACTCATGTGGATCTTGAGAAACTTAACAGAGGACTATAGGTGAGGGGAAGGGGAAAAAATAGTTAAGGAGAGGGAGGGAGGTAAACCATAAGAGACTCTTAAATACAGAGAACAAACAGGGTTGATGGGGGGTGGGGGAGAGGGTAAAATGGGTGATGGCTATGGAGGAGGGAACTTGTTGGGATGAGCACTGGATGTTATATGGAAATCAACTAGACAATGTACTATATTTAAAAAATAAGTAAACTTAAAAAAATAGAAAAACAGAATGAAAGAAAGAGAAAAAAATACAGACATACCATACTGGAGTTCCAAAGAGAGAAGAGCTCCCAATGGAAGAGATTCTGGTAAGGCAAACAGAAACAATGTCAAACCAATGTTCCAGAATGCAAGGAGTCTTTTACAAAGAGAAACTGAACCAACATTTATCCCACTTGTGCTCAATTTGATACCTATAATTGTGTTAGGTAAAAGCAAACTCCCTCCTCAAAGCCAGTATCCAAGTAAGTCTAAGTAAATACAAATACCAGCCTAAAACCTGTAGCAGTGTCATTTATAAATGTTAATTAGGGCGTCTGGGTGGCTCAGCCTGTTAAGCATCTGACTTTGGCTCAGGTCATGATTTCACAGCTTGTGAGTTCTAGCTCAGCATTGGGCTCTGTGCCGACAGCTCAGAGCCTGGAGCCCTGCTTCACATTCTGTGCCTCTTTCTCGCTCTCGCTCTCGCTCTTGCTCTCTCTCTGCTCCTCCCCTGCTCACATTCTGTATCTCTCTCTCTCTCAACAATAAACAATTAAAAAATTAATGTTAATGCTAGTATTCTAATGACATTATAGTATCACTTATAAAAAAGCATAATAAATTCCCAGTATGTATTCAAATAACATGTTATTTAAGAGGATGAAGTGCATCCATTTAATTTCAAAAGATGAGCAATCTGAGAATGATGGTTCAAAACAGCATGTATCAGGGGCCTGGGTGGCTCAGAGTGTTAAGCATCCAACTTTGGCTCAGGTCTTGATCTCATGGATTGTGGGTTTGAGCTCCACATTGGGCTCTGTGCTGACAGCCAGCTCAGAGCCTGGAGCCTGTTCCAGATTCTGTGTCTCCCTCTCTCTCTGACCCTACCCTGCTCATGCTGTCTATCTGTCTGTCTCTCTCTCTCAGAAATAAAAATAAAAATTTTTAAATAGCATCTATCATACACAAACTCTAAGAGGCATATAAAGAGGCATACAATGTCTTACTCTGAGCATTCTAGCAGATTTGGGTCAGTGAAATAAAATTTTTAGGTTCCCTGACAAAGGTTTATTCATATTGAATTTCACTATGGTGGGCCCTGAGCCCTTCCAGACCAAACCCTGGTAATTTTAATAGGCTTTCACTGATCACTCTGATCTCTCTTGTTTTCAAGCATCAAAAGCTTAAGTTATTATAATTTCAATTATGTTTATTACTTATTAATAATTTTATAAGATAGAGGAAAATGATAAGGTAGTATAAAAAGGTAACATTTAAGGTAAAATGATATAGCTGGACTATAAGAAACAAAAAATTAATGTTTCTATCATCTATTCAGGACATTAAATTCGATGGGCTTAAAGTTCCATTGTCTTTTTCTTCTTGTACATTGTACAAGAAGTACATTGTACTTTTTTGGGGCACCTGAGTGGCTCGGTTGGTTAAGCGTCCTACTTTTCATTTTGGCTCAGGTCATGATCTCATGGTTCAAGCCCATGTCAGGCTCTATGCTGACAGCTCAGAGCTTGAAGCCTACTTCAGATTCTGTGTCTCCTCTCTCTCTGCCCCTCCCCTACTCATTCTCTGTCTCTTTGTCTCTCAAAAATAAACATTAAAAAAATTTTAAATTGTACTTTTTAAAATTTTTATTCACTCTTACAAAGTGAATTGAGCACCCAAATGTTTAATCTTAATGAATCAGAAATGAACTATATGGTGAGTGAATCTTTTTCATTGTTGTTAATCATTCCTGTAATTAAAATTTTTTTAATAAAATTATTTTTAACCAATACAAATACCTGTGTTTTTCCAGTCACTGAATTGCAAAGAGATAAACCTGAAGAAAGTTGTATACTATTTTTTTGCACCAAGTCTCACCTTTCAGTAGCCCCAATTCAAAACCAGTGTTTTCCAAGAAAGCTGAGCAACACTTCTCTTTAAGAAGAAAGAGGAAATCTGGGGGCACCTGGGTGGATCAGTCTATTGAGCGCCTCCCTCTTGATTTCAGTTCAGGTCATGATCCTAGGGTTATGGGATGGAGCCTATGTCGTGCTTCAGACTAACATGCTTGAGCTTCTCTCTCTCTCTCTCTCTCTCTCTCTCTCTCCCCTCCCCTCCCCTCCCCTCCCCTACTTGCACTCTGTCTCTAGAATAATAATAATGAAAGATTAAATAAAGAAAGTCAAATCTAATATTTATAACTAAAAAAAGCAAAATTGTTTTGTTTTCAGTTAGCTAGACATAGAAAAAAACACTTGATTTTTTTTAGATGACTGACAGCTTGAAAACTAGCTGAGTAAAACAAAGAGACATATAAGAGAAAATGTCATTACTTTTTCATATTTTCACAAAACTATGGGATTTTTCTCCACCCAAAATATGGCTTAAGTATGCTGAGCAAAGTGATTTTATTGACAATGCTACCAGTTATCCTACTCAAAACATGCCTTACTTGCCTGAGTACCTCGACATAGTTTAAAATCTATGGACTATTTCTTGTTACAGAAAGGTTTTCTTTGTTTTTATGCACATTTGCCAGCAGTCAGTCTTTCTGATATATTTAAGAAACCCATGGTCATAATTCCACAGATATTCTAGAAATATATTTTCCCTGTCTTTATTAATCCAACATCAAAAAAAGAGATACTAATGAAATATCAACTAATCACTTTTAAGCAGCAACTTTGTAAAACATAGTAATACTTTTAATAATCATATTAATTCTTACCCTATAACCTGTATTTTAATGCATTGTGTAAAGGAGTACCTTCACGATAATGCTTTTTCTTGGCATGCATAGGTTATCAAGCAATTTTTGCTAACCTGGTAAACAGCTCCAAATAGTTTAATATTACCCCTTATCCTTGATCTAATTTTTTACTTCCATTCTCTGAAACCATTATGTTCCAAGAAATATCAGAGTTTGAGGGATAACTCTGGTTGGAAGAAGTGAGCAAAGACAGGAAGGTAAATTTTGTGGTCATGGCCTATATTTATGTATCATTACAACATATTCCAAGAAAAGGTTAAAACATTTATCATTCTAGACAGCAATAAGCTACAAAACTTTTTTCAATAGCAAGCTTACAGCTGGATTTCTACTGTCTCTAGGCTACCTGTAATAAAAAATTCTTCTTTAGCAATCATTCATAAATTGGCTAACAAGCTTGTTAATTTAATCATTGTTAGCTGATTAATTCCACAAAGAAATCTTTATTAAGGACGTGTGATGTACCAACACTAGGATGAAACATCCTCAACATTTCTGTCTTACCTGGGAGAAAAACAAACTATGACAATATGCATGATAAATAAAGTAAGTGAAAAATAAATGAAGTACAAAAGTAGACCAGAGAATGGAGAAATTACGTCTACAGACAACAAGGAAGACTTCACAGAAGAAGAAACCACCAATCTCTTAATAATTGGGGTTTACTGGGCAAAAAAATAATAAACAATTAAGTGCACTCAATGCAGAGAAAATACTCTGTGCAATTGTATGTAATAGGAGATCACTATCACCTCTGTGTAAGGTGACTTGGGTGAAACTGCAGGAGATAATGCTGAACAAGTAAAGACTGTATCAAGATCTTCACAACACAAAGTTAATTAATTAATTCAAAAGACCTGTTTTAGACAGAGGAGAACTTAAAGGAATTTCAAAAGGGGAATGAAGAGATATCATTGCTAAATTTCAGCTTAGATGTGATCACAGTGCCACCCCACTCCCCATTCATACAGAACTTAGGCATGACTCACTGTCCTAGTCTCTGTCATTATTCTTTGGGAGCCTCAGCATCAGAATGACTCAAATAACACCTTGAGCTTTTGGACCTTGGAACCTGTCATCTCCAAACTTTTACATTCTCAGCTACGCAAGTCCACATGCTACATTTACCGATCACTGAGCTGCCTCTGATTTCTTAACTTCCCATTCTCAAAGCAGCACCACCAGGCATCCTGCCCTCCTCCTCTAGTAGTATTTCTTCAGTAAATACTGTGACCTCAAAACTCCAAATCTATGGACTTTCTTCAGTTTTCACTATGTCACCGTGTGCTTACCCTCACTTGTTTTCATGGCTAGTTTAAATTCCATGCTCTGATAACGAATATGACATGCTGGTGACAGGGACAGGAGGTGTTCCTATATCTGGCTTACCATTATATCTGGTTATGTCTGTGAGGGTGTTTCCAGATGACATTTATATTGACATCAATAGACTATGAAAGTATATGGACCCCTCCAATATGGATGGGCATCATTTAATCCATTATGGTCTGAATATTGAAAAACAAAAAAATGATAAAAGGGAGAATTTAGTCTCTTAGCCTGACCGCTGAGCTGGAACACTGTTTTTTGGTTTTTGTTTTTTTCTGACAGGTGATCCTGGATCTCCAGCCTTTTGACTCAGACTAGAACTGCAGTATTCATTTTTCTTGTTCTTCAGCTCACATTCAGCCTCTATAATCATGTGAGACAAACCTGCATTCATACATCTCTCTCTCTCTCTCTGTCTCTGTCTCTGTAGGGGGAGATAATGTGTGTGTGCGCATGCGTGTGTGTGTGTGTGTGTGTGTGTGTGTGTGTGTGTGTGGACAATTTCCTTTTGTCCCATTTCCCTGGAGAACCTGACTAATCTAATGCACAAAGCTAATCATTGTATCATTCTCTTTAAAACATTTTCCTCTCTCCAATACTCCTTCCATACACAAACTCCAAACTTGAATAAGCCCAATGTTCTTACCTTTCCAAGACTGATTCTCAGCAGTTCAATGTTGCTGTTGTTGTTGTTGTTTTATAAAATACAGATATATATTCATTATTTGCCATTTGAACACAATAATCTACTTAGCTTATCATAAGCCAGACACTGTCCTAGACCTGGGAAATACAGTAATAGGCATGATAGAAGTCACATCCTATTAGCTTTTTCATTCTAACAAATGAAATCTATACACAAAAGAGGCAGATGAAAAGTAAATACATAAAATAATTTTAGCTAGTAATAAATGTAGAAACTCAAACCAAGGTAAGTAGTTAGAGAATATGATGCAAAGAAAGTTGGATTTGGTCATTAAGGGAGGTCTTTCTGAAGAGAAGAAACTAGAGCTAAGAATTATGTGATGTAAGGAACAAACACTATGAAGGCTGAAGAAAAGAATTAGCTCTGAACTATGTCCTGGCTTACTCAGTGTGTACAACATGGTTCTTCAATGGCCTTACAATGGACTTCCAGGCCCTAAACCAAGGAAGGTCCTTGTGACCTCTCTGATCTATTCTTCCTCTGCATTCTTGGATTACTCTGGTGTAGCCATACAAGCCTACTTGCCTAGCACTGGATGGGCATGCTGCCGTGTTGGAGACTGCATAGTAGCTGCTTCCTACACCTAGAATACCTTTCCCCAGACATTTATGTGGCTAATTCCCTCAAAGAGGTCTACTTAGAATAATCCCTTGCACATAGTAGGTGCTATATAAGCATTCAGTATTGATTTTTTTAAATAACTTAATATTCATTTTGGTTATATCCACTAGTTTAATAGGGAAGTTTAGCTATGGCTTTTAAAGGAGCTCCCAAGACTTTTCTTGGCAATGGAGGCAGAAAGAAAGGAATCCTTTTGAACACATGCTTCTGCATTAAAAACTAAAATAAACAAGTGCTTTACTAACAAAACACATCTCTGGTATGCTTTTAATCTGAAGAGTGTAGTTTTGAAATGTCTGGTCTAAGGGCTTTGCCTTTGGAAAATCATGATCATTCATACAACTTCTGCTTTGTACCATACCACATTGCTACTGCAATGTGTCTGAACAATGTGCAAGGCAACTGAACATAGTGTCTACTTGCAGTTTGAAGGGGAGGGATGGAAAAGGAGAAAATACAGAAGTAAAACAGTGAAAAAATAGAAATAGTTTAGTAATTCAAAATATTATTCTGCCATCAGAGATTTTATTGTTTCATGTACCAAAGGGTTATCCTAGAAGTCATTTGAAACTTTGGTGTATCAGCAATAGACAGGTAAAAGACATGTGCATTTCATTAGAATTTTAATTATATGTTCTACATTGTTCTTTTATTAATAATGGTGCAGTTTCAACAGTGCTTCTTAAACTTTAATGTACAATGAATCACCTGGAGATCTTGTGAAGAAGTGGATATTGATTAAGTAGTTTGGAGGTGTGCACATTGTTCTGCATTTCTAACACACCCTCAGGATGCTAATGTCGGTCCTGGGAACTTAATATGAGCTTAGTTTAGATATGTCTTCCTTTTTTTTTATTTACGTTTATTAATTTATTTTGAGAGGAAGAGAGACAGCATGAGCAGTGGAGGTGCAGAGAGAGAGGGTAAAAGAGAGAATCCCAAGCAGGCTCCACACTGTCAGTGCAGAGCCCATTGCCGGACTCAAACTCACAAACTGAGATCATGACCTGAGCCAAAATCAAGAGTTGGACGCTTAACCAACTGAGCCACCCAGGTGCCCCATATTTTTTTTAAGTTTATTTATTTATTTTAAGAGAGAGAGGGAACAAAAGGGAGAGAATCTCAAGTAGGCAGGCTCCAAACTGTCAGCACAGAGCCTGATGTGGAGCTCAAAGTCACAAACGATGAGATGATGACCTGAGCAGACACTAAGAGTCGATGCTTAACTAAGTAACCAAGACATTCGTAGATATGTCTTTCTTAATGGAATCCACATGATTTCTCTATATAATGTACCTTGATGTATACAAGCTAAAGTTTATTTCAAATAATAATTAAAAATTTAAAAGTTGAATAATTTGTCCTGGACTTCTGCAGCATCACCATTACAATACATCTGCAATTTTAAATAGTAGTCCTCAACATTGCACACTGCAGGATTCAATTCAAAGTTTTCAATGCAAAGAACTGGAATATGGGTTGTATGCTTTTTATTTATCTTACTTTTTTTACGTTTTAAAGAAAATGTTTAGTTGATATTTTTAAGAAAAAGGGTTTTCATCTTTTCTTATGTAAAAGTACAGTAGTGAGAGAAAATATATCCCCTCTCTCACATATAACTACAGCAATGATACAATTAACATAGTCTTGTTTGTTGCTTATTGAATTACAGCCTTAGTAAAATTTAAGCTAAAAGGCATAACCTGGCATTTGCAAGAAACAAACACAGGAAAAGACTTACCACTTTATGCAGCAATCATTATTACTGAACCTATCACCTCAATGTGGAATATAGGATAACATTTTTTAAAATATAAATTCCATTGTGGAAACTCTAAGTTAATGAAAGCAAATAGCTTCTTTAGTAATGTATATGATCAAAGACAGAAACCGGGGTGCCTGGGTGGCTTAGCGGTTAAGCGTCTGACTTTTGCTTAGGTCATGATCTCGCAGTTCATGGGTTCGGGCCCCGCGTCGCGCTCTGTGCTGACAGCCAGCTCAGAGCCTGGAGCCTGATTCAGTCTGTGACTCCCTCTCTCTCTGACCCTCCCCTGCTCACGCTGTCTCTCTCTCTCCTAGAAATAAGTAAAACATTAAAAAAAAAAAAAGACAGAAACCATGCCTTCTGCCAACATGTCTTTTACAGACGTGGCCAAAGAGAAAGTGTATTAACTAAATATTTTTTGGAACATAGTCCCCACCCACAGTGACAAGTATAATTTTTATTTACATAAAACAAGAGAAAATTATTGTAGCAGTTTGTGTCTATCTTACTTACTGCAATTACTCATAAGCAGAATAAATAAACAGCTTCATATGAGGTAAAAATTAGACCAGGTTAAAAGTTTGAGAGAAGTTGATTTCTTTGCTGTTTACTTAAGTCTTGCTAAAAACAGAAGTATTGTAAATTACACATTTTTAAAGCTACACCTGTCCAACAGATTTCTTCTGCCCAAATTCCAAATACGGAAATTGCTCACCATTCTCCAATCTCCATGCAGGTTTAAGATTAGTAGAATTTGACTTTTTTTTTTTCGTAAGGACTGTCTGGGATACCCTAACTTTGTGTCCACCTGATTTATTCCTCTTAGCATTCAGACTCAAGTTAAGAACCATCCTTTCAGTTAAGTTTTCTGTGTTGCCTTTTCATACCTCAGCTGATATTTTCTTCTTTCTGTGGTCACAGTGGCATCCCTATGTATTTCATACAGCATATTTATGACTATTAAAATAGGTTATTTACAGGGCACCTGGGTGGCTTAGTCGGTTAAGTGTCCGACTTTCGCTTAGGTCATGATCTCGCGGTTCGTGGGTTCGAGCTCCGCGTCGGGCTCTGTGCTGACTGCCAGCTCAGAGCCTGGAGCCTGTTTCAGTCTGTGACTCCCTCTCTCTCTGACCCTCCCCTGCTCATGGTCTCTCTCTCTCTCCTAGAAATAAATAAAACATTAAAAAGTTTTTTAAAAAATAAGTAAAATAAAATAAGTTATTTACACATCTTATCTAGTAACCCCATGTTTCACTAAGGCAGTCACTGAGACAGCCCAGATTTCCCTAATACCTACAATACCACCTGACACAGACCTAGCAAGGTGGTTGATTATTTGGGTAAAGTACTGAATGAATGAACAATACATTTCTTCCTCAATATATGGACTTTAAAAGCACTTGAAATATGGCCATATCTAAGTTGAAAATATCATCTCTTATACCATATAATGCTCATCATATTTTTAAGGAAAAGGAATAATTATTAACTCCACTCAAGTAATATAGAAACTGAGACTCAAAAGGTTAATTAAGATACCCAAAGTCACATAAATAGTTAATGATGACACTAAAGTTTAATACAGACCTCTTGGGTTGTATACCCTAATATAGTAAGGGGTGGAAAACTTGAAATAGGATGTTTGCAGAGGCAAAATACTGACTCACACTGAAATGTATCAGATCACTTTGAGCCTGTGAGATACCTAAAAACCACTACCTGCAATACTGCTTCAGACAGTGTCATTCATCCTATATATTTAAACACTGAGCTGACCTTGGAACTTTGTTTTCACATCGATTTGAGCATTTCTAAACTTGGCCACAGTTTATTAATTCATACTCTAAAAAAGAGTTTGCAGTTTTTTTTCTCTAGGTTCTAGAAAATTCACAAATCACCAATTTACCTTCACTTTTGAATTCTTAATACACAATGAGGCCAAGGAGGAGCAAGAAATGGAGGAAAATATATAATAATGATATAATTTCACAGCATTTCAGGTTTTATTATACTTTTATGTTAGAAATGTCTTTGTGACCTGGTGAACTAGAGCTAGCAGTTGGTAAACACATTCGTTTAATAAAATGAGATTAAATACGATGAATATTAAAACAAGTACCACATACAAACTATGTATTACTATTCGTACTATGGCATTACATACCATGCCAACAAAGAAAACTGAATAATAGGAGAAATATACCATGGACTTGCTATTTTTGTTTTGTATGGATTATACCTTATTCAAAGTTTTGAATAACTAACAATAATCCTATTTATACAAAATGGATTTTCAGGCAACAAAAAATGATAGAACAGAATTCAGCTTACCATGGCTTTAAGCAAGACTAAAGCATATGAAAAAAGTACAGAAATCAGTTATGTATGGCTTCAGGTTCCACACTATTAATGAAAGAGCTACTGATTATCCAGAATAAAGGATACAAGAGCCAGTCAGTAGTACTTTGGGTTCCTTTTCCAGAAGTGGCAATGCATTTTACTAAGCCTTTCAAACTCACCCATATGGTGCTTTAATAAAAATATAAGCAACAGAGCTTTGAGAGAGGGCAAGATGGTGGAGAAGTAAGGAGCTCCGTACTTGCACTCGTGCCCATACAGCACACAGAAAAGATCTGAAGACACTGGAAACCTTACAAAACCTGAGAGATTGGGAGAAAAAGGACGCAGAATCCACTGAGAGAGGCTTCCAACGTGAGTGCGAACCGGGGAAGGTAAAATCGGGCTGAGATCGGAGACTCCAGGGTGGGAGGCGATCCCCCTCTACCCTCTACAGGGAGTGAGAGGGGAAAAGGAGAGTGTCAGAAACACAAAAACCTACGCTCAGTGCATAGAGAGACCGTACTTGCCAAATACCTGCACACCAGGT
The DNA here is from genome assembly GCA_017311185.1 of Proteles cristata cristata. Lineage (NCBI taxonomy): Eukaryota > Metazoa > Chordata > Mammalia > Carnivora > Hyaenidae > Proteles > Proteles cristata. The sequence goes on along the minus strand of JAESUZ010003658.1, from coordinate 130,802 downwards.
CCCCTCGCGCCAACTGGTCCTGGGGGGCGCTGAGCACACAAACTGCTTCTTTGTGCCGCTCCTGGAGGCTGGACTTCAGAGTGGTGGCACGCCTGCTGCCATTGTGGCTCCCAGACGGCTGGGGCCACTGAAAGAACCGCGCAGACACCGGGCGTCCGCGATCCTGGCTGGCTGGGACTCGAGAGGGAAGGCAAAGAGCTAAAAACTGGGAAATTTGCCTGTGAGTTCGTGTTTCGGGTGACGAGCCATAGAGGGACCCAGTTTTCCTCACTCCAGCAGGCTCGGGCTCAGAGCACCCGGCAGGCAAGCCCCTGCGCATGTGCGCCAGCCGAACCCAGAGAAGGAAGCAGCGATTCTGACTCCGCCCCCATAGCTCAGCAGGGGGCCTGGAATAGCCCGAGGGGGTTGTCTGGGACGCTGTGTCTAAGGCAATTTCAGCGGGGCGCGCTGACGGGGATTTGGAGATTGGAACTGGCCTGGGTTGAAGAGTGCAACCAACTTCGACTGTGTCCCCGGTACGGGGAGTTTACACACCCAAAAAAGCGAGGAGCAGCACTTGCTTCAAGAAGGGACTGGAGCACCTTCACTCTCCTCCCCACAACCGCCAAGGCAGAGCTTCCGCCTGAGGCATTGGATCACGCCATGCCCATCGCTGCCTGAGAGCTGCCCTCCTCCCTTTTTTTTTTCCTTTCTTTTTTTTCCTTTTTTTGTTTTTTTCCGTTTTTTCGGTTTTTTTTCCCTTTCTTTCCTTTCTTTTTTTCTTCTTCTTTGTCTTTTCTCTTTTTTTTCCCCAGAACACTGACCTGATTAACTCTGGTCGCCAGCTTGCTTAAACAATCACAAGTCAATTCTGTAAATGTAAATTCTACACCTACCGACATTTTCAGCTATTTCTCTCAGGAGTAATTAGACTATATAGTTTCTCTGGATAATTCCAGCATCCTTTTCTCACCTATCCAACCATATTCTACCCTTTACCTCTTTGAAAAAAGTTTCTTATCCCTTCTGCCTGTTCATTCTATTTCCAATTGTGCCTCATCCCGCCCTGCCTTCTCTCTCTTTCTCTATGCTCTTCAACCAGCACTGCATACACACGGCTATTTAACAGTAGCTGGGAAATCCAGGTATATGCTTTAAAACGTTCTTTGTTCATCGGTTTTCTTCTTTTTTCCTTTTCTTTTCCCCTTTTTGACGCTTTTATGTATTTTATACTCCACATTATTCGCCCTCCCTCCTCCGTCTTTTCTCTTAACTTTTTCGTTTTCCCTCTCACTTTGCATGTTAGTTGAATTAGCCTGTGCGTTTGTGTGCTCCTGCTCCCTGTGTGTTTGTCTGTTTTTTTTCCAGGGCTACCTCAAGAAACAAGCTAGAGTACACAAGGTGGAGAGTCCCAAATATCACTACGAATAGGAGAATAAAATAACCAAGGTCCCAACAAGAGAGACCAGGGGATACCATTGAAAAAACACTCTCTGAAAGGATAGGCCCTGGAAAGTCAAAGAGTCTTTTTGGATATAGCAGCCCTCATAGAAACAGAGAGCATAATAGGTCTTTAAAATCAAAAAGAGCCGGAAAGGTAACTAAAATGATGAAACGAAAGACCTCTCCTCCAAAGAAACTCCAAGAAGAAATGACAGCTAATGAACTCCTCAAAACAGATATCAGCAGCATGACTGAACAAGATTTTAGACTAATAATGGTAAAATTAATACCAGGGCTTGAAAAAAAAACATAGGGGACATCAAAGAAACTATGGCTACAGACAGAATGGAAAATAAAAATAGGCATGAAGAATTAAAAAATGCGATCAATGAGAAACATAATAAATTAGAGGCCTCCAATGCACGGATTGAAGAGGCAGAAAGGAGAATAAGTGATTTAGAAGACACCACTATAGAAAAACAAGAAGCAGACAAAAAGAGAGAAACTGATCCAGGAACAAGAAAGAAGAATTCGAGAGTTCAGCGATACGGTCAAACGTAACAATATCCGTATCATAGGAATCCCAGAAGATGAAGAGAGAGGGAAAGGTGCTGAAGGAGTCCTGGAACAAATTATGGCAGAGAACTTCCCCGACCTGGGGAAGGAAGTAAATGTGGAAATACAAGAGGCTCAGAGGACTCCCCTCAGACGTAATTTGAATCGATCTTCTGCACAACATATCATCGTAAAAATGGCAAAATACAAGGACAGAGAGAGAATTTTGAAAGCAGCTAGGGAGAAAAGGGCCCTCACATACAAAGGGAAACCTATCAGAGTGGTGACAGACCTATCTACTGAAACTTGGCAGGCCAGAAAGCAATGGCAGGAAATCTTCAATGTGATGAACAGTAAAAATATGCAGCCAAGAATCCTCTATCCAGCAAGTCTGCCATTCAAAATAGAAGGAGAGATAAAAACCTTTCCAAACAAACAGAAATTGAAAGAATTTGCCACCACGAAGCCAGCCCTACAAGAAATCCTGAGGGGGATGCTCTGAAGGAAAGGTGGCAAGGAACAAAGATACCAGAGACACCACCACAAACATGAACCCTACAAAAGATACAAAGACTCTAAACCCACATATTTCAATAATAACACTAAATGTAAATGGGCTGAATGCTCCAATCAAAAGACATAGGGTAGCAGAATGGATTAAAAAACAAAATCCATCTATATGCTGTCTACAAGAAACTCATTTTAGACGGGAAGATACCTTCAGATTAAAAGTAAGGGGATGGAGAAATATATATCATGCTACAGGAAATCAAAAGAAGGCCGGAGTAGCTATACTTATATCAGACAAACTGGACTTTAAATTAAAGACAATCACAAGAGATGAAGAAGGGCACTACATAATAATTACAAGGTCCATCCTTCAGGAAGAATTAACAATCATAAATGTCTATGCACCGAATATGGAAGCACCTAAATATCTAAAACAATTAATCACAAACAGAAAGAAGCTTATAGATAAGAATGTGCTAATGGCAGAGGACTTTAATACTCCGCTTACAGCAATGGATAGGTCTATCAGACAGAAAATCACTAAAGTAATAATGGACTTGAAAGACACATTGGACCAGATGGATATGACAGATATATTTAGAATTTTACATTCTGAGGCCAGGGAATTTACTTTCTTCTCAAGTGCGCATGGCACATTCTCCAAGATAGATCACATACTGGGACATAAAGCAGCCCTCAAGAAATATAAAAGAATCGAGATCATACCATGCACACTGTCAGATCACAATGCTTTGCAACTTGAAATCAATTACAGGAAGAAGTCTGGAAAACCTCCAAAAACATGGAGGTTAAAGAACACCCATCTAAAGAATGAATGGGCCAATCAGGTAATTAGAGATGAAATTTAAAAATGCATGGAAACAAATGAAAATGAAAACACAACAATTCAAAATCTATGGGATGCGGCAAAGGCAGTCCTAAGAGGAAAGTACATTGCTCTCCAGGCCTATTTCAAGAGATGAGAAAAAGCGTAAGTCCAAAATCTAACATCTCATCTAAAGGAACTAGAGGCAGAGCAACAAGAACGCCCTAAACCCAGTAGAAGAAGAGAAATAGTAAAAATTAGAGCAGAAATAAACAACATAGAGACCAAGAAAACAATTGAACAGATCCATGAACCAAGAGTTGTATTTTTGAAAAAGTAAACAAAATTGACAAACCTCTAGCCAGACTTATCCAAAAGAAAAGAGAGAGCACCCAAATAGACAAAATGATGAATGAAAATGGACTTATTACAACCAACCCCTCAGAAATACAAGCAATTATCAGGGAATACTATGATAAATTATATGTCAACAAATTGGACAACTTAGAAGAAATGGACAAATTCCTAAACACACACTCACTACCAAAATTCACACGGGAAGAAATAGAAAACCTGAACAGACCCATAACGAGTGAAGAAATCGAATCAGTGATCAAAAATCTCCCAACAAATAAGAGCCCTGGACCTGATGGCTTCCCTGGGGAATTCTACCAGACATTTAAAACAGAATTAATCCCAATTCTTCTCAAGTTATTCCAAAAAACAGAAATTGAAGGAAAACTCCAGGACTCATTTTATGAAGTCAGCATCACTCTGATTCCCAAGCCAGAGAGAGATCCAGCAAAAAAAGAGAACTAGAGGCCAATATCCTTGATGAATACGGATGCAAAAATTCTCAACAAGATCCTTGCAAATCGAATCCAGCAGCATATAAAAAGAATCATCCACCAAGATCAAGTGGGATTCATTCCTGGGTTACAGGGCTGGTTCAACATTCGCAAATCAATCAATGTGATACATCATATCTATAAAAGAAAAGATAAAAACCATATGATCCTGTCAGTAGATGCACAAAAAGCATTTGACAAAATACAGCATTCCTTCTTAATAAAGACTCTCGAGAAAGTTGGGATAGAAGGAACCTACTTAAACATCATAAAAGCCATCTATGAGAAGCCTTCAGCTAACATCATCCTCAATGAGGAAAAACTGAGAGCTTTCCTCCTGAGATCAGGAACACGACAGGGATGTCCACTCTCACCACTGTCGTTTAACATAGTGCTGGAAGTCCTAGCATCAGCCATCAGACACCAAAAGGAAATCAAAGGCATCAGAATTGGCAAAGAGGAAGTCTAACTTTCCCTCTTCGCAGATGACATGATACTCTACATCGAAAACCCAACAGACTCCACCATAAGCCTACTAGAACTGATCCAAGAATTCAGCCAAGTTGCAGGGTACAAAATCAACGTACAGAAATCGGTTGCATTTTTATACACCAACAATGAAGCAACAGAAAGAGAAATCAAGAAACTGATCCCATTCACAATTGCACAAAAAACCATAAAATATCTCGGAATAAACCTAACCAGGGATACAAGAGATCTGTATAAGGAAAACTATAGAAAACTTATGAAGGAAATTGAAGAAGACACAACGAAATGGAAAAACATTCCATGCTCATGGATAGGAAGAATAAATATAGTTAAGATGTCATTACTACCTAAGGCACTCTACACACTCAATGCAATTCCAATCAAAATGGCACCAGCATACTTCTCAAAACTAGAACAAACTATCCAAAAATTTGTATGGAACCACAAAAGACCCCGAATAGCCAAAGTAATCCTGAAAAATAAAACCAAAACGGGAGGGATCACCATCCCAGACTTTAGCCTCTACTACAAAGCTGTCATCATCAAGACAGTATGGTATTGGCATAAAAACAGACACATAGACCAATGGAACAGAATCGAGAACTCAGAAGTGGACCCAAAAGTATACAGCCAACTGATCTTTGACAAAGCAAGAAAGAATATCCAATTGAAAAAAGACAGTCTTTTTAACAGATGGTGTCGGGAGAATTGGACAGCAACATGCAGAAGAATGAAACTAGATCATTTTCTCACACCATGCACAAAAATAAACTCAACATGGATAAAGGACCTGAACGTGAGACAGGAAACTATCAACACCCTAGAGGAGAAAGCAGGAAACAACCTCCTTGACCTCCACCGCAGCAACTTCTTACTTGACACGTCCCCAAAAGCAAGGGAATCAAGAGCAAAAATAAACTGTTGGGACCTCCTCAAGATTAAAAGCTTCTGTACAGCCAAGGAAACAACCCACAAAACTAATAGGCAACTAACGGAATGGGAAAAGATAGTTGCAAATGACATATCAGATAAAGGGTTAATATCCAGAATCTATAAGGAACTTACCAAACTACATGCCCGAAAAACAAACAACCCAGTGAAGAAATTGGCAGAAGATATGAACAGACACTTCTCCAAAGAGGACATCCAGATGGCCAACAGACACATGAAACGATGCTCAGCATCCCTCCTCATCAGGGAAATACAAATCAAAACCACACTGAGATACCACCTCACGCCAGTCAGAGTGGCTAAAATGAGCAAATCAGAAAACTCTAGATGCTGGCAAGGATGTGGAGAAACGGGCACCCTCCTACATGGTTGGTGGGCATGTAAACTGGTACAGCCCCTCTGGAAAACAGTGTGGAGGTTCCTAAGGAAACTAACAATAGAACTCCCCTATGACCCAGCAATAGCACTGCTAGGAATGTACCCAAGGGATTCAGAAATGTTGAGGCATAGGAGCACATGGACCCCAATGTTCATAGCAGCACTCTCCACAATAGCTAAAACATGGAAAGAGCCTAAGTGTCCATCAACAGATGAATGGATCAAGAAGATGTGGTTTATCTATACCATGGAATACTACATGGCAATGAGAAACAATGAAATCTGGCCATGTGTAGCAACATGGATGGACCCTGAGGGTGTTATGCTGAGCGAAATAAGTCAGGCAGAGAAGGACAAATATCATATGTGTGCACGTATAGGAGGATTAGGAGGAACTTAACAGAGGACCAAGGGGGAGAAGAAGGGCGGAAATGGTGGGGGAAAGGGAGAGAGGCAAACCATGAGAGACTCTTGAATGCTGACAAAAACTGAGGACTGATGGATGTGGGGGGGAGGGGGATGGGCATGGAGGAGGACACTTGTGGGGATGAGCACTGAATGTTATGCGGAAACTAATTTGACAATAAACTATTTGTAAAAAATATATATATATATATATATAAAAGCAACAATGTCGATCCCATGTCTTTTTCACACATACCATGACTATTTATTCCCTTCTCTCTAGAGAAGATGAATCTCTAGCTTCATCTTACACCAAAATTTACAGGAAGACACACATTTATAAACTGAGTAAAAAATACAGTTCTCCTTCCTGTTAGCCATGATTAATAAAACTGATCAAGTTTTTTATGGTTAACAGCATGTATTACAGAGCTGTATGTATCATGGGCCCAGAAATAACAGAGACAAAATGTATCCTATCTAATTTTGACAAAAATGACCACAGTAAAACAGAGTGAATGGACACAAACTCCATCAATAGGCAAAATCAACCAGTAAGAGCTCAGTGGCTAGACTTACACACCATAGAGCTGTACCTCCTTGAATCCACCCATTGACCCCACTGTTTCTTGTGCCTTGACTTTGTATTTGCACAAGTGCTATCTGTGAGGATCAAGCACATACTGTCAGCATTGAGCTTTTATGTCAACTTGGTCATGATCCTAGTCTTACTAATGAAGTATTCTAAGTAATTGAAAATAAATTTTTTTAATTGTTCAGGTAATTACAAAAATGTTTTTATTCCAAGGACAAGTGCGGGAAAGAAGAGGAGCCACCAAACTTACGTTTTCTGGAAACTCAACAATTTTAGAAAGAATTTTACACAGAAAATAAAAAACACAATATCCTGGCATCTTTAACTCCGTATTTTGTAACAATTTAATGGTGGTGGGCTTTAGTGAGGCCTCCCATTTAGGCTTTATTCCTTTAGTAAAACAACTTTAGTGCATTTACTATTCTACAGCAGTACTTTATTATGAGTTACCAAAAGTAAACTGCCCTTGTCAAAATAAATAAAGTACATCTTGGGATTCCACATTACTGATTTTATAATGCTTCCTTTTAATGTTCATTGCTACTCTTTTGCACAATTTAGTTATCTCTTGGGAATTCTCAAGTCATTAGCGTGAATTAGTACAGTGTTAACTATAAAATGACAGATACTTCTAAGAATTTTAAAAGAAATGCACTCTGAAGCACAGATTAATGGAAGTAATGTATCTCCTTCATTTACAGCTCCCACAATGAAAGCAGATGGGCCACAAATATGCTTTTTCTAGGTCATTTTTAGTGGCAAAACTGCCAACACAGCAATATTCTAAGTCCCTTTCTCTAGCACAGGGGTACAGAAAAACTCAACATGGGATACACAGAGAATCCTGAAGAGACAGAATAGATAGAAGAAGTCTTCGTCATGCCCTGCCCTTGTCTAAGTGACTCCATGCATGATGTGGTTCCCTCATCTGTTCTGTAATGGTGCCTTCCACACTGTGCATACTCTGGAGTCCAGAATATCTGGCTGTATCTAGGGAGTTGATAACGTACTTTGTGGTTTACATAGCTCTTTCCTATATGTATTATCTCATTTTCACAGAATGGCATCATCCCATACCATAAGAAAGGTAACTGTAGCACTTATAACAAGTTGATTAGCTATGTTTCTAGCAAGTGTCAGAATCAGTACCTGAACCTACATATTCTAAGTCCTCATGGATGTATCTGAGAAATAAGCAACTTCAGCCCAGTATACCACAGAGACGTCACATGTTAAAAAGGCTGGGGTCAAAGTGGAGCAAGATACCTGAAGACTTTACTAATGCACACTCCCTTCTGAAGTAATACGTCTCCCACACCAATCAGATAAATTTCTTGCCATATCTTTAAGGACATTGTTGTTTTTTGTATGAGAAATAACTTAGAATCACCCTGAGCTGGTTTGGCTTTTTTGTTTGTCTGTTTTAATGCTTTTGCTAATTCTTAGAAAGCATCACTGATAAGGTCTCTTTGGAGAGACTACAATCCCCAAATAGAATCCATGGTAACTATAAAAATACTAAGTTCTTAATATATTCATTATTTACCTTAGCTCAAACTAAAGAACGTGGAATTATTTAACAATCAAGAAGATGTTGAAGCTATATTTATGTGCCTTCCAGTACATGATGAGTAGTGTAAGGCTAAAATCAGAGAGAAGATATAAAATGGGAAGTTTTAAATTAAATCTGACTATAAACATGAAATATGAAAGTAATGACTATTTTATTCTTTTTACTATTCTTTAACTGGAGTATCTATATTGTTCCTGCCTTTGGGACTCTTTACTCCATTCTCAACCCATGCTCCACTTTTTTACCTGAAGAAGTGCTCATATGACTTAGGCCCCAGCTAATGTATCAGCCATCTGGTGTGGCTTTTCTGGACAATTAAAGCAAATTCTGTTAACTCTTCTTCCATGATAACCTAATTTAATCATATTTCTTTTACAAAATTTTCTAGTTTTATTATAATTACTTTGCATGTTTGTTCCAGCCTTCACTCTGAGTTTCTCATGTCAAGAACCATGTTTAGTGGTTATCATGTATTTGTATAAGTATATATGTATGTACTGACTGTTTGACGGACTGATGACTAGGGTATACCTAACATCAGAAACAGAGACTCTGTAAGAGTCTCGGATGAAGGAATACATGGGGGGAGATGATAGAAAATATTTGAAATGTGATGACTATAAAAGTCAGTAAGTCCGTGCAATGAAACTGAGCATAGTATTTCTTTATAGTCCATATAGAATTTGGTGTAGTGGCAGGTTATAAAAATAGAATTTTAAAGAGGACAGTAGGCAAAAGCTACTGGTTGTATTGTTCCATGGCAGTATAAAGTGAATAGAGATATATTAATGATTATTGTAGTCCATCAAAAGGTATTGCTTTCCCACTTCAAATTACCTCTTATCTTCTTGACATAGTCAAATGAATTCACTAATTAATACTAATGAACAGAAATCCTTAGGTGAATCATTTACTTCCCTTTGAAAGGAGGCTAAATTAACATTAAGATGGGTCAAAGTCAGGCCCAGAAACTTCAAAAGTGACTGTTTAATTGAGTGGATTTAACTTATCTTCCCATGATAATTGATAGCAAAAGCATGAATTTAATTGGAAATCCTCATGAAATAAAGCAAGACATACTGAAATTCTATTCCCACATTTTTTGGGGGGGGAGGGGGTATTACTTATCTTTTAAGAAAAATGAAGTTATTGATATATTTAGCAATTAATTTTCAGTTAGCTGTCATATAATTTAAATCTTTGACAAGATAACTTTAATTGGATAACTTTGGATGTTTGACTTCTAAAATTAACAAATGATGCCAGATTTATGCCGGAATTAAACTACTCAGTATAAATATACAGACTCTTTACCCTGAATAACTGGTAACACAGAAGATTACAAGATGAGATTCCAAAGCAACATCTTTAGATTTTGAGCTCATTATTACAATGTAGAGCTGAAAAATCTTTGTAACTATCTGATCAGGTCAAAAGGCCAATGAACTCTAGTAAAAAGGCATAGACGGAATGAAAAAAAAAAGTCCTAAGATACAGTGTAAAATAAGAAAAAATTACCTTAGATTTTGACCCTTTATAAAAGAAAAGAAAAACACACCAAAAATAGAGTAAAATGGGGCTCATATACAGAGCAGTAATGGCTGACGTGGGTATTTGGACAGGCTGCAGCCACCCGGCATGAAGGGATAGAGGAGACAGCACTGCTGGAAGTCAGCACAGGAAGTCCCTATAAACAAAAGAACAAGTGATTTGTATAAACCGAAAGAGAGACTTTTGGACTCATTTTCTTCTTTCATTTACTAGTTCAAGTTATATGACTCACAAAGACCTGTTTTCCTAACTGAAGAATATGAATATCAACCAAACTTAAAGAATTTGTTTTTACTGGTCAGAGTTTCCTGGAACAACAGAAATCACTTCATGTGTTCTAAGCATGAAGGATTTGATACAAAGAATGAGAGAACTACCGCCAAATTGAAAGAGTTGGGGAGTGAAGGCCAGGGAAGCCACCCTGATGATCTCAGCCTGGAGCACTGACAGGGGCTAGCTGCTCCAACTCCTGCAGATATATGGAAGCTCCCATTGACTTTGTCTGTCTGCAGCAGTAAAAGGGTGGTTCTCAGGAACTGGCCAGGAAGGCTGTATCAATCAATGTCTCATCTGCATGGCATCTGGCTGAAACTTTTCCGAGAATAATGGTCTCTCCTTCCTTCTGCCTGCCTAGTCAAACAGAATGTTTCTTATTGCATAGGCAAACCAGGAACATACAGGGAGAGGAATTCTAAAAAAATGAAGGCTTTGGCTTTTCTGCATGGCAAAGGAGGCCTTAGAAAGAAGTGGTGATGATTCAACTTCTCAACATAGATGGAAATAGGATTAAATGAGGTTATGCATGATAAGAGTACAGTAAGTAGTGGTACCACCACCACCACCATCATCTTCATCATCTTTATAGGCCAGAAAAAACTGCTGGACAACACTGACTGTCTAAGGGAGATTATGTCTTAGTATTTGGCTCCAGACACAGAGGGTCTTTTCCAAAAGAATAGAATTTGATGGTCTTTCAAGGAAAACAATTACTGAGGACGTTATTCTCCATACTTTTTATTATTTCCCAAAATGTTTTTTGGTGGACCCATATAACTTAGACAAGGAGAAGTTAACACAACATTATTTCAGGGACAAAAAGGAAAGTGGAAAAGGAGGGGAGTTAAGGCAGAAGAGAGTCAAGTGTGAAAGAAACTTGTATTTTAACTATTATGCTCCTGGGACTCAGTTTAAGCCAAAGGCTTTTCCTCCTTGTTCTAGGTTACTCATAACTGATGTGTCTAATGAGTGGAAAAGCACCTATTGTGTCTTTAATTAGTGAGAAACATGACAATGAGAAGGAAAGTTTTAGTTAGCAGCTTAGGAAACAGCATCAAGCACAAGGAAATAAATAATCTAATCGGTAAAAATCATAACTGACAACTCAGCAAACTCAGCACTTTGACACTACATGACTCAAGTACAACCAATTATAACAAAAAGAAACTATGGTGTATTATAAAAGCCTATCATCAAAGAAACCAGAAATATTACTGAGCCTCTGTTATACACAACTCTGCTGAAGAAGTTATGACAATGATAGCCAGGGGCAGGAGATGAAGCCAGTGATAGATAACAGTACGAATCATCTCATGCCACGTGCCTCCTGACTGGTGCAGGGCAAAAGTCAAGACTAGGATGCAATATCTAAAATAAGGACTCAAGAGTGGTTCTCTCTGAGACAAAGCTAAATAAAGTAAGAAAGTAAGTGCAAGCTTCTTTGAAAGAGGGTAAGAATCAAAGGGAAACAAAAAGAAAGTGACTGGAAATGTTCCCAGAGTTCCATGAGCCATAAAGCTGTCCACACATACACTCTGTTGAGTTAGTCACTGGGAGGGTGGTCATCAATCAGTATGGTCACACTGGAAGACTCCCTCAGGGCAAGTTAAGAAGAAAAATAAAGATCTAAATAGTGTCATATATCAAGCCCATGAATCTGGGAACAGGATGGGAAAAGATGCATTTATGGTACGAATTAATCCAAATGACCAAGAGGGCAAATGTTTTCCACATGTACACTATGTGTCATAAAGTACCCTGTGACCATGCATAAAATAATGGCACATTTTGCCAGAAAGGTCCTTTTGTTTACTCTTACTCCAGCCTTTTTCCTTTATCTGTTTAAAATATATCTGTATAGGTTTGCAGCATGCCAATATATTCAACACTATATTCAACACAAAAATATTTTATTCACTTCTGTTCTCAGGCCCTTTGAGGAAAATTAAAATGCTTTTTTCCTAATACATCCTGATACATTTTCACCATAGACTAAACTGGTATTAAGAACGTCATCGTGTTATAACATCTAATAGATTAGAAGAAGGTTCTGATCATTCATTGAATAATCATTCACAAGGTACCTTCAATGTTCTAGTTCCTCTCTTAGTTACTGGCTATGCAGTGGATTTAAGCTACTCCCCTAAACAAACAATGCCATATTCCCATTGCTTTCAGAGTATAAATAGTACACCGTGGCTTTCAAATTCTTCTACACCATGTCCCCAATTTATTTTTCAGACACATCTTCAAATATAAACCTCAAACAGTACATTCTTCTTGAACATTTTCTCAGCTTCTCCTAAACTCTGTGTGGTGCTTCCTTACATAAAATATCTTTTCTTCTCTTTTATAGAATATTGTGCCTTGTTTCTAGTTAAGTGCCTTTTTGTAAGAAACTCCCATCAAGCCTTAGTGGATAACAACAGTAACATATTCTTTTTCATGTTTCTGAGCCATGTCTAGGAGGTTCCGTTGCTGAATTTGCCTATTCTCATTTATGTATCTGCGCTCAGCTGGAAGGTGAGCTCATCAGGAAGGTCCCAAATGGCCTCACTTATGTCTGGCAGCTTGTACTGCTACCAAATGGTAAATCTTTTTTTCCCCTTTAAGACGTTCTTCCATCTTTCTGAAGGATAGATTGACCTAGTGACATTATGGCCTCAGAGCAGCATTCCAAGGTGATAGAAAGGACACTGAAAGATATCTTGAGGCCTAGGCTCTGGAGATCACACATTGCTTCAGCTACATTTTATTGGAAGCAGCAAATCACAAAGCCACCTGTGATTCAAGAGTGGTAAAAGAGACTATCTCTTGATGGGAGAAACTAAAACAACGTATAGCCTGACTAAATCTATTACAATCCATCCTCTGGGTATATAATTATTTATAATCCTCTCCCATATAAAATACATTTATCTGTTCTCAAGACCCCTGAAAGTATTACCTGTAAGAAGCACTGAGCTCAAAGTCCATTACTGAATTATCTGTATTTTGCTCAGACATCTGCAAGCTAAAATGAAGGTTATGTACCACTCCTACTTCCTCCAAACATCCATCCAACCATCTAGTAAACATTAGTAAAATGGAGAAAGAATAACCACAATAGAAATACTGTGAACACATAACATCAATGTGAATGGGAACACATGGAATTTACTGATGTAGACTAATTCTGAAATCCAGCCTGTCACTTACTGCCATTTGCTGTAACTCTGAAGTTAGAGAATGCTGTTTTTGATCATGGCCCCTAAGAACTCCATAAGACTGGTTTTTTACTCCATTCTTCTCCTAAGTTCTTGGGGCCTTCTCTGTATTCCTGGTTCTCCTGAGATGCTTTTCTTTTCTATAGCCTATGGTTGTAAATAAGTATTATGGCCTGCTTTCTGCTTCCCATGGACCTGTTTTTTTTTTTAAATGACTCAGCTCCTAAAGGACAAGTCCAATTTGGTAGTATTTGTGCCAATTCAACATCAATGTTCTTGAATAGCAATCCTAAAATCTTCTATTTTTATAAAATTGTCTTTTAAATCAAATAGTTCCTTCTTTAGTTCATCTATAATTTCCCATAACAAATCCTAACAAACTAGGAAAATATAATTGGTGCCTTCAGGATCTGTTTATAGATTTCCTTAGTCAAAGCCCTAAAGCTATTTACTACAATAGCTATCTTTTGAATTACAGCAAGTGATAGTTTTGACAACGGTTCAGCCACTGTGACACAGACTGTTCTATCTCCAGATTCCAACTGTTCCTTCATTTCTTTTCTAGCCTCTTCTCGGAGTCTCCTTGCCTCCATCCATCACCTAGTCCCAAATATTAAACCTATTTGGGGTTCTGTTACAGCCTTACTTGCATCCAGCTCATGTCTGGCAGTCTGTGCTTTCCATCCACTGAGGCACCTTGGTTCTTTGTCTTGTGGCATCTCATCCTCTAATAGGTAATACCAGCTTCCTTACATGATAGTCTCAGGGCAGGATTCTAAGAGCAGAAAGGCTGAAAGCACACAATATCACTTCGATGTCATTCTATTTGTCAAAGAAAGTTAAAGGGCCAACGTCCATTCAAAAATTGAAGAAATCTAAATTTTGCTGAGTATTTTAGCATCTATATTCATTAGAGATATTGGCCTATAGCTTTCTCTATCATGTAGTGTCTTTATCTGGTTTGTCATCAGGATAATGCTGGCCTCATAGAATGAATTTAAAGTCTTTCCCTTTTCTATTTTTTGGAATAGTTTGAGAAGAATAGGTATTAAGTCTTCTTTAAGTGCTTGATAGAAGTCACCTGTAAGGGCATCTGGTCCTGTACACTTGTTTATTGGGAGTTTTTTGATTACTAATTTAATTTCATTGCTAGCAATCAATCTGAATTTTCCATTTCTTCTTGGTTCAGTTATGAAGGGTTATAGGTTTCTAGGAATTTGTCTAATTTTTCTAGGATGTCCAATTTGTTGGCTTATAATTTTCATAATATTCTCTTATAATCATTTGTGTTTCTAAGGTGTTGGTTGTTATTTTTTCCCCTTCATTTTTTGAGTCATCTCCTTGCTTTGTTTTATTAGTCTGGCTAAAGTTTTATCGATTATCAAAACAAATCCAACACTACACTTAAAAAATCATTCACTATGACCAAATGGGATTAATTTCCAGTTTGCAAGAGTAATTTAATATTCACAGACTAATCAATGTGATCTATCACATTAACAAAGGACAAAAACCATATGATCATATCAACAGATGTAGAAAAAGCATGTGACAAAGTACAACATTCATTCAAGATAAAAACCCTAAAGCAAGTAGGTTTAGAGAGAGCATATTTCAACATAATTAAGGCTATATATGAAAAACCCACAGCTAACATCATATTCAATGGTGAAACACAGATCTTTTCCCCTAAGGTCAGGAACAAGACAAGGATGTTTACTCTTACTACTTTAATTCAACATAGTACTGGAAGTGCTACCACAGTAATCAGAGAAGATAAAGAAATAAAAGGCATCCAAATTATTAAGAAAGAAGTTAAACTTTCATTATTTGCAGACAACAAAATACTACATATATATATATAATCCTAAAATCTACACCTACACACACACACACACAAATAAAACTACTAGAACTGATAAATAAATTGCATACAGTTGCAAGGTATAAAGTCAAACACAGAAACCTGTTGCATTTCTGTACACTAATAATGAAGCAGCAGAAAGAGAAATTAAGAAAACTATATGATTTACAATTGTACTAAAAAAGAATAAAATACCTGGAAGGTATTTAACCAAGGAAGTGGAAGATCTGTACTTTGCATACTATAAAACAGTGATAAAAGTTCAAGATGATAGAAACAAATGGAAAGATGCTCTATGTTCATGGATTGGAGGACCCATATTGTTAAAGTGTTCATACTACCAAATGCAATCTACAGATTTAATACAATCTCTATCAAAATACCAAAAGCATTTTACACCGAATTATTACACATAATCCTAAAATTTGTATGTAACCACAAAAGACCTCAAATAGCAAAAACAATCTTGAAAAAGAATAACAAACTGGGAGGTATCACAATCCCAGATTACAAAATATGCTACAAAGCTGTAGTCATGAAAACAGTATGGTACCGGCACAAAAAGAGACACTTAGATTAAGAGAATAGAATAAAGAGTCCAGAAATAAACCTACATTTTTATAGTCAATTAATCTATGACAAAGGAGGCAAGAAAATGCAATGGGGGAAAGACCATCTCTTCAAGAAATGGTGTTGGGAAAAGTAGTCAGTTACATGCCAAAGAAGGAAACTGGACCACTTACTAAAGACACCACATGCCAAATTAAACTCAAAATGGATTACAGACCTAAATGTTAGATCTGAAACCATAAAATTCCTGGAAGAAAACATGGATAGTAATTTATTTGGTATCTTCCCTAAAAACATTTATCTAGATGTGTTTCCTTTGGTGAGGGAAATAAAAGTAAAGTTCAACTATTGCGACTACACCAAAATAAAAAGGTTTTGCATAGCAAAACAAAAAGGCAACTTACTGACTGATAGAACATATATGCACATGATGTATTCGATAAGGATTTGATATCCAAAGTATATAAAGAACTTACACAATTTACACAACACCCAAAAAACAAATAATCTATTAAAAAGTTGGCAGAGGGTCTGAAGAGGCTTTTTATTAAAGAATACATACAGATGGCCAACAGATCCATGAAAAGATATTCAACATCCCTAATTTTCAGAGAAAAGCAAATTAAAATTGCACTGAGCTATCACTTTACACTTGTCAAATGGCTAAAATCAAAACCACAAGACACAAGTGTTGGTGAGGATGTGGAGTAAAATGAACCCTCGTGCTCTGTTGATAGGAATGCAAACTGGTGCAGCCACTGTGGAAAATAGTATGGTGACTCCTCAAAAAATTAAAAATAGAATTACCATGTGATTCAGTAATTCCACTACTGGTTATTTACCCAAAGAAAACAAAAACACGAATTTGAAAACATATATGTACTCTTATGTTTATTGCAGCACTATTTAAAATAGTCAAGATATGGAAGCAATCTAAGTGTCCATCAATAGGTGAATGGAAGAAGATACACACACATATACACACACACAATAGAATATTACTCAGCCATAAAAAGAGAGAAAGAGAGAGAGAGAAAGAGAGAGAGAGAGAGAGAATTACATCTTACTATTTGCAACAGGTATGGACCTAAAGGTATAATGTTCAGTGAAAAAAGTCAGTCAGAAAAAGACAAAGACCATATGACTTAACTCATATGTGGAATTAGAGAAACGAAACAAAAAACCAAAGAAAACAGACAGACAAAACAAAAACAGACTTAAACACAGAGAACAAACTGGTGGTCGCCAGAGGGAGATAGGTTAGGAGATGGATGAAATAGATAAAGGGGATTAAGAGTACGTTTTTTTTTGATGAGCAATGGGAAATCTATAGAATTGATAAATCAGTATATTGGACACCCAGAAACTAATATAACACCATATATTAATTATACTTTAAAGAAAAAGATTGAAGAAATCCACCCCCAACTTGATACAAAGAATGCAAGACTATTATTCTACCACACATATGGTAGATAATTATACTTTTCTTACTAGTCCTGTAGCTCAGGGACTGTATTCCCATAATGTCTTCCACACTGTTCTGCAGAGTATTTGTTACACATTTTGTGCTTAATATAGATTTATTCTCCAAAAGTCAGGGCTCACCACAGTATTATCTCTAAATGAAAGGATAATGAATACATGTCTATACAAATGTTTAAGACAGCATCATATTCTTAAAAATTGGAGAAGCATCTATAAGCAATTAAGCCCTCATTGAAAATTAAAAGCTTCTAATAGTTCTGTCTGCTTTGTGCTAATAGAAATGTGGATTATGTGTCTTTGAGAAAAAGCATACAGGTAAATCACAGCAATCTATGATTCAGATTCTTTTTTATCTTTTCTAATTTGAAGTCTGTACACTAAATGGAATTTCACTACATGGAAACTTTTAAATCACCTTCAGACAGGGTACATAATTCAAATTCAGAATAGATTTTCAAAAATGTGAGAAACTGACTTATAACTCTCAGTTGAGCATGGATACACTTTCTATTATGACATAAACATTTTCTCTATCCTGCTCTTTCCTAAGCATTCCTTAAAGAGAAATTCCAGCATGAGAATAAATAATTTAACATATTTTTTCCTGTGGCTATAATTCCCTTTTCCAAAAAATAAATACTTAGGTATTATTTTATTTCTGCTTAAGCATATTTAAAAATAAAGCTGAATATTCTTCTGGTTTTCTCCAAATAAAGTAAACTTTAATATAAAAGGGAGGAAATATTTCATTTTAAAGGCAGTTTTTAAACCTTTTTTTTTAAACAATAACTATGTCACACTGAGGAAATAACTTAATATTTGGATCTCTAGCTTTTCACCTAAAATCTGAAGGAGAAATTTCTTGGCGCACCTGGGTGGCTCAGTTGGTTAAGCGTCCGACTTTGGCTCAGGTCATGATCTCATGGTTCATGGGTTCCAGCCCTGTGTCAGCTCTCAGCTAGCTCAGAGCCTGGATCCTGTCTTCAAATTCTGTGTCTCCCCTTCTCTCTGACCCTCCCCTGATCCTGCTGTCTTTCTCTAACTCTCAAAAATAAATTTTAAAAAACGTTTAAAATATTGATGAAATAGGAATTTCTTTCATGTATGAAACATCTAGTTTTCTATATGCCTCTTTGCTGTCTAAGACACTAATGCAAAATTGAAGGACTCATTAGGTTGTTATTCACTATCCATCAGTTTCATTAACAAGAGCTTTACTACTTAGAAGTGAGAATATGGTAGTAGATGATTAATGAGCCAGATCTTCGGTCTAAATATATGTTCTCATATTGCTTAGCATACTGATTAGCCAGCTAACAGAAAAAAAAATCATAGGTTGAGACCGTCCAATTTCCTTATGGTGGTAATTTTATTTTTCACAATTAACGAAGTTAACACCTAAAAGATCGAACAAAAAAATGGACAATAATGCATAAATGTCTGCAAAATGAGGACAAATTCCAGATCAAAATACAAGAAAACACATAAATTTAGAATAAAATATTAAAGCTAACTTGCAAATAATATTTTTTAAATGATTGAAGTCTCAGGTTAACATTTTTCCTACAATATTTACACGAACTACTGACCTTTGATCATGTCATTCCTTTTACTGTTTTTCTTTTGACTTCTAACAAGAGGTTAATATGCCAAGAAGCCTCCTGATTATGTCATTTACAATTATGCTTTTCATACTGAAAGGGACCAACACTTCTTAGACAACTGATTTTAGCTGGATCTGGTAATACACAAGAGATCTCTGAGATGCCCTATCTTGACAGAAAACAAATTGCTATGTCAAAAGCACACAGAAGTCAACTTGAAAACAGGCTTTCACTCTCCATAAATGGAACTGTTCCAGCATCAAAATAGTAACCACTGAAATGTGAGAGTAATGTCATATAAATGAAATTTCATTAAGTTTATAATGTTTTTTAAAACTTATGGGTTGTCTTTAGAGGTTACTAGAATACCCAGTCATTGTTCTGAAAATTGATAAAGGGAATAAATAAGCACTTATACTTCTTCTATTTCATGAACTATACTTAGGGTAGGAGAACAGTACAAGGTAGGACAACCTTATATCAATGTTACTGCAATAAATAAAATAGAAATAGCATGTAAAGATCTAAGTGCAGAAATTTTTTTGAGATCCTGTAAGCAAACTTTTATTACAATCAAGAATTTTCTTAAATTGCCCTTGAGGGCTGATGTCTTCTTCCCTCTGCTCCTTCCATAGCATAAGAGACAGACATCAGCTCTGAGCTCCTATAACTTCTTGCTTCCTTCTTTCATGTGGGCACAGAAATCATATAACTTCAATATTCCTCCAGGAGAAACATGGAGAGCTTCACTTTGGTGCATTCTTACACATGTGTATTTTTCCCTCTCTGTAAAGGCAATCTTGAATTTTATCCCAACTATCATTTGTGCTAGTTTTTCAACACAAAACAAATATGTATGTTTTAGCTTAATAGCTCTCCACAAATTTTCAAAGCATTTCCACAGGAATTATCTCACTTGATCATGTATGTTATTCTGAACAGTATTACTTAATTGGAATGTTACCAAGAAGATGTTTTCTAGTGGACATTGTAGATACAGAGTGAAAAGACACCTTACTGGAAGAGGGAAGAAAAAAAGGCATAGATTTGAATGGGAAATAAAAATATCAGCTTGATAGAAGTGGAAGAAAAATTTGAGGAGGTTCAACAAAACAATGAGAGAAAATACGTATACACACACACACACACACACACATTCATATATATGTAAAAAGAAATAAAGATCAAGGAAGAAGGAATGGGACGGAAAAGACCTGATAGATTCAACAGGTTCCAAAGTGTGTTAATCAAGTTATACTGCTTGTACCTAATTGTGCTGTCCATTTGATCTGCGGCTATTAAAATAGGTTATAATCTTTAATTTATTATCTCTGTCGTTTGAGAGGCTAATTGGCTTTTTTTACAATTAAACACTATTTGAACTCTTCAGCTGTTCTTATGAAACCTTCAACTGGATATAAATGTATTACCAAAGCAGCCCCTTGGGAGAGATGATTTAATTGCTAAATTGTCATCAGAAGAAAACAACTGAAGAGTAGTTTTTCTCAAAGTATGAGCTAGCTTTCTAGGATCAGTCACCTAGTATCTTTACTAAATGCAGATTCTTGGGTGTTGCCAGAATACACCAGTTCAAAAATTTCTGAGGGTGGGACACAGGAAATTGCACTTTTAATAAGAGTCTTAGGTGTTTCTTATATACACTAAAGCGTCTCCTGCTAGGAGAAATAAAGGCAAGAGGCAGGTTGGGTTAATCATCTCAAGTACTTTTATCAGCTACTGGATCAGTATCTTTCAGAAGAAAAAGGAATAAAACAACAGTTATCCGGTAGTCCTCCTCAGCTGTAGGGCAAGGTCAAGGCAACACCATTCTGCTCAGAATCGCATTTTAACTTCCTCCTGCAACTGGCTA
Source organism: Proteles cristata cristata (assembly GCA_017311185.1). Taxonomy (NCBI): domain Eukaryota; kingdom Metazoa; phylum Chordata; class Mammalia; order Carnivora; family Hyaenidae; genus Proteles; species Proteles cristata. Next base: position 109,821 of record JAESUZ010003658.1, on the reverse strand, counting down.
AAGTAAAATATGAGCACCTTGAAATTTCAAAGAAAACTAAACAATAAAATTGGAAAGTGGACAACTTGCCTATAATTATGTGGCATTTGTTCCTTTCTCAGGTATTCATTCTCTATCATATTTAGTTTCTTTCTGTCACACAAAACGGGAGAATGGGAAAATTAATATAAGGTATGAGTTTATTGAAAAGTCTTAGAGAAATGTTGCATTAGAGCTACAAAGACAAGGAAGGAGGCAATCTTATGTAAATAAAAGCCCTGTTGCAACTCATTTTCAAGGCAGATGTATAGCAGGATCCAGCCGGAGCTTACATCTGTTACATATGTGCCAGCCTTTCTCTGTAGAAACTCTAAGCTCTGTAATCAAACACATTCTTGCTCACCAGGAGAGGCTAAAATCCATATGGCTCACTTACTGTTTGTTCTTGCTCAGAATCCTGGTGGGAACCATGTGACAAACCAAATAGGTATAGATTTTAGGGATGCTAGTTGAGTAAGATATGACTACTTGGAAACCATTTTTGTCACCCTATTAAGTGTCTATGGACAAATATACCATAAAATACCTTTTTTGCAGAGTTTAGTTTGTTGTACAAAGTCCAGGATGATTTCTGTTTCACCATATCTTAAAAAGTCTCAGAGGCTTCATGTAAGACCCAAATAATGTGTCATTAAAGAGGTATAAGTGGATCTAGAAATTCTGACTGATACTGAAGTTACCCACTTCCTCATCAGATCTAGAATCCCACTGAACTATAAATGCAGAATGAGCAAAATGTCCTCTACAAGGTCATTATAGGCTTATTCATCCATTTACCCTGATAGAAAATAAGACTGTTAATATTTGCTCTATTATCTCTCATGTGGTTGTGAGAATTATTTAAGATAACTTATATGAAAATTGTTTAAAGGGATGAAGAATAATATAGGATTGGGTCATGTTGATAACATTCCAGGGTAGTTGTCCCAAAATAATGTGTCTATGTAAAATTCCAGAGAAAAACATCAGTTAAAAAATTAAATTTTTGCACATATATTTGGTAAATATCACTTACAAATGTGGTTATGCACAATAATGTTGTTATTGTTCATTTAGTATCTGTTTATCGTTTCCTCTTATGCTTCACAACTCTCATTTACATGCAGGTATCCTCAGCCTTCAATGATACCCTACTGACTCCTGTGATTTACTGTCTCTTGGTATTCATGTAAGGTGGCTAAATAGAGCAAACACAGTCTTTTAAGTTGTGCATGTGTAAATTTTTGCTATACTAATTACTGTGCTACCAATATATGGATGACATAAATATTCCTCTCATTTTCTGCTTTTATTCTTCAGTGTCTTTAGATATGGTGACTTTCTCTTTTTTTGTATCAAGTGTAAATTCAAGAGGTACCTAACAAGATAAGTTGAAAAATTTTTGACAGCTCGTGTAAGATTTTCTCATGTAGATTCTATACAGTGAACTGTGCTAGGAATATAAGAGCATAATAACTAGCATTCATTTTTATTATATATGTAATACTATATATTATATATAAGTATTTGTATATATGAATGTTATTATTCCTTAAACCCCATGAAGTGGACAACTATAATTATTCCCATATTATATATACCTAAACTGCAGAACATAGAGGTTAAGTAACCGACAGACAGAAAATGGCCAAGCCCAGGTTTAAGCCAACTTTCTGAATCCACCGATAACTTATTTGAGAGCCCCAAGAAGCAGACACCAAAATAGGATTAAGAATGCAAAGATTTTTATCTGGAGGAAATAACTATGGAGAAATGGAGAAAAAAGCCAGGAAAAGCTGGGAGAGCTGTTAGACCACTATGCAAGTCTCTATAGAAGTGAAATAGAGAGAAAGTGGATTGGGCAAAGTGACTTAGATGCAGGGCTTCTAAGGTTTGGCAAGGCTGTCAGAGTCCGAAGGTCAAAGTTATCATCAGAGGATCAGCCTGTCTCCCAAGACTGAGGCACCCATCATCTCCCTGCTGGGCTCGGGTACTGAAGAGGAATAGCCAGTATGTGCTTTTTGTGCCTCACTGTAAATGCAACTACAGGTTTCAGATGACATGTGGGACCTATGGTCAATTATGACCCTTATGCTCTCTATACCTATAGGTCTACTTAGCTCATTCTCAAGACCAACAACATAGTCTTAAACATTGCACTATGCTGTCCAGTAGTCTAAAGTAGAAGAGGGTGAGGCGGGAGGAGGTTGAAGAAAAACCAGGAAAAGCAGTCCTGTGGCTAAGTTCTAAGAGAGAAATTGAGTGTAATAAAATGGACAGAGTGCAGTAGTAAATCCAATAGAACACAGATTCTTATAAATCCTTGCATTTTTCCCAGTGAGAATTAAGCTTCTAAAAGATTTCCATTTAGAAAGTCCTATAATTTATAGATGAAAGGTCATAATCAGTTGCTTGGATAGTTCTCAGATCTGAAACATGGGATCATGAGGACTTGACATACCCAAGGAACTCATCCTGGTAACCTGACCATTAGGCACTCAGAACTGCACTGGGGTGCCCACAGTTATTTATTCCTAGTAAGCAGTTTGGCACATAACTGGAGACTCCAAAGCCTTTGGGAAAGGTAAAAAGAGCCTAAAAATAACTGAAGGGAATGTTAAATGAATGTTGAGCAATCTTCACCCCATCAGGTGGCATCATCTGTACCAGGTGGTCTTTTGAGCCTTTAAAAACCAGTAAGAGCTGCTCCTCTGAGAGAGATACATGTGAAATGCAAATTTTAGATTGAGGATAATCTAAATAGAGTAAGTTATTTCTTTGTATACATATACAGTTATACCCTTTAAATGAGTCTACTAACATTTTCCTGTAAACTGCTTTTACCATGACACTCAAAACAACTGAATTCTTATATTAACCAGCTTAACTTAGATAAGAAGATAACACAAGAAAGGTCCATGTAGATACACATTTCAGAAATCCACATTTTCTTCTATACGACTCACCATAACAATTTATATGTTCCTACCCCAGCCTCACTGCCACTACAATCTATCCTACACTGTTGTCAGATGAATCTTCTAGAGCAGTAGCATATAATGAGAACTATACGCACAAGTGTTTGAATTCCAAGCTTTTCTGATCATTTGTGTGACTCAGAAAGTCACAAAAATCTCTCTGACACTCAATTTCCTAATCTATGAAAGATAAACAAGATGGTTTTTAGCTCCAAATTTGCATTTCATTGTCTACTACTGGACATTGGCATTGTTTGTCCATTTCTAGAGGACGTAATGTTAAGCTTTATCAGTAGAGAGTGCTAGAGAGACACCGGAGGTGGTAGGGGTTTCCCTTCCTGTTTGGGTGAGCCAGTCTCCCAGGTTCTTGAAGCACAAAGATTCTATCTATGGTACCCAGTTCCTACATCATATGACAGTCAGTAGCACCTGGGAAAGCAGTATGCAGCACTTGTCTACGAGAAACTTCCTTGGCATGCACTTAAGTAGCTATGCATAAGGTATGACCACAGATGGTGGTGAATACCTGTGAATAGCTTTCCCCCTTGGCTTTTCAGGGCATTCTAAGGCTCAGAACTTTTCCAGGAACAGCTTCACGACCACCTCAGAGGATGATTCTCAGGGACCCTTTTTTGCAAAACGTCAGCCACCTTCATCATCCAGTGAGCCATGGCTACAACCATTCCAAAAAAGGTCTTCATCTCAGTTCCATAGGAGGAAATCATCCAGATTTGCTTCTTTGTTGGGTGCTGGGTATCACCCTCACCTAGGAGTAGAGGCTGCTTCCTATATTTGCTATTGTAAAATTCTTTAGTTTTCTTTCCCCCTTATTAGCCAATCCCGTATTACAGTAATTCTTTCTATTTTACTTTCCATGTTTAAATTATTGTGTGATTTTTGTCTCCTAATTGGAAGCTAATACAACAGTAATACCCATTGCCATAGGATTGTTAATTGAAATGAAGGATATAATTTGCAAAGCACAGTAATATGCTAATGGAAAAAGTGCTTAGTATATTTTAACTGCTAATATTACTATTGGAATTTAATACTGACAATGATAATTCCTAATCAGCCAAATTGGAGTACTCACCATTTTGCAAACACACTGGTTTCTTATCTCTAGGTCTTTGCTCATGCTAATACCTCTGGTTAGATTGTCTTTGGACTACTTCTTCAAGACACAGAACCTCTTATAGCAGAATTTTAACCTAGGACTATTCAGCCTAAGCCCAAGGGAACCTTGATTTCAAAGCAAATGCTCTTGGTAGTGGTAAATTCATTTCAATCTAATAAACATTTGCTATATGTCAAACACTATGCTGTTCACAGAAGATACCAAAGAAAAATAAGGTAGCTTTCTGCCCTCAAGTCACCTACACCCCAGTGAATATACAGAATTGATGACAAAGAAGTATAATGTAATTCTAATGGGGTTATAAGTTTATTTACACTGTACTTAAATGTGTGCTCAAAATTTATCTTCTTTTATCTATTACTGATTTTACTTTCTAAGTAGTTGACCACCATAAATATTAATCTTGCCCAACATAGCAAAAATGTTTATAACAGTTTTTTTTAATTTTCAGTTTCTTGACAATCTAAGTAATATTGCACTCTACATTCACTCCCCTCCAAGAAGATATCTTTCATTGTTAAAGAAGGCATCTAGGTTTGCTTTATAGCATTAGCTAAAAGGAAATATTCTTGCCTTAAGCTGGCTCCTGTGTCTATGTTGGTTAGCATTTCTGAGGCATTGTTGTATGTGTTTCCATCCTTGGGCAGTATAATAGCTCCTGGTGCTCAACTTTTGCCTGGCATAACTTGTGGGGTTTGTTCCTATCAACCCCTCAGTGAGACCTTATGTGTGAGTAACCCTACTGTGTACTCAGTACATAGATGTATGGGAAACATCTTCTGATTCTCTTCCCTGTTACCCACCACAGGCCTCTAGACTTAGTGGAACACACAGCCTGTGCTGTGGGGTCACCTTGGATCTGATGTGCTCCATGCCCACAGACTCCCAATTTCTTCCACTATTCCCCCTGATATGGGACCAGGAGTCAACTCTGGTACATTATGACCAAAGAGAGCCAAGATTGCCTCCTGATTGCTAAATAGGTTCTTTTCACCTGACTAACTCTGTTCTCTGCAGAAGAGCCCTGGATCAATTCCAGATGACAGCATATCACCGGTTGTCTGTGCCAGAGTCCAAACAGGAAGAGGAGCCACAGTGTCCCCACCTTCAACTTCTCTCTCTGACAACTGCAGTCTCTTCTGTTCCAGGATTTCGTTTCAGTGGGACTCATACATAGCAACCAGATGTCTCCCATACCTCTGCTCCCTGTTGTCCCCATAATCCCCTGGAGCCAGGAAAAGATTTTCCTTTGACTTCTTTTCTGAAAGAGATTTCATCTACGTGTTATTTTTTTCTCAGCTTGTTTCTCCCAGAAAAGCCTTATGGTAGGACAAGGAATCTGGCTTACTACTAAAGACATAAGAAAAGTTTTACGTATTACATCTTTTACATTTTTTCAGGACGGTTTAATTAGGAAATTCCCTTCACAATCTTTCTTAAACTATAAAGATTCTTGGTGTTTCTTGTTCTCTTTAGAGGAGGAGATGTCCTAAGTCTCATCCAAAATCCTCTCCTGCATGAGGGCCTGCCTCATTGGCTCAACCATATTCCAGCATATTCCTCTCATTCATAAAACTAGTGTGTGTGTGTGTGTGTGTGTGTGTGTGTGTGTGTGTGTGTGTAAAATATTTAACCTGACTTTTTGAGCTTCAAATTGATTTATCAACCTATGCTCCCCTCTTCATGTTCTGCTAGCAGTAGTGTCTTCATTTTCCTGCTTGGATGCCTGGACTATATGTACAGAGGGATTTGGACACAGAACCTAAAATAAATGCGTTTCCAATAGTTAAAAATGCTGTATCAGAGATACACAAATACAGTACTTCATGAGTCCAACACAATCCCCAGAACAAGTCTATCCACACTACAAAAGGATATGACCTAAAAAGACTTTAAAAGATCAAGAGGAGATATTGAGTTAACTTGAGGAAGAGGATGTCCTTGAACTCAGAGATGATTTCTTACCTCTGTATTCTTCCAAACACCTCACATAGCTCCTCTCATACTGTAGCAATGCTAACGATTTATTGAACTGAACTTATTGCAATTGGCATGTCACAATCCATCTTATACTGAATAAGTAAAAATTAGAGTCACTCACTTTTCCCCCTGATTAAAAACAAACAAACAAACAAACATATTCCTTGACAAAATCTTCTCATGAAATCTCAGGCAGAATCTGAGATATGTTTTGGAGCTGGGCTTATTTTTATTTCTACTAAAAATGAATGCCCTTAAATCTAAAACTAAGTGGCTACCTCTATGTTTGGTTTCTACACACCACTTCATCAACATTTTCATGATCTATTGCTTTTGTTTGCTCTCTGGTGAAGGGAGTCTAGGGTATTTCTCTGAATGAAAAAAGAGGAGAAAAGTCATCGGTGCATAGACAGTTCCAAAAAGTCTTCTTTCCCTGACTGATTCTGTAGTCACAACAAGCATATCGCTGCAGGTAGTTTGAGTCTGAAATTCAGCTTGAGGGAGAGTCAATCAATGATTCACTTTAAGGAAAAATAACTAGCTTTAGGCAAAAAATTAAAATTCAGGACAATAAATGACAGTGTATGCCATGTTCAGAAATTGTATTAGTGACTCAACAAAGAACTGTTCCACAGTTTTAGTCTTGCCTTTATTTGTTTTAAAGTGTCCCGAATGTTTTTTAGAAAGTCATCTAAGCTTTCTTTATCTAAAGCAGGCTATTGTTAACTTAGCAGAAAAATGAAATACCACAAAAAGCAATTTAGTCAAAGCTCTATCACACTGATCAGAACAGACTGTCTACACTGGAACCCAATAGGCAGAATTTAACCATATCAGTTACGCAATACAGAAATGGACTGAGCTGGGTACAGATATGCTTGAAATAGTCTTGGAAATAATTTAATTAACGTATTCACATATAGTTTTGAAATACATAAAAAGGATTCAGTAGAATCACGTTTGCTTTAACATAGATTGCAATAATGTCTCAGAATAAACGGAGAAGCATGCATTTGAAAGGAACATAAAGATGTAGTAGAATTAATAAATGGAGAAGCGTATGCTTTCTGCAGCATGAAGAAATAGAATTACTTTTATATTACAAATTATAAAAATAGGCATGAGAAAAACAATATACATTAGTAGAAAAAGTGTTGGCTTTTCATTCGGACTAACTTGAGTCCATTAGTGCTGAAATTGGCAAAAATCCAAATTAGACAGATTTTTGTGATGAAGCTGAAGACAAAGGAGTACTCTTGCATTGCTGGAGGGAATGCAAGACGGTACAACTGTTCTGGAAGGGAATTTGGCTATGTTCGGCAAAATCATAAATGCTCTAACCTTTGACATAGCAACACTCCTCCTAGAAAATTATCCTAAAGATACTACAGAAAAAATCAGAAAGATATATGCAACCATCTGTCAATTAGACCATTACAATTTATAATTACAGAAGACTAGAAATTATCCTTAATAGATACTTGAATAAATTATTTCATATCCATACAATGAAATATACAGATTTATAAAAGTAATAATTATTAACTAGTGTATTTTGCTATGGAGTACTCCCTGGTATGTATTTTGAAGTGAGTTAGCAATGTAGAGAAAATGTGTACAGTATGCTACCATTCATCTAAAACAAGAATTGTCACTTTTCCAAAGAAGATATCCAGATGGTGAACAAATGAAAAAGTGTTCAATATCACTCACCATCAGGTAAATATAAATCAAAACTACAGTGAGATACTACCTCACACCTGTCAGAATGGCTAAAATTAACAAATCAGGCGATATTTATCAGGCAATAAAACAAACAATAGATATTGGCGAGGATGTAGATAAAGAGGAACTCTTTTGCACTGCTGGTGGGAATGCAAACTGGTGCAGCCACTCTGGAAAACAGTAGAAGGGTCCTCAAAAAATTAAAAACAGAACTACACTATGACCCAGAAATTTCACTACTAGGTACTTCTACAAAGGATACAAAAATGCTGATTCGAAGGGGCACATGCACCCCAATGTTTATAGCAGCACTATAGACAATAGCCACAGTGTGGGAAGAATCCAAATGCCTATCAGCTGATGAATGGATAAGGAAGATGTAGTGTAGGGGCGCCTGGATGGCTCAGTGAGTTAAGCATCCAACTTCGGCTCTGGTCATGATCTCATGACCTGTGGGTTTGAGCCCCATGTCAGGCCCTGTGTTGACAGCTTAGAGCCTGGAGCCTGCTTCGAATTCTCCCTCTCTCTCTACCCCTCGCCTACTCACACTTTGTCTCTTTCTGTCAAAAAATAAATAAACATTAAAAATTTTAAAAAGGAAGATGTAATATGTACACATACACACACACACACACACACACACACACAGGAATATTACTTGGCAATCAAACAGAATGAAATCTTGCCATCAGCAACAATGTGGATGGAACTAGAGTGTATTATGCTAAGCAAAATAAGTCACTCAGAAAGACAAATATCATATGATTTCACTCATATGTGAAACAAAATAGATGAACATAGGGAAGGGAAGCAAAAATAAGATAAAAAAGAGAGGGAGAAAAACCACAAAAGACTCTTAAATAGTTTGTTCTTGAACAAACTGAGGGTTGCTGGTGGGGTGTTGGATGGGGGGATTGGCATTAAGGAGAGCATATATTGGAATGAGCACTGGGTGTTACACATAAGTGATGAATCACTGAATTCTATTCCTGAAATCATTATTACTATATGTTAACTGACTTGGGTTTAAATTTTAAATAAATAAACCAATAAACCTTTAAACAATTTTAAAAACATAAATAAAACTAGCATTGTTATAATTATATCAATACTGCTATCTTTTTATTTACTTATTTTAAAGTTTATTTATTTATTTTGAGAGAGAGTACCAGCAGGAGAGGGAGAGAGAATCCCAAGCTGACAGTACAGAGCCCAAGGTTGGGCTTGAACTCACAAACTCTGAGATCATGACCTGAGGCAAAACCAAGGGTCAAATGCTCAACCACCTGAGCCACTCAGGTGCCCCAATACTGCTATCATTTTTAAATGGAGGACTGGGGTATCTGGGTGGCTCAGCTGGTTGAATGACTGACTTCTGGTTTCAGCTCACATTATAATCTCACAGTTTCAAGATTTAAACCCTGTGTTGGGCTCTGTGCTATGTCAGCCCCAAGTGTGATTGAAATTTTGTCCCCTTCTCTTTCTGTCCCTACCCCATTTGTGCTTTATCTCCCTTTCACCTTTTCTCTCTGAACATAAATAAGTAAATAAATAAATAAACTTAAAAAATGGAGGACTAACTCATCAACATTTTAAAATCCTTAAGAATGCACTAATTTTTTAAAAATTTGACTGATATCTTATGTAAGATGTAATATAATGAATTTATTATTTTATAAAACTGGATAAAGGAAAAATATCAAGCCTTAATTTGTTTTTCTATGAACTGTAACTGGAAGTAACAATATAATTAATGAAAGAAATGTTCTCTTCATAAAGGTATTGCAGTTAATAAAGAAAAAAATTAGAATTAGGATATCATGATTTTGCAATCCTTGATGAAATAACAATTAATGGCTGCAAAAAAAGAGAAAGAGAAAGAAAATTCACACATTAAGTCCTTCATGATATGAGTATTCAATATTATCTATGAAGAGACTTTCCAAAATATAAAACTTCTACCTAATCAAGCCTGTAAAGTGAGCAGCCATTTTATAGAACATGTGGGGACAGCATCACATCTTAAATAACTCAAGAGGGATGCAAAGATTGTAAGAAATTCCATCAAACAATGCTGTTATTCCAATAACTGAACTGTAAAAAATAAGTAAATAAAGAGGTTGAAGGAAGCTGTAGGTTAATACAGAACAGTTGCATGAACCAATTTCAATGCACAGTCCTTATTTCAATCCTAATTCCAAGAAAACACAAAAAAGAGACAAATTTGAGATTCCTATGTTTAATATTAAGAACTTACCAGTTTTTAAGTGTGATGATGGTATTATTGGTAATTTCTTTAGTATTTTCTAACTTTTAGATATAAATAATCTAAATATTTGCTTCAAAATAAAACAGAGGGATGCTAAAAGGAGAGAGATGAAATAAGATAGGCCAAGAGTTAATATTTGCTTATACTTGGATGCAATGGGCACCTAAGAGTTCATTATACTATTATTTCTAGTTTTGTATATATTTGAAAATTTTAATAGAAGAAAAATTAATGTTGGTGTAGATTATTAATTCTCTAATTGAGCAACTAATCTACCATTCCTGAACAGCACCTGTAAAAGGAGATACTGTTTTCTGAGGGTGGTCATTTGGTGGGCAACCAGTTAATGCTGACTCCTGTTATTCCTTAACCAAAGTCCCCTCAACAGAGATCTCTGGCACCTGACATCAAACTTAATATAACTCTGCATGTTAGGTAAAATGTCAACACTACCTCTTATGTCAATTGAAAAACAACATAGAAACTTAACCATATGTAATGATCACTTATGACAAGACAAGCCTCAAACTGAAGTATTAGTTTATGAAATTTTAAAAATCACCAATTTACTTTAAAATTACTCAAACTTTGTTTTTATTTTAAATTCTGCTTAGGTTAATATATAATGTAATATATGTTACATCCAGCCCATCCACCTAACCACCTCTCCTACAGCAACTCTTAGTTTGTTCTCTGTAGATCAGTCTCCTAGGGTTTGTCTCCTTCCCCCCGCTTCTTCTATGTACATCTGTTGTGTTTCTTAAATTCCACATATGAGTGGAATCAAATGGTATTTGTCTTTCTCTGATGGACTTTTTCACTTAGCATAAAACACTCTAGCTTCATCTAAAATTACTCAGACTTTAGAGTTGCCTTCTACTTTCTGTGAAACATAACAAATGACTTCAATCAAGAAAAGAAATAAGCACCATGAGTAGCAACAGATTTACTTGTATTTAAGCTACAGTATTTCACGAAGTACATATTTATATCTCTGAGTATTACCTGAGAGTCATTATAAATACCAAAGTTGTATATGAGCCACAAACATTTGCTGTAAGCTTTACTCTATAGGACAGAAGGTATTGAATGAAACTCAAATACAACATTCATTTTAAAGCTAGCTCATTATACCAACTCTGGAGAAGTGTAACTCTAAAGCCTGTTAAGAACTGACAGAAAATTTTTATGGACACGGAGACAACACCAAGGCAGATTGCGGTTCACCTTATGACATTTTCACAACAGCTCATCATAATTATAGATATAAAAGGTGCTTGGTCAGTCAATTCCATAAATTATTGGCAGAAATGCCAAGAAATGTCCTCCTGTCCCTCCCTCTAGTGATCTGAAGCAGCATGCTATTCTACATTTTCCATCTATCATTTTGATAAACCATCACAATTTTGTTTTACACTAAAATGTTTCTAATTTCTTGTGACCTCAAGTAACACACACACACAACTCCACCCTGTAAAAGCCAAAAGAATGACTCCTCCAAGATTATTTTCTTTGAAGGTAATAAAGATAATAATAGCTAAAAAGAAAATAGTACTGCTGAAAACACTTGGGAAATGGGCCATGCAGGAGTAATAGTATTTTTGGATTTGCTACTTTTAGAAGAATCTGAATTTTTAACAACCCTATACTGTTCACATAGGTCTTCAGTGTAGTAATCAGCTGCTGTTGAGTTTCCTACTTTGAGAGAAATGTGATGGGCTACTTTTAAGAGCATGTTCAGCCCTCTGGAAGGATCAGAACTAAGAGATAGACAGATCTGTGCTGGACTAAGAGGTTCTGAGTAGGGTAAGTCAAGAGACCACTTAAAAGTAGGGTGTGCCCAACTATGCCCAACATTAGTAGTTTCTCATTTCCAGATAAGCAGAAAGCAACATCTTCTTGAAGACTATCTGAGGCTAGACCACAAAGTCAGTAAACACACTGGGTGCAGAGGCATTTTTAAGTGACATACCCAGTGACCTTTTTGCCTAATAAAGGCTAGGAATGAGAACGGGATGTTATAAATATGCTGAAGGCAAGCCATCATAGATTTGTTTGTTTGTTTTTTCTTTCCCAGTCTCAAAGTCTCAAACTGAAAATGTAGTTCTAACTATAAAGGAAAGAAGGAACGAGGGAAAGAAGACCAAAATTTGTAATGAATGAATGAATGAATGAAAGCAAAGTCCTTAAAGGAGAAATAGGAAAACAACTGCAAGAGAGAAATATATAATTCCAGATAGACCTGTAAAATTTATAGACACTGTGCTTACAGTATTAACAGATTCTGTGATGCTTAACATACATGATAGTTTTAATCTTTAATTATAATACACATTGTATCTTTAATCTTCTCAGTGCATTTATGAAATTGTCATATTTTTGGATGACATTATTTAGGCTTAGAGAAGTTAAATAATATACCTAAGATTGTTCAACAAATTCATAATGAATCTAGAATTTAAAACAAAGCTGTCTGATTCTAAAGGTGACCTCTTAACCACTCTTCTTTATAGAATTCAATGAAGATGAACAAATTTGGAGGCAACTGGATGGCTCAGCCAGTTGAGCGGGTGTGCATGTGACTTGAGTTCAGGTCATGACCTCGAGGTTCTTGGTTTCAACCCTTGTATCTGGCTCATTGCTGTCAATGGGGAGTCTGCCTGGGATCCTCTGTCCCCCTCTCTCATTGCCCCTTCCCTACTTGCTCTCTCTCAAAAATAAATGAAACATTAAATAAAAGGTAAGAAATTTGTAAAATGTTAATAGTTGTTACTGTGTATGGTGATTTTAAGGCTGTTTTAATTTCTTAGTTTTTTCTAATTCTTAAAAAGTTACTGAAGTGACATATGTTACTTGTATAATCATGAGAAAAATGTGTAGTGATTGGTCCAAAGCCTCTAAATTATATCTACTTAGATCAGTTTCAACTGATCCAATGCTACCACTTCTCAATTTTATTTTCTTATTTTATTTTTTAAAGTTCACTACTTATTTTATCCAAAGTCCAGCCAGTTTATCTTTTCTGAATTTTTGATTTAAATATTGTAAGAATTAATCCCCAAATACATATGGTCCTTTTATCTCCTCATCAAATCTCTTATTCTTTTCTGGAAGTATTCTTTTCTCAAATTCAGCATGTGCAAATCAACATTTTTTAACCAATGTTACCAGCCATCTCAATTTCCCTATTATTATTCATTTTCCTAATGCTTTAGGCAAAAGCACTGGGACAACTGAAAGGAAAAACTTCATTTCTTGACATTATACCAGTCTCTAATTCTAACGGAAGCTTCCTTTGAATTAACTGCCACATGTGCCCCTTTCTTGTTATTCAAGACGGCACCACTCTGTTTTATGCCCTTGCCAGGATGATGTCTAGTATGCATTAGACACATTTTATACATGGTTCTCAAAAATTACGTTAAAATGCCCACCACCTTTGCCACATCATTCCCATGGTCATAAATGGTCAAACACTTTCAAATGCCTGTCAATACTTTATCCAGGTATTTAAGCTTTACCTCCTGCCCCAACATATTCCAACCAACTTCTTTGGTCTCAAACGCCACTACTTAGTTCCCTCATTGGATTCGATCTCCACTTTCCCATTCTCCATGTATTTTAACCTCTCTGGTCTGTGAAGTCCTTGGAGCCTAAGTCAAACTTCAGCTTCTGAGGAGGGTAGTGTTAACACTGTCAAGATTCAGTAGGAGGATTTCATTACCCCTTTGAACAGATGGAGACACTGAGCACATTAAATGATTTAAGGAAGCTACATAAAAAGCCAGGATCTACATAGTAATAAAGAAATATATTGAAAAGTACTAACATGGTATAAGTGGTCTCTTTGTAACTGAGAATCAGATCCATCTTATGAACTATTTCAAGACACCAGTTTCAAAATAAATGTTTTTCTCAGTAAGCAAAGTGTAGAAACTCAAATGTGTCATCAAGGATGAATGAAAATAATAAGTATTATTCTAAACTCCTTTCTCCACATGATTAAAGTGATCATAAAAGACAATGAATACTCTTTCAGAAATGCTTACTTCTAACACCTGCTCATATACAATTCAATGCAAACAATACAACAGACGTGTATATATTGGGGACAAATAATTCATATGGTGCCTTTGGGAAATAGACCTTGCATCAGAGGGAAAAATACTTTCTTATCTAAACACAGAAGTTTCTTATCTCTTTGTCTGTCTGTTGTTATGATCTTAGAAGGTCAAAGTAGATATATTTTAGTTTTCAATCTTACTGATAAAAAAGTTGAACCTTTATTTTATCTTTCATCTTCTATGGAAAAATGCTCACTTTTCTGTTTTCAGTCAAGTTCTTTGTTATTCTTTGCCTCTTAGAGTCCGGCAATGAATTTCCATTTATATGGCTGGTGGGTGTTGGTTAAGGCTCTAGGAACCCTCAAATCATTAGATATCTTTTAGAAACTAATAGATTTTGCAGAGGTTGGGTGGCTCAGTTGGTGAAACATCTGATTTCGGCTCAGGTTATGATCTCGTAGCTTGTGAGTTCGAGCCCTGAGTCAGACTCAGAGCCTGGAGCCTGTTTCGGATTCTGTGTCTCCGCCTCTCTCTTCCCCTCCCATACTCATGCTCTGTCTCTCTCCATCTTTCAATAATAAATAAACATTAAAAACTTTTTAAAAAGAGGAACATAATTGATTTTGAGTCACTTTAATAACTTTCATTTTTAAAGTGTAGCACCATCTCATTTATTTCCTGCTTTTTGTTCAATAACGTCATATGTTTTGTAGTTCTATTTTCTATTAGAAAAAATGAATATATTTAAAAAGAGTCAAGAATATGAGTTCAATATAGAATTATGAAAGCTCATGAAGCTTAAAATTATATGCTTTTTATCTCAGCAAGTCTTCATTTTATTTCCAAAGAAAAATTTAATACTTTTTAAAATGTACATTTTTTCAGACTATGAAATCCTGAAACATTTAAAGAAGTTATATTGCTCTAACCTCAGCTATCAAACCAAATGGGCCTGTTAAAAATATGAAAAAAAACACCAAGTATTTAGGCATTACATAAAATCAAAAGATATTTATGGTATAATATAATTTGAGCATATTTTTAATTATTTTTGGGTTATGACTTTAACTGTAAATGAAGTCTAAAACTTGCAAAATACACTTTCATATCTCTAGTCTTCATAAAGTCCTTCCATAAGTTTGTTCAACCATACCTCATTCATTAAAAATAATTAAAATCAGGGGCGCCTGGGTGGCTTAGTCGGTTAAGCGTTCGACTTTCGCTTAGGTCAGGATCTCACGGTTCGTGGGTTCGAGCCCCGCGTCGGGCTCTGTGCTGACTGCCAGCTCAGAGCCTGGAGCCTGTTTCAGTCTGTGACTCCCTCTCTCTCTGACCCTCCCCTGCTCACCCTGTCTCTCTCTCTCTCCTAGAAATAAATAAAACATTTAAAAAAATAATTAAAATCAATTTTCTTGTTATTTAATCAAATAATTTTAAATAGTCACATGTAAGTCTCATGAAAGAGTATACAACAGGTTATAATAACTCTTCCTTTCCCACCACAAAAAAGCTTCTCAGAAAGCATGTGGGGAACCTGAGGTCTCATTACATTAAATTCCTGGATGGCCCTAATCAACGGAATATTTGAAGCTCACAGTGTAGAAAAGATAACCAAAGAAAAGAGAAGCATCTGGGAGCCAAGTAGCATGCAACGACAGCAGATGTGCAGTGGGGGGGAGCTTTGGCAGAGACAAGTATATCCCCTGTGGCCTTGCAACATGACTGCTTAAATTATTAGGCACACCTCCTATTTGAGGCTGTGATCATTTGCCCTGGGGGCCTCTTCTTCCTTGTTTTCCTCATTCAATTCCTTTTCTGTCACTTTTCATGTTGCAATGTTTATAGGTGTTTCTTGTGAAAGGTATTTGAAAAGTGTAAGAATTATGTGTAGAATGCTTTCGGCTCTTCAGAGGAAAAGTGCCATAAAATCTAATACATAAATAATAAATCAACTCAACAGATGTTGACTTTTTCTTGTCAGACAGAGACTTTAAATTCCTGATTCAGAATCTCTGACAGAATAAATAAACTAAAAGTGAAATTCAATTTGTCTACCTTACCCAGGGACAAAAGATAAAAAACTTAGATTAAACAGAATTATCTATATCCTATCAAACAAGATGGGACAAGAATCATCATTCATATCTTCAAAGCAGATCTTATAATAAAATGTAACATGCAGAACAGAATTTTCAAGTTGAATATCCTATGCAATAAATGCAAATTAAAAAACCCAAAACATATGTCCTAAGATTCTGAAAATAACACTTTTCATTTAAACATGGAGAGCACTAAGGCAGTTTTTATCTTTAATTTTTGAGAGAGGAAAAGTGACCATGAGCAGGGGAGGAACAAAGAGAAAAAAGGGGACAGAGGATCTGAAGCAGGCTCCACACTGACAGCAGAAGCCCAATGTGGTGCTTGAACTCACAAGCAGAGAGATCATGACCTGAGCCGAAATTGAATGTTTAACTGACTAAGATGCCCAGGTGCCCCAACACATCTTTTAAAAAAAAAAGAAATAACACTGAATACTAGTCAAAAAATGCTACAATAGGGGCATCTGGGTGGCTCAGTCAGTTGAGCCTCCAGTTTGGGCTTAGGTCATGATCTCATGGTTCATGGATTCGAGCCCCGAATCCAGCTCTGTGCTGACAGCTCAGAGCCTGGAGCCTACTTCAGATTCTGTGTGTCCCTCTCTCTCTACCCCTCTCTTGCTCATGCTCTGTCTCTCTGTCTCAAAAGTAAACTATATTTTAAAAAAAAAAAACTGCTAAAATATACGCACTAACTTGAGAATCACCTTTCAATTCATTTTCTAAAAAAGCACTATTTCCTGGCATTACCAGCAGAACATTAGTTAAAAAGTAGATACAACCTTTATACCAGGAAATAGAATATACTCCTCTAAAATTTTAACTCACTATCTATACCTGTTCAAAATGTATTTTCATTGCCTATGTTTCTACTTTTAGCATTATAGTGCAGATACTTCTTATTTAAACTAGCATATTCAGAAAATTCCACAACTTTGACTATTACACATTTTAAATATCATTTTTGGGGAAAACTTGGACCCCTTGCTACTCAAAACCTAATGCAAGGGCAAACAACATGGTCATTATGTTAAATATGTTAAAATTGACAAAATCACCCCAGATCTACTAATTCAGAATTTGTATTTTAACAAAAATCCCTAAGCAATTTGTATGTTATTACAGTCTAAAAGTACTAACTTGGCCACTTCCTAGTATGTATTTAGCTATCTATATTAATAACTTTTTGGTGATTCCTTTCAATTGTTTGTTAATTTAATCTAATCAACCAAAAATACTCTCTTAAAAGAATTACATGGCTCCATTGATTGAATGAGAAGAATTGCTTCTACAGTTTAATGTTTCTAGTAGGGAAAAAAATTCATTGAATTGGAAAAAATCCTAGAAAAACCTTGAAATTGATGCTTTGTCTTTTTTGATATGATCCCACCCTCACCATGGCTACAACTCTCATGAAAATGTCAATTTCCCTTTCAACCACATTCTCCTCCTTTTATTATTTTAGATTTTTGCTCCTTTTCTTTTAGAGGATTAGTTTAGTCAAAATTTCAAACAAGATTTTATTTAGTTGTTTGGATTTTGTTTTTATTATACATAAAAATTCCACACACAGAAAAATTCACAACAAATGTGAAGTGTTTAAAAATAATAAAAACATAAGAAGAGCTCAGAAATAAAACTATGCATAAACTGCTAAACAACATTTAACAAGACAGCCAAGAATACTCAATAGAAAAAAGACATTTATATTTTTAATAAGTTGTACTGAGAATATTTCATATTCACATGGAAAAGAATGAAACTAGAACTCTTTTCTATCACTCACAAAAATTAATTTTAAATGGGTTCAAGACTTAAATATATATCCAGAAACCAGAAAACTCCTAGAAGGAAGAATAGGAAATAAGCTCCTAGACATTAGTCTTGACAATGACTTTTGGATATGAAACCTAAAGCACAAGTAACAAAATAAAAAATAAGTAAGAAGGACTACATCAGTCTGAAAAACCTCTGCCTAGCAAAAGAAACACTCAACAAAATGACAAGATAACCTTCAAAATGGGAAAATATATTTGCAAACGATATCTCTGATAAGGATTAATATCAAAAATATTTTAAAAAACCCATAGAACTCAAGAGCCAAAAAAGAAATATTCTAATTTTAAAATGAGACAACAACCTGACTAGACATTTCTCCAAAGAAGATCCACCCATGACCAGCAGCGACATGAATAGATACTCAATATCACTAACAGTTAGGGAAATGCGAGTTAAAACTTAATGAGATATTACCTCACACCTATTAGAATGGTTATTAAAAAAGAAAAACAAAAACAAACAAACAAAAAAACAAGAAAGAAGTGTCCACAAGAATATGGAGAAAAGGGAATCCACATTCACTGTTGATGGTATTGTAAACTGGCACAGCCATTATAGAAAACACTGTGACGTTTCCTCAAAAAATGAAAAAGAACTGAAATATGACACAGTAATTTCACTTTTGGAAATACGACCAAAGGAAATGAAACCACTGTAACAAAGACATCTGTATTCCCCTGTTCATAGCAGCATGATCTATTATATTATGATATGGAAACAACCTTAAATGTCCATAGATACATGAAAGGATAAAAAAAAAATGCTGTATTTGTACATAGTGGAGTATTATGCAGCCATAAATAAGGATCTTGTCATTTGCAGCAACATGGAGGGATGTTGAGGGCATTATGCTAAGTGTAATAAGTCCGACAGAGAAGACAAATACTGCATGACCTCACTTATATATGACATCTAACAAACAAGCAAAACAAATGAACAAAAAATTCATAGAAAAAGAAATAAGATTTGTAGTTGTAAAAGATGGGGAGTTGGGGATGAGAAAACTGGATGAAGATGACCAAGAGGTAAAAATTTTGAGAAAAAAAAAAATGAAACATAAGCATTCCTAGCACCTATTTAAAATAACAAAGCCTCTATATTCTTCTGACTAGGAAACCACATTTTTAAATTTATCATTTTGTTGCTTTTGTTTTTACTTTTACAAAGATAACTCTCAAGAACTAAACAATATTGGGGCACCTGGGTGGCTCAGTTGATTGGGTGTCTGAGTTCAGCTCAGGCCATGAACTCGCTTTCGTGAGTTTGAGTCCCACACCAGGCCCCAGCTGACAGCTTAGAGCCTGGAGCCTGCTTCGGATTCTGTGTCTCCCTCTCTCTCTGTCCCTCCCCTGCTCATATTCTCTCTCTCTCTCAACAACAAAGATTTTTTAAAAAATTTTCTAAAGAACTAACCAATACAACAGTTAGTCTTGCATGGTGTTAATATAGGGTAGTCATTCCACATTACTTGAGTTTTTTATTCAACATTATACTTCTAAAAGTGATTTCTCTATTTACATGAACTGTAATAGACTTATGTTCATTGCATTAAATATTCTCATCTTTTCTCAATTGTCTTTAGGCTACTTCCAGCCTTTTGTGACCATTAATAGCACTATCATGAGCCTTCTTATACATTGTAACCTGGTACATATGTAGTACTTCTAGGACATATGCCTAAGAGTGAAATTATATCACACTACTAGATAATTGTTCTTTAATTTGGTTACTCAGCTTTCTATCCCTCTAAGAGCCTGGACCATGGGAGAAAAGCCTTTTACCACTCAGGTAGGGAAGGAAAGACAGACATAAGTTATAAAGCATTAAAAAGGCTTTGAGGGGCGCCTGGGTGGCTTAGTCGGTTAAGCGTCCGACTTTCGCTCGGGTCATGATCTCGCGGTTCGTGGGTTCGAGCCCCGCGTCGGGCTCTGTGCTGACTGCCAGCTCAGAGCCTGGAGCCTGTTTCAGTCTGTGACTCCCTCTCTCTCTGACCCTCCCCTGCTCACGCTGTCTCTCTCTCTCCCTAGAAATAAATAAAACATTTAAAAAAAAAAAAAAAGGCTTTGAGATGAGTAACATTTATTTAAATAGGTAAAAATTTGTTTCAAAGAAAGCATTGCATTTGTCCAGGAAAATATTTCATATCCATAAAAGAGGTCTAATTTCAGATCTATAAAGTACCTCCTATGTCCAGAATAGGATAACATTAACTATCTTTTTGTAGATTCAATGTACAACTTTTAGAACGTATAACATGAATTACAGTAGGTGATGAAATAGCAGCTTTCATCACACACTTAGACTTATGTATTCATTATGCTATAGGTATGCCTTCTCAGTGATTCAAAGAAACCCTTGAAGGAGATAGACAGGGAAGAGAGGTCTTCCTGATGGGCAAATGTTAATGTTATACTCCCTATCTTTTACATGTAATTTAAAGTGTATGGTTTAAACTGTTTAGCACTCCACAAATGTATTAGGAAATGTGCACCTTAAAAGACATGCACAAATAGCACTTAACATCCTGAAGGAGAACATCCTGAAGGAGAACAGATATATTCCCATTAAGATATCTTAGTACTAAATTAAATTGGAGAATCACTTTGGAGGTAAAGACCTCAAAACTCCCGATATTGTCCTTTATGGGACCTGGACTTTTTCCTGCACTATAATCATCACAAAAAGGACAGTTCACAGAATGAGAGACTGCTATAGCATAAAATGGAGTGTCCAGTAGGTATTTTAAAATTCTATTATCTCCCTTTTACCTATACATGAAACTAGATAATTCTTGGTTTAGGCCAGGAAAATAAGATTCAGAAGACACAAAGCTCCTGTCCAGATGAGGTTAGACAGTGTGAACACAGTGATAAAGGAGTTTCTTGATGGTGGGACAGATTTTTCCTTGTTAATGTTGGACTACTCTAAGTAGTTAAGTACCAGGGAATGGAATAGACGTGCCAATGGTAATGGTTAATTGTCTGCATATGAAGTATGTTTAGCTAAATTACCTCAAGTATTACCTTTGTAAGTATTTATATTGTGTGATTCAACAAACACAAACTTTGTGAATATAAAATCATTCTTTTTTAAGCTTATTTACTTATTTTGGGGGGTGGGGGCAGGAGAGCAAACACACAACCAGGGGAAAGGCAAAGAGACAGGGGGAAAGAGAAAGAATCCCAAACAAGCTACATGCTGTCAGTACAAAGCCCAATACGAAGCTCAATTTTCCTCAACCACGAGATCATAACCTGAGGGAAACCAAGAGTTGGACACTCAATTGAATGAGTTGCTTAGATGCCCCAAAATAATTCTTATAAATTTAATATACTAAACTTATAAATACCATTAATTTAAAGTTCTGTTAGATGTTTTAATACTGAAAACAGTTTATTAAGATTTTACCTCAAAAATCAAAGACTTAATGGATGATTTACATTATTGCCAGGGGTCTTCAGAAACCTAACTACAATTCTTTTTTACCAGATCCACTCTCATTTGTTAATATATTCTTAAGCCCTCATAATTCTTTTAAATTTTAAATTTTGTATGTTTATTTTATTTTTGAGAGAGAGAGAGAAAGCATGAACAGAGAAAGGGAGACACGAAATCCAAACCAAGATCCAGGCTCCAAGTTGTCACAACAGAGCCAGATGTGGGGCTTGAACTCACAAACTGTCAGATCATGACCTGAACAGAAGTTGGACACCCAACTGACTGAAAAACCTAGGCACCCCATACTCACAGAATTCTTAGGATACTTAATATTTTATCCAAGTGAATTTCTACACTTCACTTGGTGTTGTCTGCCTCCAGGTCACACGTGTCTATTTTAACTGATATTTCCCATGATTGAGAAATGTCGTTTACGTTAACAATTAGTTTCTATTTTTTTCATTGATGCAATGAAATTAATAGACAGGATGATTAAATGGCTTAATTTAGGAATACTAATGATTCGTGGTTTTTAGATTTAACCGTAGCTGTCTATGGACCATAGCTATCTCTCCCCTTCTGATGCTTTAATTCTCACAACTTTGGCCTAAGAGAGTCTGACTAACATTGGCTTCTGTGACCCTTGGGCATGATTCCATTAGTATTTAAAAGCCTCCTTGCTTTCAGATACAACATGATTTTCCTGTCTCATTTATACCTTCTTGCTCCTAACATCTCCAAGGATCTCAGGTTCATTTTAGTGGAAAAATACCATTAACAATGAGAATCTGGACACTAAGGTGAAATGTTTCAGAAAACAAATCCAGAAAAGACTTTTTTTTGAGAAGGCATGCATCCATACTGATACTTCCAATTAAATGTTAGTAGCACATAGTCCCTATTTAAATTTTTAATCCTGTAATGTATTTGTACTTCCTTACTTTTAATACTAAAAACTTATTATTTTTATTGAATTAAAAGTCATAACCTATTTGCTTTGACAATCCAAGAAAAGAGACCCCAAATTATATAGCATTAAAGCAAATAATAAAGTAACAAAGTTCAAGTTTTTCTAGAGATTCCTTTGTTATTAGGAATGTTGCTCCTAATGATATTTTATCACATTACTTTGTTCTAGAGTTGCTCCTAATCTTTCATTCTGTGTGGTTATTTAAGTACTATTTGATGATGGGGCTCCTAGGTGGCTCATTTGGTTAAGCTTCTGATCCTTGGATTTGGCTCAAGTCATGATCTCATGGTATGTGAGTTCGAACCCCACATAGCCATCAGGACTAATGGGTGTAGAACCTGCTTGGGCGTCTCTCTCTCTCCCTCTCTCTCTCTGCCCCTCCTCTACTCTCTCTTTCAAAATAAATAAACAGACTTAAAAAAAATAAGTACTATTTGATGGTCAATTTCATTCCATTTTTTCAGTTCACTTCCAATTTCAAAGCGTTGGAATTCTCTTAAAAGAAGGCTTCCAAGCTTCTGCACAGCCAAGGAAACAACCCAGAAAATTAATAGGCAACCAACGGAATGGGAAAAGATAGTTGCAAATGACATATCAGATAAAGGGTTGATATCCAGAATCTACAAGGAACTCACCAAACTACACGCCCGAAAAACAAACAACCCAGTGAAGAAATGGGCAGAAGATATGAACAGACACTTCTCCAAAGAGGACATCCAGATGGCCAACAGACACATGAAACGATGCTCAGCATCGCTCCTCATCAGGGAAATACAAATCAAAACCACACTGAGATACCACCTCACGCCAGTCAGAGTGGCTAAAATGAGCCAATCAGAGAACTCTAGATGCTGGCGAGGATGTGGAGAAACGGGCACCCTCCTACACTGTTGGTGGGAATGTAAACTGGTACAGCCCCTCTGGAAAACAGTGTGGAGGTTCCTCAAGGAAACTAACAATAGAACTCCCCTATGACCCAGCAATAGCACTGCTAGGAATTTACCCAAGGGATACAGAAATGTTGATGCATAGGAGCACATGTACCCCAATGTTCATAGCAGCACTCTCCACAATAGCTAAAACATGGAAAGAGCCTAAGTGTCCATCAACAGATGAATGGATCAAGAAGATGTGGTTTATCTATACCATGGAATACTACATGGCAATGAGAAACAATGAAATCTGGCCATGTGTAGCAACATGGATGGACCTTGAGGGTGTTATGCTGAGCGAAATAAGTCAGGCAGAGAAAGACAAATATCATATGTGTGCACGTATAGGAGGATTAGGAGGAGCTTAACAGAGGACCAAGGGGGAGAAGAAGGGCAGAAATGGTGGGGGAAAGGGGGAGAGGCAAACCATGAGAGACTCTTGAATGCTGACAAAAACTGAGGACTAGTGGATGTGGGGGGGAGGAGGGGGGGGCATGGAGGAGGGCACTTGTGGGGATGAGCACTGGGTGTTATGTGGAAACTAATTTGACAATAAACTATTTGAAAAAATATAAAAAAAAAAAAAAAAAAAAGAAGGCTTCCAATTACTAGTCTTTTCTTGGAAGTGGAATATCTCCTAGAGAAAACAATCTTTTTTGTTATGATTAAAAGTCAGCAACTCAGTCTCCACATTTTGTTTAATGGTTCATTTCAGTACAATCAACTGGTCTAATGACTTCCTACATATTTATAGGTATAAGATTAATATGTACGTATCTACCTGGATAAATCGTCTCTAACTCACACTGTCTAATTTTAGTATTATTAAAATACATGTATCTCCATATAGTTAACTTTTAGCTCTACTGAATGCTATCTTATTTTAAAAGCTTCTCTGTTTATCTGGCTTCTTTTTCTGAGGCTCAAGTTCTTCATTTTATAATGAGTACTTTTTTAAACAACATAATATGTTACATAGTTTTAAAATAAGATTTACCTCATATAAATCCAAATATTCTTTCAATAATCACCATAGACTAAAGATTAAATTCAGTTATCACTATCACTCATAGCCTTCTAGATAACACATCCTGGTCCAGGGGAAAGCCCTTTATCCCTCTATTCTATTACTCCTATTTTGAAAATAGGCTTGGTCCTTAGAGATCCAACAGTCATTCTGCCATCATGAAGGCAAAACAAAAATAGAAGAAACTTGGGTTATCAATGTCATCATTGCTCCTGTGAATAGTCTAACCATAAATTGCTTACATTTTTGTGATGATAAAAAATAACTCCACTCTTATTTGAATGCCCTGGTACTTATAACCAAACAAAATATTAGCTTATTCACCTCAAACCTTGTTGAAGCACCCTCTTTTCCATGAAGCTTACCTCATATTAGATCTTAGTATTTTTCTTCTTTAACAAGGTAAACATCTCTTTATTTATAAATATCTGTTATTTCAATATATTTACTTATTTGTCAAGTGTATTGTAATTTTATTATTATTTTTAAATAACTAGAGTATAAGTTCTTTGTGTGCAAGAAATATAATGACATTCATACACTTGACCATAAATTGAACTTATCTGAACTTGTTCTAATACCTGTTCAAGAAGCCATTATTACAGAACATTGTTTCAGTTAGAATGTGTTCAGCTTCAAGTAACAGCAAACTCTGACCTAAAGTAGTTTAAACACTAAAGGATTTTATAATATCAAAAACCAAGAATTCCATAGGTAGACCAAGTCCCTTGGAGCCAGGGCTCTGGCTCATCTTATTTTCTTTTTTTTTTTCTTTTCTTTTCTTTTTTTTTTTGTTGTTGTTATTTTTTTTTTACAAATAGTTTACTGTCAAATTGGTTTCCACATAACACCCAGTGCTCATCCCCACAAGTGCCCTCCTCCATGCCCATCTCTCCCCCTCCCCCTCCACATCCATCAGTCCTCAGTTTTTGTCAGCATTCAAGAGTATCTCATGGTTTGCTTCTCTCTCTCTCCCCCACCATTTCCCCCCTTCTTTTCTCCCTTGTTTCTAAGTTCATCCTAATCCTTCTATACAGGCAAATATATATTTGTCCTTCTCTGCCTGACTCATTGCGCTCAGCATAACACCCTCAAGGTCCATCCATGTTGCTACACATGGCCAGATTTCATACCATGGAATTCTACATGGCAATGAGAAACAATGAAATCTGGCTCATCTTATTTTCAAATCCCCTTGGTTCTTATCTCTGTGTGTTAGTATCACTCTCATGCAAGTAGCATATGGCTTAACTGTTCTAGTCCTCAGGTCCAGATAAAACCTTCCAGCAGGCTTTCTCATATCTCATTGGGCGGAATTCCATCACATGCTCATAGTTAAGCTCAATCATTGGAAAGGAAAATAGAAATACCATGATTTGGCTTACAATAATCAAGACCCATAACCTGGGGCTTGAGTTGTGGCCAATATCTCCTGGAACATATGTATTCAGAGGGAAATGTACACACAGATAAAGCTAAGGTTATGTTAGGAGAAATATAAATGTCTGGAAGACAAAAAACATTGTTACTTAAAATCGGTAAATAAAACCACACAGAGTGATTTTGTTGGTATTTGATAGTGTTGAAAATGGATTTAAAAAGTCCTTAAACTTCCAGTAGACTTTCATTTTAGCTTTATAAAACAGTATTATTTTAGCATTATAAAGCTCACTGATACCAAATATTATCATATTTGAAGAGAAGATTGTCACTAGGCAAAATGTCATCAAGTAGAATTCCAACTTAAAATATCAGGCCATAAAACTCTCCTTCTCTTATTATTTTATCAGTAATAATATGATTTAAAATTGATATTTATAATACTGAATAATATAAACTAAAGAAAATGTTTATTAAGAATTTTAATAATTATAATGAAATGCTTATCATTCATCTATTAAAGGAAAAAGTCAACTATTAAAAATTCACACTGTTTACTATTACTAAAATCCATGCTGCCTTGTCATCTTTTGCCTCATAATGCATGGTATACTATATTGATGCACACTTTTTTTTCTTTAGCTTCCTCCACCTTTTTACATTTGTTTTGCTTCAAGTTATATTAGAGGATCCAAGGAGTAATTCAATATTACAACATAAGGGTGATAACAATAAAAAATTACTACAAATATTAGTGAAGGGCTTATATAAACAACACGTAGCTAGGAAAACAATTTTTGCCCTAATTTTAGAACATGAGATCTAAAAGCAAGCAAATAAGTTTTTATTTGGTGGACACTAATATAAGAAATTATTCTGATTGTGTAACTGTAATATGATAAAGGACAGTCATTTAAATATAGGACACTTACTGAAGTGCCTGGGTGGCCTAGTCACTTAAGTATCCACCTCTTGATTTCAGCTCAGGTCATCATCTCACAATTCATCAGTTTGTGCCCCACATAGGGCTTTGCACTGACAGCATGGAGCCTGCTTGGCATTCTCTGTCTCCCTCTCTCTCTGCCCCTCCCCTGCTCACTCTCTATCTCTGTCTTTCAAAAATAAATGAACATTAAAAAAATAATAAATACCTTATTTAAATATATCTCCTTGTTTTATTAGCCTATATTTCAAAAAGATACAATTATAACATATCAAAATTTGTGGGTTACAGCAAAACCCATTCTAAGGGGGAAGTTCATAGAAATAAGTGCATAAATAAACAAGGAAAATATCAAATAACCACCTTTGCACTGAAAGAACTAGAAAAAGCACTACAAATGTAGCCCCAAACTAGACAGAAGGGAAAATGAGAAAGATTGGAGGAGAAATAAGTGACATAGAGACTGAAAATACAATAGAGAATATTAAAGAAACTAACAGCTAGCTTAGTTCTTTGAAAAGATAAAACTGACAAGCTTTATCTAAACTCACCAAGAAGAAAAAGAAGACTCAAATATAATCAGATATTAAAGTGGAGACATTATAACTAATAACACAGAAATACAAAGAATTGTAAGAGACTACTTTGAACAATTATATATCAACATATTGGAGAACCTTAAGGAAATGAATGAATTTCTAGAAACATGCAACCTACCAATACTGAATCATAATGTAGAAAAACTAGGTGTGCTTAGTTGGTTCTCTCTCTCTCTCAAAAATAAACATTTTTTAAAAAATTTTTAAAAAGGAAATCTAATTGGACCAATTACTAAGAAGATTGAAAAAGTAATCGAAAACCCCCCAAAAGTAAAAGTTAAAGACCAGAGGGCTTCACTGGGAAATTCTACCAAACTTTCAAATACCAATCCTTCTCAAACTCTTCCAAAAAATTACAGAGGAGGAAAATCTTCCAAACTCATCTTATAGGCCAGTATTGCCCTGATACAAAACCAGACATGGATACCACAAGAAAATCATAGGCCAATATTTTTGATGAACATAGATGCTAAACTTTTCAATAAAATATTAGTAAACTGAATTCAACAATACATTACACTCCATGATCAAGTGGAATTATTCCAGAATGGCTCAACATCCATGAACCATGCAATTTGTTACACCACATTAACAAAATAAAGAATAAAAATTATATAAGATCATTTCAATAAATGCAAGAAAAGTGTTTAAAAAATTTAACATCCATTCATGATAAGCACTCTCAACACATTGGAGACTGAGGGAACCACAACATACCAAAGACTAGATATGACTAACCAACAGCTAACATCATACTCAATAATGAAAACCTGAAGACCTTTCCTCTAAGATCAGGAACAAGACAGGAACACCTACAGTTGCCACTTTTCTTCAACATACTAAAATCATTGCTAGAGCCATTAGACAGGAAAAGCAAGTAAAAGTAAAGGTAAAATTGGAAAAGAAGAAATAAAATCGTCCCTATTTGTTGATGACATGGCACTGTATATAGAAAACTGCTGGGAGCTGCACTGGCCTCACTGGATGACAGTCAGAGCGAGGAAATGGCAGTGTTTGCACAGCTCCTGCCATGAGAAACGAAAACTGGTATCTCTTTCTGCTACTACTGGCTCATGTTGGAAATAAGCCTGCTGGTATTGACCAGGCCTCACAATATTCCACATCAGACCGATATTCGGAACACATATCTCATAAGGAAAAGTATATTCCTGCCTTTACAAAAGAGATTTTAGATGAAAGCTCTGTGGATGATTGTCAAAAGGCTCTTCCTATGGGCCTTGCAGATCCAAGACTTAGATACTAAAGGGGGTTAAGAACACAAGAGTTACAGTTGAGCCTGGCCCCGAGGCAAAGAGCCTAATTTAAAGTAAAGGTACAGATAAGGGCAGAACGTAAGTTACTACATATATCTTTGCTAATTGGTGATGCATAGCAGTCCCTTCCTCAAGGCCTACATTCCACAAACACTCTCCCTTACACCAGCAGCTGGGATGAGGATAGATAAGAGTAGCTAAAACATGAACCCAGATGCAAAGACTGACACATTTATGGCCTCCATGGTGCTTGCACATCAAGGAAAAGGTTTGCTCAAGCAACTTAGGAACAAGCCTAATATACATTCTTCCTCTTGTGATTAAAAATTGTCTAGAGGCCTACCCATGCAAAATAAGATAAGTTTGTTAGTAATCTGGGGCACTGATGTCAAGAATATGGGGAGGTTCTGCAAGAATACTTTTGTAAAGTCTGTTTCTGTACACCTTCTGCTGATTAAAGCATCTTATTACAAATAATTAGCCCCTGTAAAAATTCTGTCTTCTGATGTCATGTTATTGCTGAACCTTTAAACAAAGACACCAAAACCAATAGGACAGAGATGCCTGCCCGGTGATCAGAAAGAGTCTCGGGGCTCTCTCACTCTCTCACCAACACCATCCATCCTTCAGGGACCCCTGGACCTGCTGGAGCCAGCCTCCAGCAGAAAACTCTAAAAACTCCATCAAACAATTGTCAGAATTAATAAATTCAGTAAAGTTGCAGAATACAAAATCAATACACAAAAATTTGTTATGTTTTTATATACCAAATAACAAACTATCAGAAACAGAAATAAATAAAACAATCCTATTTATAATTTTATCAAACAGAATAAAATACTTTCGAATAAATTTAAACAAAGACATGCACTGTGAAAACTATAAGACATTAATGAAGGAAACTGAAGACACAGACAAATGGAAACACATTCCATGCTCATGGATTAGAAGAGTTAATATTGTTAAAACATCCACAGTATACTACTTAAACAATCTATGGGGTTAATGAAGTCCCTGTCAAAAAACTAGTAATTTTTTTCCTTTTAGCAAATACTTTTGGATTCCAACTTTCATCTTTAGGGGTTTTTTTTGTTTGTTTGTTTTTGTTTTTGTTTTTTTGAGAGACAAAAGATGAAATGAGTGAGGGGCATAGAGAGACACAGAGAGAAGCCTGGGTCACCCAAAGCAGAGCTCAAGCTCACACAAAGTGTGGCTCAAACTCCCCTGATGTGGGACATGAACTCACAAACCATGAGATCATGACCTAAGCCAAAGTCATGTTTAATGACTGAGCCATCCAGGCACCCCCAACTTTAGTGTCTATTTATACCTTCCTTGCCTTTGTCCACTGTTGAATTTTCTGCCTCGTTAAAATTGACTCAGTCATGTTATATTTACAATACACTTTCCTTAAAAAATAAATTTTAGGGGCGCCTGGGTGGCTTAGTCGGTTAAGCGTCCGACTTTCGCTTAGGTCATGATCTCGCGGTTCGTGGGTTCGATCCCCACGACAGGCTCTGTGCTGACTGCCAGCTCAGAGCCTGGAGCCTGTTTCAAAGTCTGTATCTCCCTCTCTCTCTCTGACCCTCCCCTGCTCACGCTGTCTCTCTCTCTCCTAGAAATAAATAAAAATATTTTTTTAAAAAAATTGAAAAAAAATAAAAAATTAATAAATTTTAAAAAGGCAAATAATGCCTTTCCATTCCATTAGCATCTATGAGATTAGCATTTATGAGACTTTGCCTGTGTAATGAAAATTAACTAGAAAATTAAATTAGAGAATTCAGAACACAAGAGTGAATCATTTATATACATATCTGTGATCACCCATTTTGTCATTTGGCAACTTCACCTTTCCAATACTATTATCTGAATTTTCATCTTAGCAAGGAAACCAGGTTGACATGATTATTCACAATATCTAGGGGGAAAGATTTGATTTAGTTTCAGTCTCTAGAAACCTAATTGACAAATATTGTCCTTCATGTACAAATCCCAGGATGAAAGAAGCTATTATGTAGTTGTGTTTATTCATTCAGTAATTTAATAAATTCAAGGCAATATACTAGGTACCAGTGAAATAAAGATTAAGACAAAATCACTGCCCTCAAAGAATTCTAAGCCAGTGGAAGAGACAGACAATTGAATAGAGCATACAAAACCGTATTTTACATTTGACAACTGTGGTGTAAAAAAAACTCCGCCGAAAGAGAAAAAGCCAATGAAGTGGAGAGTGGGTAGGGAATTAGGGGAAACTGCACAGAGTGAGTGATGCTTAAGCTGATTCTTGAAGGATAAGTAGCAGATGGCTGAGATGAGAAACAAAGAAGGGTGTTCCAAGCCAGTGAGGTTTTTTGGGGGGTTCTTTGTTGTTGACTTTTATCAAGGTTCATAGGTTCAGGCCCCAAATCAGCTCTGTGCTGAGAGGGTGGAGTCTGCTTGGGATTTTCTGCCTTCCTTCCTCTCTCTGCCCCTCTTCTGTTTGTGCAAGCACACGTATTGTATGAGAGTGTTCTCTCTCTCTCAAATAAGTAAATAAACATTAAAAAAAAATTGTCTACTAAAGGTAAAATCCAGTGTTAAGTATGACAGAATGGCAAAAGAGGAGTCTGATAAGTAGGCCACATTATGAAAGGTATGAAATATCAAGTCAAAGAGGTTTGTAGTAGATGGAGTATCACTGCCAGATTCAAACAAGTGAAGGATTTGGGATTTTGATAGAATTCCCTCATAGCTCTATGGAAGAAGAATTTCAAAGGGATAAGATTGGAGGCAGGGCCAGGACTTATGATTTATTACAACAGTGTTAAATATCAGTGTCTAATCCAAAGAAAATTGAATGAACAGGGAGATTAGCATAGGTGTGGAGAAGAGAAGGTGAAATAGAATTCAGGTAAAGTTTGGATTTGAGGTCTCAAAAGTACAGAGGAACAGTGGTTTCTGAGGTTGATTTCAGATTATTGAAAAATTATCAAAGAAAAACCTAGATGCATTTTTTGGTTGTTCTTACTTTTATTATTTTTGTTCTTAGAGTGAGAAGAGGAAAAATGTTAAGTTCAGTGATGTCCAGTAGTCAGTCAGAAATGTGTATATTTGGTGATGATTGTGAAAATATTGAATAGTCAATCCAACAAGCAGCATCTAGGTGGCTCAGTCAGTTAAGTATCTGACTCTTGATTTTGTCTCAGGTCATCATCTCAGTTCATGAGATTGAGCCCCTCATCAGGCTCTGCACAAACACAACAGAGCCTGCTTGGGATTCTCTGTCTTCTTTCTCTACACCTCTCCCCAACATTCTCTCAGAAACAAATAAATAAACATTTTTTAAAAATAGTTCAACAAGCTCATCAATGAAGGCCACCTGGTGGACAGAGGTGCTAGTGCAGAGTCCTGGAGCCTCCCTATTGTGTCAGGTGTCTGGTCTTTAGTTACTAAACTGTGGGAAGATTCTGGCAGGACATTGTTGGGGAGGGAGTTTGAGGTAAGGCTCACACAGTGACTATTCACTAACTACTATGGAAATACTTTACAACGTAAGCAATTTTATGTCCATATGGTATACACTACCTAAACATCCTCCCTAATTGAAGTGAGGAAATAGATGGCACAATTTAAAACTCTATATTTCTTTCCACAGTTTAATGTAGAGAGGCAGAATATGTCTTTGGTGGAGAAAGTTCTTTTGAATGGGAGCACTTTCACGGGTATTTTATTTAAACAAAGGTAAGTCTAGGGCTCAGGACCTGTTGTGTAAATTAAAAGTTGAGGAAAAGAAAAATAAAATGCTCTGAATGATAAAGCAAAAGACTTTCTCATATATTGAGGAAAAGACATTTTGTCCTCAACGCATATTTTGATTTTAGAAGATTTTTAACTTTTTCTAAGGATCACTCAAATAAGAACTTAAGAAAGGTAAGTGAGTCCCAGCAACATGGTGGCTGACCAGTCCTCCAAAGAGAAACAGCCAGTAGGGTGGTACCAATGAAAATCAGGATAAACGTCAGGTATAGAGTGAAGGGCTTCGACACAGCTGTGAAATACAGAGAGGCAGTGATGTGGTGGCCAGAATTAACAAAAACACAAGCTCAAAACAGTAAATAATGAACGCTAATTTAAGTTTCCTCTGAGGATATTTAGAACAATTTGGGAAGAATGGGTTTCCTGAAACCACACAGAATGAATGTCCAGCCTATGCTTAGTTATAAAAGAGGATGAAAGGAAACCTGGTAAACCTCGGGAAAACTTGAGTAACACACAAATATAGTATTTAAGAAAGCTGAAGGGCAGGTTTAAGATCCTTTGGCTAAGAGTTTATTTCATTGTTCTGGATGGTTCACTCACTGGGAGTTTGTAGAATTAGGTAAACTTAGAATAAAATTCTGTAGGACGGTAACATTTATATAACAGATGGAGCAATAGGCACCTTTAAGGAAAACCAGGTATGAAATGTAGGAGTGGAAGACTGAACTGTTGAATAAACTAAAGAAAGATTTTGAAAGTGTATGTGGTCAAAATAAGTTAAGTAAGACAGGACTGAAAAGAATCAATGGTATTGGCAATAAGAAAGTCTTTCATAATCTATGTGGGAGGACGCCCAGTGAAGTAGAGTTCACATAAGGCTATTTGTAATGATTTGGGAGAAGAAAAGGTGGAAAGGAAAATGAAAAAGCAAATTTACACCACATTGTAGACAAATGAATATATAAAGAATGATGTAACTCAAGAGCGAAAACGACTGAATTAAGAAAAAGTATTTCTTTTAGATAGGACTAAACATACAATAATTTTATGGTGGGAGAAGAAATGAAGGAGGAAGGGAGATAAAAGAGAAAGGTGGGGAAGAAATAGTGACAGAAGTTTTCAGAAGAGAGGAAGTAATAGCAATTCAAAAAGTAACCCTCTTCCATTTTTGCAATCTTCGTCTCTATCTCCTATTTTAGATCTCAAAAATTCAGAGTACTAAAATAAATGATAGCTTAGTGAAAGATACAAGGGTATACCTCTCTTTCACAGAGCTGTATAATAATTGAACTCCTTTTGCGCAATTTGAAAAACATCTTTCAGGTAAATACATCATTGTATGTATTTGATGTATTTAAGGCAAATACGTCATTTCGAACAAATAATACTCTGGGATGCTGTTTGGATAGTGATCCTGTACTAAAATTAGTAAGTCTTTCCCCCTACAATACCATCATCAGTAGAATGATTATATAAGGTTATTTCATTTGAAAAAAGGAAACTACCTAAGTCTCCCATAAAGCCAAATAGTTTCTTTTAAAGGAAGAGGTCTCATTGATCTCTATAAGGACGGGGATTTTTTAAAAGCTTAACCATTACATGATTCTCACAAGAAAAAAAATTAGGCAAATGGATGAATTATGTACATGTGGGTTTGTGAATGAGTGAATCACATCAATGTGAACCAGCTCATCTTATGAGTTTAATAGAGATACTTCCTTCATCTGAAGAAATAAGGGGAAAATTGATGATGATGATGATGATGATCATAAAAATAGTAGTAATAATAGAAGAAGAGGAGGAGAAAGAGGACAAGAACAAGAAGAACAAGAGGAAAAGGAGGAAGAGGAATAGTATTTGTCATTTAAAAATAAGAGGCTTCATGTACACACACAGGCATATGTTAATATAAATGCATTTGAAGTGGCTAAAAATTTATTTCTCCCAAGACATGGTGAGCTTTCTCACTGGAGTATGGAAGAATCAGCTAGAAGACAAAATCACATCAAACTGGATGTTTGCTAGAAATGACTGAAACTATAGGATGTTAAGATTTTTATAATATTCAAGTTAAAGATAGAAAAATCTGCAACAATATTTTTTGACCCAAGGCAAGTATTAAGTAAATAAATCCAAAGCCTCTAGACCACTTAGTTAATCAAGATCAGCTTAACTTGGAAAATAAACTTAGATTATTGTTTGTGCATGTTTAATGTGTATGTGTGTGTTATGGCAAATAATACAGAAAGGAATTTAAATAGTAGGTTCCTGTATTAAAGTCAGTCCCTGACAGTTGGCAATGCACCTGGCTGGCCCTCTTGAAGGTAAACAATCACTGGACTTATGGAAATCCAGTTATGAACCTCCACGAAGCTCTAGCAGACCTACAGATGGATCCATAGTAGAGATGCATGTTCCAAATAGCTGACATTTTGATAATACATTCTTTTCAAAGTTATGTCAAGAAAGAAAGACCTTTACTAGCTCTTTCTTGGAATGTCAGTGTGGTGCTTCAGGGATTCACTGAATTCCTTTATCCTGTTCAACTTTTAACCTTCATTGATCTAAAATTCTTGTACTAAAACAAAACAAAAAAAGGTTGCCTTTATCTCATCAATTCCTCAAGGAGAAACAGACAGGCAGTCATAAATTATTGATTCTCTGCCTTTTTAAAAATGGAAAAAGTGGCACTTTGCACAATGTCTGCAACCTGATTATTTTTTAATCTTTTCTCCACATGATAACTCAGAATTATAATACTACAATGAGATTAGGAATTCATACTCAGAAAACTAATGGAGATACAGAACAGTAGAGATGAGCTGACTTACCTTGGGAAATAATTCACTATTTTAATGCATGTCAAAGCTATAGTCTAATGACAGTTTTTAAGTGTAAGGTGACACAAAAGTTCTTAATTACCTTAAATGTAAATGGCCAACAGAATTGAAATATGTTCTTATAAATAAATCAAGTGGTATGAACCAAGGACCAATGAACTGCAATTTTCATTTTAAGATGGGGCATTTAGTTTCTTTTTCATGTTTATGAAATAAATCCCTCACCCTACAGAATTCCTAAGGTTCTGAATAAATGTATGTGATCACATCTATCCAATCTATTATATCTAAAAAACAGTTTAAAGAATGTACTTTTCAATTAAAAACTTTCTCTAACCAATTTTTCCATGTTTGTTCTTACTAAAATGGGTTAAAGATGTTTTTTCTAGCAAGAGACAAATAACCTAGAAAATATTCACAAATCACATATAAGTTTCCAGCTTATAGAATATACAAAACAAACAAAAAACCCCTCTTAAAACTCAACAAAAAGACAAATAACCCAATTAAAGAATAGCAAATGGCTTGTACATTTACCCAAAAACGATACACATACATCCAGTAAAATATGAGAAGATGCTCAGTAACATTAGCAATTAAGGAAATGAAAATCAAAACTACCATGAAATATCACCTCACACCCACTAGGATGGATATAAAAAATGAAAAATAGCAGGGTTCCAGGTCAAAATTGTGAGATAGAAAGACTCTGAACTCATCTTCTCCATGGAACACATCAAATTATACCTATTAACAGAACAATTCCTCCTCAAGAAGAAGTGAGGGTGGACTGAACAGCTATTGAACAACCAATGGTAGAGAGAATGGCAGGGCACCTGAGTGGCTCAGTCAGTTGAACAGCTAACTCTTGAGTGTGGCTTAGATCATACCAGGGTCCTGGGATCGAGTTCTGTGTTGGGCTCTGTGTGAGTGTAGAGTCTGCTTAAAATTCTCTTTCCCCCTCTGCCAGTCTTAGCTACTCATGAGAGAGAGAGAGAGAGAGAGAGAGAGAGAAAAGGAATGGGAAGAGAAAGCAAGAGAGATGAAGACATGGTAACAAAGGGAATCCCAACTCTCGATGCTGCAAACAGAAGTCAGGAGGGAGAGTACTGAGGGAGCAGGAACAAATCTCTCTGTATCTCTTTGTGCTTGGGCACAGGATAAAAGCCACAGTTTAAAAGAGACAACACTACAATTCTACCAACTAACAATCTAATTAAAAATTGGGCAGAGAACCTGAAAACATATTTCTCCCAAGGTGACATCCAGATGGTCAACAGACACATGAAACGATGTTCAACATCACTCATCATCAAGAAAATACAGATCAAAACCACAATGAGATATCACTTTACACCTGTTAGAATGGCTAAAATCAAGAAGACAAAAAACAAGTGTTGGCAAGGATGTGGAGAAAAAGGAACCCTCTTGTTCAACTGATGGGAATGTAAATTGGTACAGCTACTGTGGAAAACAGTATAGGAGTTCCCCCAAAATTAAAAATAGAAATACCATATGATCCAGTAATTCCACTACTGTGTATTTACCTAAGGAAAATAACAGTTATTTGAAAAAACACAGGCACCATATGTTTATTGCAGCATTATTTACAATAGCCAAGACACAGAAGTAACTTCAGTGTCCATCGATAGACAAATGGATAAGAAAAAAGTGATGTGTGTGTGTATGTGTATACATATACATATATAGGCATATATATACATAAAATGGAGAGTTACTCAGCCATAAAAAAAAAAAAAAGATGAGGTCATGCCATTGGAGACAGCATGAATGGACCTAGAAAGTATTACTCAAAGTGCAATAATTAAGAATAGATAAATACCATGATTCAATTTGTAAATAGAATCTAAAAAAATTAATAAATAGAAAACAGGATCAGAACAACAAACACAGAGAACAAATTGAGGGGAAGGAGGTGGGGGACTGGGCAAAATGGGTGAAGGGGAGAGAAAGACAAGACCTTTAGTTACGGAATTAGCCATAGGAATGAAAAGCAGTGCATGAGGAACACAGTCAACGATATTTTAATAGCAAAGTAATGGGACAGATGGTAGCTATCGCTGGGGTGAGTATAGCATAATGTATAAACTTGTCAAATCACTAAGTTGTACACCTGGAAGTAATGTAACATTGTGTGTCAACTATACTCAAATAAAAATGAAAAATGGCATCTGTTGATGAGTACGTGGGGAAATTTGAACTCTCATACGTTGCTGTTGGAAATGTGAAATGGTTCAGCCACTGTGGGAAGCATTAAGCAGTTCTTTAAAAAGAGTAAGCATAGAACATGTGATATTGCAATCCATTTCTAGGTATATGCCCCAAAGAATTAAAAAACGGATATTCAAACAAGTGCATACATATAAACGTTCATAAAAGCAATATACCAAATATCACAATACCAAAAGGTGGAAACAACCCAAATATTCATCAGTAGATGAATACATAAACAACAGACACAAAAGGTTACATATTTTATGGTTACACAAACATACACACACACACACACTTTAAAACTAGATAGAGGTGCTTCCAGATACATGTTTAGAAAGCAGATAAAAGTGGTGGTCACATAACATTATGAATGTATTAAATATTTTTGAAGCATTCACTCTAAAATAGTTATTTTTTAAGTTACACGAATTCACTTCAGTTAATAAAATGTCCATTTTCCTTTTTGCTCACAATTATTTAACTCTCTGCCTCTACCTCTCGTCCCACACTTTTTAAAAAAAAAATTTAATGTTTATTTATTTTTGAGGGAAAAAGAGAGAGAGAGAGAGAGAGAGAGAGAGAGAGGGGAGGGACAGAGAAGGAGGGAGAAAGAAACTGAAGCAAGCTCCAGGCTCTGAGCTGTCAGCACAAAGCCCAACGCAGACTCGAACTCACAAGCCGTGAGATCATGACTTGAGCTGAAGTCGTACATTTAACCAATTAAGCCACCTAAGAGTCCCTCCTCCCACTTTTAAGTCTTACTGAGAAAAACTTACATATCATAAAATTCACCCACTAAAAAGATGCAATATAATGGTTTTTAGTATATTTACAGAGCTCAGCAATGGTCAGCACAATCTGATTTTAGATTATTTTCCTAGCCCATTACCAATCACTTCCATTTTCTCCTTTCTATATTCATTTCTCAGGTCTAAGTAAGCAGTAATTTACTTTACTTTTTGTTTCTATTAATTTGCCTATCTTGAACATTCCATATAAATGAAATCATACACTATATGGCATTTTGTGTCTGGCTTCTTTCCCTTAACATCATGCTTTCAAGAATCATCCATATTTAGTAGGTATCAATATTTCATTCATTTTATAAGCTGAATGACTTTCCATTCTATGAATACCTTATTTTGCTTATTCATCTATTGATCGACATTTGACTGATTTCCACTTTTTTGGCTATTTTGAGTAATGCTGCTCTAAACATTTGTGTACACGTTTTTGCATGGATATGCTCTCATTCCTCGTGAGGATATATCTAGGGGTGGAATTGATGAATCATAATACAACTCTATATTTAATATTTTGAGGAAATACCAAACTCTTTTCGGCAATAGCTACATACCATTTTACCTTCCTCAGTTAATATAATTCACCTTCTCTCTCTACAATCTAAGTTTGCATCTAAAACCCATCAGTAGAAGACTTTCTTTATCCTTCCTCTTTAGGGTCGGGCCCAGATGCTCTAGACCGTGGGACTAGAGGGAAGTGATGGTATGGAAAAGTGAAAGAGTGATTAAGCTATAGAAACATAAAGGCACATGTCTTGGCTAAGTGAATTCATAGACAGAAAACTCAACTTGTTACATGCAAATATGAGTACAATAATGCTTATTATGTACATGCAGGTACAATAATTGATAACTTAACAACCTTGGAAGCTATATCTTAGGAAATGACTATTATATTTTTAATTGGTTAGAGAAAACATTCTTGGGACTGGGAGATTGACTACTGAAATGATAAAAGGCAGACGGTTTGCCAAAAAGGTGAGTGGAAAAGAACAATGGACATTTGGATCAAGAGATTTACGCTAAAATTTTGGTACAAATTTGCAGGAAATTTGGAGTCGCTGTATAGTGCAAAAGAGGCAGGTAATGAAGGACTGAAGCCTGTGAGTGAAAAGGTCTTAAACCAGGACAGGTGGAAGATGCTGGCTCTGAGGCTCGGCGACTGACATGCCTGGTTAAGAGAATGATTGATAAAAGTCCACATGTTGTAAAAAGCTGACTGGAAAATGTTTACAGTAGAATAAAAAATAGATACTTGTGAAAACTTGTCTTTGGTTCTCTTCTGTGTCTATCCTTTATACAGATTGATGAGCAAAGCGAAGAAAATCAATTTAGATGATTAAAAGAGAAAAAAACAAAACGCTGTCCTTCCAGCCATCCAGACTGGTCTGTCATCTCCGAACACACTTGATGATAGGAATTACCTGGCAGCAGCAAGAAATATCTTTCCCTAAACAGAAGGTTTTTCAAAGACCATTCAGTCAAGTAAATGGCTACCTCATTAACCAAACTGGGAAAGATTCCAAATGTTTGCAAAATAACTGTATTCAACACCTACAGGCATATTCTATGCTTTTTTCATAGGCTCTCTCTCTTTTTAGCTGCATTAAAGCAGCCTACCATTTTCTTAGCATGCTAGCACGCTTTTGTTTTTTATTCTAAACAAGGGATGACTGACAATAATAAAGAAAATTATACATCAATTTCCCTTCACCAAAAACAAATAAAAAAGACATGTTCAGATACTCTGGGCTTGAGATTGGGGTATGAAATCCAAGCTAATCATTTAAATGAGTTCATCTCATTCTTTGTTTAGTTATGTATGCAAGCTGAACCAGTCAGATTGCAGAAAATGTATAATTACCATGTCTATTCTAGATCTAAAAATCCCTTTAAATCCTTTTTGCAAATATAATTATTTCAAAAAGCAACATTCTGTTATTATTCTAAGGTCCTCTACCTTAAAAAAAAATACATTACCTACACCTTGATTAGAAAAACAATTGAGTTGTGGGATATTTTTGTAGCAATTTAGACTATTAAAATAAGACCAGCCTTAAAGAAAAAGAGTTTTGCCTGAAAACCCCTTATCTCCACTTCAAACCAACCTTATATTTTCTGTACACATCTACCTTATTCGCAGTGACCTCCAATTTCCTCTTATCTTTTGATGTTAATAGATCAGAATACAACCCATG
Organism: Proteles cristata cristata; assembly: GCA_017311185.1. NCBI lineage: Eukaryota > Metazoa > Chordata > Mammalia > Carnivora > Hyaenidae > Proteles > Proteles cristata. The sequence goes on along the minus strand of JAESUZ010003658.1, from coordinate 69,334 downwards.
ACCTGACAGTTCAGATCCTCAGACCACTCCACCTTCAAGATACACCTATTCTTAGCTTTCATTCTACAGATCTATGCTCTATGAAAGGCACCTTAGTTATCAGATTTATTTATGATTTGCTGTTTAGCTTGTCACCCCTCCAAAAAAAAGTGTATTTAAGTCAGAACAGTGACTTTCTATTATTGGTGTCTTAGATCAAAGAAAATAATCCTGACTGTGAGCATACCAAGCATTACGACAGACCAGTCTTAGAGATAGTCTGAGAAAAACTTAGGTGACTGCTTATTCCAATTTTGCATCAGACTGATTGCCTCAGTCTAGAAAATAAATGCACATGGTAGCAAATCCTAACAGCAAACCCTAAGAGGCTAAGTCACAGAAGCCGTTCACCACAGTGTTAGGTAATTCTTGAGACTTAGGGTGATTGATGTGTTTAATTTAAACTGGCCTGGGTATACAGGATGCGTCCCTGAAGTGGTAATAGGGTGAGTGGGTGAGATGGAGGAGGAGATTTTAATGAAAAGCATTTTTGCTTTAAAACTTTCTTGCACATATGTCTTTCAACAATAACAACACAAAAAAAGTGTTTTAATTGCTGCCATATTATACAATTCTATCCTGTTCTCTGAGTTTCTTCTAAAATGCCAATGAGGTAAAAGCTGTCTTAAGTCTCAATGCATAAGATATTTTTTTAAAAACTAATAAAGCCTTTCATACAAAACTCATTTCAGTTTGTTAGGATAGTGGAATCCAAAGTCACATAGATCAGTTAAAATCCTAATTATGATTTGTTAAAAGATGTCAGTTAAGGTAAAGGTGTTCATATTGGTGGGCTCAATTTTAGTTTTTTATTTAAGGAAAAATACAGGGGAATTACTGAATTGGAGATACATGGTGCAAAGACAAAGCTTATTGTATTGTAGTGTTGTCTGGCCTTCACTACTGATAAAAAGAAGCTTTCCTGAGGGCGCCTGGGTGGCTCAGTTGGTTAAGCGTCTGACTTCGGCTCAGGTCATGATCACATCATTCGTGGGTTGGAGCCCCACATTGGGCTCTGTGCTGACAGCTAGCTCAGAGCCTGTAGCCTGCTTCAGATTCTGTGCCTCCCTCGCTCTGACCCTCCCCAGCTCATGCTTGCTTTCTCTCAGAAATAAATAAAAATCTTAAAAAAAAAAAAGCTTTCCTACATTTGTAATTTAGTATTCTCTCTATTGCATAGAATATGACTGCTGTAGAAGTATTAAGCTCTAGTATTACGAAATATAAGTAATTTTGGTAAAGGGAATACCAAAGGGAATGGTCTGATTTAAGTGATCATTTTCATGTACTGAGTATTTAACCTCTTCTGTGGGACAAACACTGTCCTAGGTTCTGTAAATGACAGTGAGTGCCTTTAAACTTTACAATTTAGAAGCAAATAGGTATTACTAAGAAAAAGTATTAAGAATAAAAATATAATTATGGTGTCTGTCTATTTAGTGCCAGAAGGGAAATTTACAAGGTGCTTTGAGACCATAAGAAATCCTAATGCACCCTGGGAAATCAGGAAAGATCTCCCTGAGGAAGTGTTATCTGAGCAGGTTCTGAGAGCTAGTAGGCAGCAACATGATGGGTTAAAAACTGGAAGCAGGGCATTTTGAGAAGAGGATCCAAATGGGCAAAGTGTGGTACATTCGAGACAATGAAAGAAGGTGATGATGCATGGAGAATAATGGACTATAAGGAGAATGTGGAAGATGAAGATGAAAGTGCAGGCAGAAAGCAAATCAAAGAGGACCTATTACACCTTACCAGAGATGTTGTTTTCCATCCTAAAGTCAGTTAAAAATGATTAAACTGTTTTCATCAGGACACGGCATGGACATGTTAATTAACATTAACATGTTAATTCATGTTTACATCCTCGTGGTTTCGACATAGAGAATGAAGGGAAACTGAGCCAGAGTCAAAGTGGGCAAGTTAATTTAAAAACTGCTGTATTAACTCAAAGGAAGGGATGGTATCTTCAACTTTAATGGCAATGGCCAACTGGGAGAATAGGAATAGACTTAAGAAATATTCAAGAGGTAGGGGCACCTGAATGGCTCAGTCGGTTGGGCATCTGACTTCAACTCAGGTCATGATCTCACAGTTTGTGAGTTCAAGCCCCGCATCAGGCTCTGGGCTGACAGGATGGAGTCTGGAGCCTGCTTCGGATTCTGTGTCTCCCTCTTTCTCTGACCATTCCCGACTCACACTCTGTCTCTCTCTGTCTCAAAATTAAATAAATGCTTATTTTTTTTTAATATTCAAGAAGTAATGTGGACAGAATTAAGGGAAGGGAAAATGAAAAAGGTGGAAGTTTCAGAGAAAAATGCAGGTTTTTGTCTTGTACAACTGGATTAAAGTGGTGTCATTTGCTGAAATAAAAAATATCTGAGGGGAATACAGTTTTCTAAGACAGTAAGCCCAATTTTGGTCATGTTGATATTAAAGTTCCTTTGACATATCCAAAAGAAAATGTATTTTAATATATAAAGTTTAGAAAGTAAATCTGGGCAAGAGATATAAACTGGGATCATTGGCATGTACATGGCAAACAACATCATGATCATGGAAAGAAGTTCTAGAATGGAATATTTAAGAACTAAATATTGAGAAGCTATACAAAAAGTTAAGCCAACAAGAAAGATTGATCATGGGATTTTCTAGAATACTGTTATGCCTCCTAAAGGACTTTCTGGATGTAATAAAAAGTTGCAAATATACACAACTAGTGAAGATCAAATAAAAATGTGTTGCACTATTAAGATAGGGTAGGAAATTAAAGATAATTAATATTTGTTCGACTCCATAAGCATACATCCAAAAAAATAGTAAAGCCAAAAACAAATGGAAATTAAGCCTTCCTTCTTACCATGAATTTGAGAAGTGAATCCATAACGATTAAAAATTCTCTGTTAGTTGTGGCTTTCAGAGTGTCCAAAGTCAGTATTTTAACAGATTGAAACAAATACACCAAACAATACATAAAGACGTTGCATGGGCTTAAAGAAACCAACAAAATAAGGGCATTCCATGATGTTCTGTGTCAGTTGAAAATATATGTGTTTCCGTCTTTTTGCCATTTGCTTAATCTTCTATACTCTTAGAACTAATTCTTCCCACAAGATTTCTGGCAGGAGTGTGAATCTTGCATGCATTCATGCAAAGTCATCAAGTGAGCTAAATTTTCTCTTAGGGAGAACCATTCTGGAGTCCACTTTCCTTCACCTTTAAAGTGCACTGGATGATTTTTATACTAGATCAACACGGTAATGGTTATAATTGTTTTTGCAGAAATTATATTATCAATTTTGTCTGTTTTCTGAATCCCATGTTTTCTCATTTCTTTTTGTTCCAGTTTTATTGAGTTATAACTGACATAGAATATTGTTTGTTTTAGGGGCGCCTGGGTGGCTTAGTGGGTTAAGCGTCCGACTTTCGCTTAGGTCATGATCTCGCGGTTCGTGGGTTCGAGCCCCGCGTCGGGCTCTGTGCTGACTGCCAGCTCAGAGCCTGGAGCCTGTTTCAGTCTGTGACTCCCTCTCTCTGACCCTTCCCTGTTCACGCTGTCTCTCTCTCTCGTAGAAATAAATAAAAACATTAAAAAAAAAGAATATTGTTTGTTTTAGGTGTACAGTATAATGACTTGATATATGTATATAATGCAAAATTATTACCATAGCTTATTTAACATCTATCACATCACATAGTTAGAATTTATTTCTCCCTGTTCTGTTTGGGCATCACCAGCTCTCAGTCACCGTTTCTCAGTATAAGAAGGCAACATTGCTTCTCTCTGTTTTGTATGAGGAGTTAATTCCTATATTCAATATGCCACCCCTGACCTCCATTATGCTTGTAGTTCAAGAGTCAGAGTCTTTCTGGTTCAGTCTTTCCAGAGTAGTCTTTTTTTCTTCTTTTGGGCTGAGGAAGAGGTATTACCTCTAAGACTACAGGTAGTTGCATAGAAAATACTAATGAGTTTCCTTATAAGAATTTTTACCAGTTCTGTCTACAAAACACCCTATTCTTTTGTTTTCATTGGTATTTGATGCTTCTAATTTCTGAGTCTACTGTGTATTCGGATATATAAACTATCTCCAACTGTCTTAATTTTGTTACTTTGGTTGCCACTTTAAATCTTCTTTCTGGTGTCCGAAATGTTGACATTTTATTGTTCGTCTGGATAATTCTTCTATTATATTTTTAACAAACAGCACTTGCTTTGAACCAGCACTGCTTTAAGTATTTCACAAATATTAAATTATTTTGTAGCTCCAACATTCCTATAGGATAAACATCATTATTTTCTCCATTTTACAGATGAGGAAACTGATACTAAGAAAAGATTAAGTAGATTGCCCAAGGTCACAAATGCTGCCGAAGGTCATAAAGGCAGAAATGCAGACTCAGGATTAAATCCCAAGTCAGTTGCCTCTGAAATCCATTTTCTTAACTATTGCTCTAACAGACTCCTACTGAAGAGGATTTGGCTATTCTAGGATTCTGAGTAGGCTTCTTGTTTCCATATTTCTAAATACCAAAAGAGGGCAAACTATTCCTGTGAGGTACTCTTAATTTTATAAGCTTTGCTTATTTATTCTTTTATTGTCCTTTCTATCATGTCTGATCAGAAATCTTGATAGATCTTTAAGATGAAAATATTCTAAATGTAGGCTTCATTCATATTTAAAATCTTGTAGTGTTGAAGCACCTTGGTGGCTCAGTCAGTTAAGCACCAAACTCTTGGCTTCACCTCAGGTCATGATCTCATGGTTCATGAATTCAAGCCCCACATCAGGCTCTGTACTAACAGTGCAGAGCCTTCTTGGGATTTTCTCTCTCTCTGCTCTTTCCCCCCTTGTGCTGTCTGTGACTCTTTCAAATAAACTTTAAAAACCTAATAAAATATAATCTTGTGTGCTGCATACAGATAATACTCAACATGTCAAATTGCATCAAAATTTAACAAAAAAAAATACTTATCTTCCAACTAATTCAGTTATTTCAGACCCTAGGTACTTCTTTGAAACTCAACATTAACCCAAAGCATTAATTCTCTATTAAATGAGATACTATATTACCATACCTAGAATATAAAAGGAGATATAAAAATGCTGTATTATCCAGGTTCATCTGTTTTTAGATTTTATAAGTGCTAAAATAATCAAAGGTGACCAGGAGTGAAAAAAATATTGAAAACATGTCAAAAGTTTTAATTTGGGGTGTTCTAGTCCTACGGGTAAAGCCATAGTGGTTGAGGGAGCAGACCTGGCTGGCAAAAGTCCATTAAAGGTCAGAGAAAAGTACAGTAATGCTGGGCACCTTCTCCTTTCTCACCAGTCAGAACTATAGGGATCTACTTTCCCATAGTGAGGCCCAGGCAAGCACTTCCACTCAGAGCCTCAAAGGGTAGGGAATTTAATGAGAATATGATATCCTTAGGCCAAGATCATCTGGAAAAGGATCACAGAAGATTGGCTCTTCTTATAATTCTGATCTTGGTATGATACCTGAGTCAAATATACTTGGCACCATGCAAAATGAATGGCTTTTAAGGAAACGCCTTGCCAATGATCATAGCATAAATTATATAATCCAATGCCTTATTCTACACCAAAACTTAAAGACATTTGTATTGTGTCATCATGCAAAGAGATGAAACATAAAGTTCCAAAAACAATCATTAGGGATTTTTGTTTAAAATTATATTAAAATAACTTGGAGAACAAAAAGATTTGATAACTACAAGATGTATGACCTGGTTGCCACATATTTTTTTCCTGAGAATTTATTTAATTTGACCAAAGCCTAAAATAACAATGGAATGACTTACACAGTTTAAGATGAAGTAAATTTGGACAGACAGTAAAAAAATAGATTTATTGAAGGGGAATGATCCTTTATCATTTGGCAAAGAATCAAAATCACTTAGATTAATAAATAGCCATAATTCTCAATTTTTGGAGACTATTTTTAGTTTTTTTGTCTGAAGAACTTGAGTATTATTTCCAAGAAGCAGATTTGAGGGATCTTGATTTATGCTGAAATAAAATAATATTAATAAAATTTGATGTTCCTAGAAATGTTAATGTTTCCTTCATGAGAAATTTTTCAGCAATGCCTGTAACTCAAATTATAGTTTTTTTATGTTAATTTTATTTATTTATTTTGAGAGAGAAAGCATGAGTGGAAGAGGAGCAGAGAGAGAGAGAGGGAGACAAAGAATTTCAAACAGGCCCTGAACTATCACCAGAGTCTGATATAGGGCTCGAACTCATGAACCCTGAAATCCTGACCTGAGTCAAAGTCAGGATTCAAACGTTTAACTGCAAGAGCCGCCAAAGTGCCCCAGATTTTAAATATTTTTTAAGATAATACAGCAAACTCCAACTAAAACTAAGCTCCCAGCTTCATAGTATTTTGCAATATTGGCCTAAACTTTTTAGAATTATAACATTACAGACAGAATTTAACTGAACTATGCAATACACCCTAATCTGTTTTCCCTCTTTTTTCTCTCCCTCTCACATTCCCCCTTCAAGAATTAGCCATTAATATAATTCAGTACTTATTATTCCCATACATAATTTATATTTTAACTACATTTGTATTGCATATTTTCAAACTTTATAGAAAATATATCCTGTATATTCTTCCATGTATTTTTATTCACCAAAATAAGTACTGTTCAAATTGGTACATTAGCTCTATTTTAATCTTTTTCATTACTGTCCAGTTTCATTGGTTGAATGTAACAAAATCTATTTATGCATGCTCAAATCTGTAGACATTTAGATCATTTTATTTTATTCACTATTGTAATTAATGCCATAATGAACATTCTTATGTATGCCTCCTTGTGCATAAGAATTTAAAATTCTCCAGGGCAGGGTTTCTCAAACTTAGTACTATTAACATTTTGTGCTGGAAAATTCTTTGTTGTTGAAGTTGGGAGTGAGGGAACTATCCTGAGCATCATAGGATGTTTCAAAGCATTTATGTTTTCTACCCACCAGTATTCCCAAATATTATAATGAACAAAAATGTCTCCATACATTGCCAAATGTCCTCTGAGGGACAAAATTGTTTCTGATGAAAACCACTACTCTAAAATACACACATTTAAGCCTAATTTCTATTTTGTAGACTATACATATATATACTTTACTAAACATTTCCAAATCGCTCTACATAATAGTTGTCGCAATTTCCTTTGCAAGCACATGTTCCATCTCTAGATTTCATCGTGAGATATTTCTAACATTCAAAATAATAGGTGTAATACAGATACAAGACATCAGTTACAGTAATAAATGAACACCAAGTATTTTCAAACTGGTTTAAGAAATACAGCATCATAGGGCACCTGGCTGGCTCAGTCAGGTAAGCATTCGACTCTTAGTTTTGGCTCTGGCCATGATCTCACAGTTTCTAGAGTTTGAGGCCCATGTCTCTCTACCCCTCCCCTGCTCACCCTGTCTCTCTCTCTCAAAATAAATAAATAAAAATGAATGAAAGAAAGAAAGAGAGAGAGAAATATGGCATCCTATTATCTTGGAAGCTCATTAATCCCTTTCTGGTGCTACCTTTCTTCCTCACTCCTCTTTTCCAAAGAGGTGCCACCATCTCAATTTTTCTATACATCATTTCATTCCTTTCAATATCACAAACAAGCACTTACCTAAATGTGAAGATTTTCACCTTTTCCATATACTTTTCAGTGTTACATACATGAAATCATACTTTTATAACTTGTTTTGTGTTTGTTCAACCCCATGATTTTTACTCATCATTTTCATTTTGAATTTTATCAATATTCATGTAGCTAACTGTAATTCATTCACAAATAAAATATGAGATTATGGACCTTTTGTATTAGGGTCTCCAGAATACTAATAAAAAGTTTAAGGGCACCTCGGTGGCTCAGTCAGTTGAGCATCAGAAATTTAATAAGAATTATTATGTAATTTATAAATACATCTAAAATCTCTAAACCAAAGCTCAAATAAAAATAAAATATTACTGGGGCGCCCGGGTGGCTCAGATGGTTAAGCATCCGACTTTGGCTCAAGTCATGATCTCAAAGTTCGTGTGTTCGAGCCCCGTGTCGGGCTCTGTGCTGACAGGTAGCTTAGAGCCTGGAGCCTGTTTCGGGTTCTGTGTCTCCCTCTCTCTCTCTCTCTGACCCTCCCCTGTTCACGCTGTCTCTCTCTTTCTCAGAAATAAAAAACAGTTTAAAAAATCACCAAAAAATGGAACAAAATGGTCTTTAGTGATCCCTTAGTCAAATCCTGACATTTTACACACAAATCCTTGAAATCCAAAGCAACTAAATGACCAGGTCTGTTTCATAAACCACCCCAATTTAGTCACATAACCAAAACTAGACTTTCTCTATTCTGGATCATGGTTCTTTCCAATCATCAACTTGCCTCTGCTGCAGTCACCTCAGGGTAAAAACTGTGTTCTACACCTTTTCCTGCCCTTCCATTTGACCTAGTATGTAGTAGCATTCTTTACACACAGCCGAGTGAAAAGCAAATGTTTCAACATATTTGGAGTTTTGTCTCATTTAACTATGGCTAATTTTAGCTGACAGAACATCTTAATCTTAGTTGATTATTCAAAGAACATCAAAGGGAAATAGCATTTACATCAGGAATGCACTTGAATTCATCTTCTGTGGAAATGTATGACCTAAATATATGCCTCCTCCTTGAATGCCTTCAGTATATTCATCACTTAGCAGCACCTTTATGGATGATAGAGACGAGAGTCCCATGAGGCAAATGGCTTTTTCAGGATAGCAGTTATAAAGATATGCTACCTTTAAAAGACAAAGTACAAAGGAGGAAAAGAAATTGATATATTTATGAGCTCTCAGAGGTGGAAGAAAATAACTTGGTAATGATAGTATAATAAGGTATTAGTGTGTGCACTTTGCTCACTCAGTTCTAACCAACTAAGGAACAGCTACAAAAATGATAATTATATGCATAACTGGTATGGAATGTTATTAAACCTGGCATTTTAAAAGTGTTCTTTCATTCCTCTGAAAAGCACAGGTAAATGAAAAGGGATGTGAGACTTCTCACGGAGCTAAATAAAGTCAGACAAGAGTTAGATGACTCATTTAACATATTGAGGAAAATGACATGACAGAATGCATTTCTAATCTGTGTGACATAAAGGGAAAGAGAACTGTTTTGGGTGATGTTCAGTGGTTTCCACATTCATGTCAGAAGGAAATTTTGTAATTAATTCACAACCCAGAATTAACTTTTCAGTCGAGCTATGACCTGGAACAGAAAGCATGGTATCCCTTCCATGGTGCTCCATCTGCCACCATGCATGAAATCTCAAAGGAAAAATGCTGACCTTTGCTTAAGGATAACATGGATTTCAAGACTTATTATGTGGAAATAAATTACAATTAAGCACATTGCTATGTCAACATCTTTATAATATTTTACAAAGAATCAGATTATCACTACCAAGTCTCTCCTCCCCCTCCTTTTTAACTGAATACACTTTTTATATCACCCAATGTGCTTCTTTCCTTCTATATGCCAGGTACTGTGCTAGACTTCACTAGACATCAGGGATATGCCATAAGCAGAGCAGATATATTCCTGACATTAAATAGACATTAAATGAATACTGAATAGCTTCATTTGCCCTTGAGGAGAAAAAGCCATGTATTTTTGGAAAGGAATAAATCTAGAAAAAATAAGAGGTTACCAAACTGGTACTGTGTTTTTTTTATTTCAGGTTTTATCTTATTCTCCTGCAAGATCAAGAGAAATAAATGAGTTTGGTATCAGTCACCAGAGCATGAAGTAATTTAATTTGAAGGTAAGAACAGGGACTTTATTTTGTTTATCACTATATCCCCTATGCATAGCAAAAACTTGGTACACAGTAGATGTTGAAAAGTCTATGTTAAAAGGAGCATTTTCAGAATGATAGCATAAGGACTTCCAGAAATCTGTTTCTTTATAAAAGCAATGATGAGACTGAAAAAAAAATGGTGAATATTGAATTTTTCTGAACTATGGAAATTACCTAAAGGCTTACAACAATCCCAAGAGTGCTTACTCTAGAAAAATGCCTAAATCTCACTAAGAACACATTTTGTAGAGTTTTAAATTACACTGTTCTCATTTCTCTCTCCCCAGCTACACAGAACCTTGAAAAGCAGCAGCCTTCGAATCACAATAGGTATGAAAAATAGCATTCTAGCAACAAATGGAGGGGTCAGAATGTACTGAGCCCTCTCCCCTAAAAAAAAATCCCATCCAAAGAAAATTACTTGACCTGTCTGGAAAATTACTGGAAAAGTCCCATTCATAGGGCTTATCTTTGTTTGACCTGACACAAGAGGATGAGGAAAATATAGTCCTCCAGGAATTGTGGAAAACAATCAGTGGGAATTGTTTCCCATCACAGCTGCCTGAGGCAGCAATATCAGTTGAGGTCAGCAAGAGGCTTGCAAAAAACAAAACAAAACAAAACAAACAAAAACAAAAACAAAAAAACTTCAAAGGGGTATCTGAGAAATGAGATGTTCAAGTTTTGAAAAGTTTGAACACTTTTGTGAAAATATAGGAGATCATGTTTATGTGCAGAGTAGGACAGATGCCTGAGAAAGACCTGAAAATGTTGTAAGCCCTGACCACCGGCTGACATTGATGCTCTGTGCAAGTAAGTTATGGAAGCTAAGGCAGAGCTGGCCAGTATACCTGATTTCAGATCTTCTTGATTTTCACAGATTTGATGAATGGTACCAGCTTATGCTTTAGCTTGTTCCTTGTGAAGCAGCTTTTTTTTGACTCCAGCAAGAAACTCAAGTGGGTGTTTCCTATCTACTCAGTCCTCAAGTGTCCACAGCAGTTGTAGAACCTGGCAACTCCCTCTTAATCAACCACACCACCTTAGAGCACTTAGTTGTGCCTTTTTGGCACACAATGGGACACCTATGATATCTGCTGTTGCAACCTGGACATTGAGCACCCTACCTACACCAACCTTAAAGAGCCCACCAGGCAGACGGTGTCCTCTATCACTGTCATCCTTCATTCTGATGAATGTGGATCCTAGGGAGTTCCAGATCAAGTTGACATACTATTCCCACATCCTCTTTCCCATGGTGATCTATTTACTCACTCTCTCAGCTGAGAAGACCTACCATGAGCAGCTCTCAGAAGCAGTAAAGCATGCGCTAAGACAAACATATAAACACTTTTGGCAAAAGGTGAAAGACTTAAACAGTTCAATCCATTTAAGAAAACCCCTCTCCAATCATTAGGGAACATGAAGTTATCAGAGACGATGGGGTCCACACATAACAAAAAGGACAACGTTTAGGAAATTAGTCCCCTCACTAATTAGAAACTCACTAAGCAAACAAAGAATAACAATAATTAGCATCAATGAGAAAACTCTAGAATTCTGTTGTTTTAAATGTCCAGCATTCAAATACAGCATAATTATGAAACACACAAAAGAAAAAAAAAAGGAAAATGTCGCCTCTATGATAGGGAAAAAAAAGCAGTCAATAGAAAGTGTACCCGAGAAAACCCAGATGTGTACTTGACAAAGACTTTTAGTCAGTTATTACAAATAGATTCAAAACTAAATGTATTACAACTATATTTAAAACTCAATAAACAGTAAAAATAAAAAGTTCATAAAAGAAACTTGAGCAAAAGTAAAAACAATCTATAAAATGAAAAATAGGTCAGTTGAGATTATCTAGTCTAAAAAAACCAAAAGGAAAAAGAATGAAGAAAAATTATCAGAGTCCAAAAGATCAGTGATGTACCATCAAGCATACTAACATATGCATAGAGAGAATTCCAGAATAAAAGAAGAGGAGAAAGTGGACAGTAAGATTATTGAAGATACAGTGGCCAAAACTTCCCAAATTTGGTGCAAATTAATCTACCCATTCAAGAAGTTCTATGAACTCTAATTAGTATAAACTTCGATTCAAACCTAAGCATGTGATATTTAAGCATACTTAAAATATCAAAAGACAAGGACAGAAAGAGAATCCTGAAAGCAGCAAAAGAAATCCGACTCCACACGTAAAAGGGAAACTCAATAATATTAGTACCTGTTTGAAGACACAAAGAGGTTAAAAGCTAAAGGATGAAAAAAGGTATTTCCTGTTAATAGTAACCAGAAGAGAGCTAGGTACTAGTAACACACAAGATAGACTTAAAGACAAAAAGTTTTCCTAGCAATAATTAAAAAAAAACATTTTATAATGGTAAAAGTTAGCAATCTATCAGGAACATGACAATTATAAAAATGTGCTTTATCTTTTTATAAAATTTAATGCCCTTTTAATAATAGAACCACAAAATACATGAAATAAAAACTGACCAATTTGAAGGGAGAAATAGAAAATTAAACAGTAGTCGTTGGAGGCTTCAAAACTCTACTCTCCATAATGAAAGGAACTAGGCAGAAGAAAAACATGGAAACAGAACACTTCTGTATCACAGTCCATCTACACACACACACACACACACACACACACACTACACATTTTTCTCCAGTACACATGGAGATAATAATGTCCTCCATATAAGTCATAAAACAAATCTAAATTAAAAAGATTTAAGTCAAGAATAGTATATTCTCCAAACCACATAGTAATCAAAATAAAATCATTAATAGAAGGAATGTGAAAAATTTACTCGTGTTTGTAAATTAAAAACGCATCCTTAAGTAACAAATGGGTCAAAGAATAATAAGAAAAAATAGAAAATACTTTGAGATGAATTAAAATAAAAATACAACATACCAGCACTAACATTATTAGTGGTTGCTGCTAACTCAACGCTTCCATTCGTATCTATAAATATGTACATCAAAAGAGATGTCAGGGCGAGGGGATGGGCAAAGTGGATGATGCAGAGTGGAAGATACAAGCTTCTAGTTATGCAGTCACAGTGATAAAAGGTGCAGCACAGGAAATATATTTAAGAATATTGTAAGAAAGCTGTATGTTAAATGATGGTAGCCACACTTGTGGTGAGCATAACATAAGATACAGACTTGTTGAATCACTATGTTGTATCCCTGAAACTGAGATAGCATTGTGTGACGACTATGTTTTGATTTTAAATAAAAGCCAAATCAGGACACCTGGATTGCCCAGTTGGTTAAGCGTCTGATTCTTGGTTTCATCTCAGGTCAAGATCTCACGGTTTCTGAGTTTGAGCACAACATGGGCTCCACTCACAGCATGGAGCATGGTTGGCTCTCTCTTCCTCTCTCTCTACCCTCCCCCACTGGTTCTCTCTCTCTCAAAATAAATAAATAAACTTAGATAGACAGATAGATAGATAAAGCCAAATCACTAACCTAAACTTCCATGTTAAAAAAGAAGAGAAAAATCCCAAAGCAAGTAGAAAGAAAGAAAAAATTAACATTAAGCAAAAACAATTGAAACAAAAAACAGAAAAGCCAATGGGGACAATAAATGAAATCAAAAGTTAATTATCATACATGATGTCAAAATGCACTACAAAGTTATAATAATCAAGACACTGTAGTATTGATGTATGGTTAGACATAACATACAGACCAATGGGATAGAAATCAGAGTCCATAATCCCTACATTTATGCTTACATGATTCTCAACAAGTTTGCCAAGTCAAGTAAATTGAAAAAAGAATGGTCTTGTCAACAAATGATGTTGGGACAAGGGGATACTCACATGTAAAAAAAGGAAGGTGAATCTTTACCTGTGTCACATCATATATCAACATGAACTCAAAATGGTTTATCAACCTAAATATAGGAGCTAAAACTATAGAAAATCTATTCAAAGACATTGGGTTCAGTCTTTTGACTGTGAGTGATTTTCAGAGACATATTTATTTTCATCTTGTTAAATTTGCATCTACTTACTCAAGACATCATGCTCATTAGTGATAGAATTGAAGGTAAAAACTCAAAAGCTTAAATTCCTTCAATGAGAGCCCATTGCCTTCAAAAAAAACCAAAAAACGAAAACAGCAAAATTTACCTACTATTATTAGAAGCAAAACATACTTAATATAAAGCATCAGTGTTTATATTCAAAGCACTTCATGCAGTTTGATTTTTAAGAAAAACAAATTCTGTCATTGTTTATAGTTATCGTTACCATTTTTATTTGAAAACTGATGTCTCATCTGTATTATTCCTTTCCTTTACACACTGTTTCCTACTATGCTCAATTTCTGACTGTTCTTCCTTCATGCTACGCTAAGAGTTTGTATGTGTGATTCTCTACCTAGAGTTAGCCTTCTGTCTTCAACTGCAGAAATATTATTTATACTTTTTGATGTACCTTATGGGCTACCTCTACAGGAAGTATTTATTTCCTGTTCCTTAGACAGCTGGTCACACCCTGCTGTCTACTTCCAGAACACTTTCTGTAGCACTGATTGTCCACTGTATTAGAATTGCTTATTTATTTTTCTCCTCTACCAAACAATGAGTATTTGAAGAGAATGGCTTGTGAATAACACTTTTTACCTGTCAGTGCCTAGAATGACCTTTTGTTGGGAAAAAAAACAATAAAACATATTTACTCAATTTAGTAAAAAAGAATGCAGGATTTAAAAAAGCTATTTCCTAATACATGGGTATCTCAGATTGCATGCGTTAGCATTGGAGGAGAATCCAAGGACAGAGTTTGTTTCATACAAAGCTACATAAATAGAACACTGTGTACTAAATCATAAGAATACATATATGTATTTACCTTAAATTGAATGATGACACAGTTCAGAAGCAAAGCCTTTACTAATAAAATATTTTCAGTTTTTTTCCATTAGTTATTATTGGAATGTCCATCAACGTTAAGTTACAAAGATTAAAATATAAGAATATTTCTCTCAGCCATAAAAAGGAATGAAATTTTGATTTACACACAATGATTGGATCTTGAGACTGTAATTCTAAGTGAAATAAGCCCAAAATAGAATGTCATATATTCTCTTATTCCGGACACATGAAGTACCCAGAAAAGGCAAATTTGTAGAGACAGAAAGTAAGAGAGAGGTTACCAGGAGTTGGGACAAAGTGGAAGGAGAGAGCTGTTGTTTAATAAGCACAGATTTTTTGTTGGGGTGAGGAAAATGGTTTGTATACAAATAATAGTAGTGTAGTTACACCACACCCTGAGTGTCTTTAATGCCAATGAATTCTATACTTGTGAGTAGTAAAATGATAGTAATTTATGTATATTACATGATAAAATGTAAAAAAAAAACATGATAAAAAAGGACATTAAATAAAACAATATGGGTAAAATAAGAAATTAAAATATCATTTATAATCCCTTCATGAAAAACTAACTACAGCAACATTTTGATATAAAATCTTTCTTTCTGCACAATTATAGGTTTGTTTGGGTTTTTTTGATAATCGAGTTTTGTATTTTTAAGTGACCAAATCTAGTTAATGTTTTATCTATTTCCAGGAGAGAGAGAGAGACAGCGTGAGCAGGGGAGGGTCAGAGAGAGAGGGAGTCACAGACTGAAACAGGCTCCAGGCTCTGAGCTGGCAGTCAGCACAGAGCCCGACGCGGGGCTCGAACCCACGAACCGCGAGATCATGACCTAAGCGAAAGTCGGACGCTTAACCGACTAAGCCACCCAGGCGCCTCAATTATAGTTTTAATAAAAATGAAAACATAACCTGTATATGAATTTTTATTAAACAATAAACATATTTCCATGTCATTAAAAACTTAAGGCATGGGGTGCCTGTGTGGCTTAGTCGGTGAAGCGTCGGACTTTCGCTTAGGTCATGATCTCGCGGTTCGTGGGTTCGAGCCCCGCGTCGGGCTCTGTGCTGACTGCCAGCTCAGAGCCTGGAGCCTGTTTCAGTCTGTGACTCCCTCTGTCTCTGACCCTCCCCTGCTCACGCTGTCTCTCTCTCTCTCTCTTTCCTAGAAATAAATAAAAACATTAAAAAAAAAAAAACTTAAGGCTAACTAGTGACACATTCAGATAAGATGTATTAGCAGACCTGCATGATAGGAAATGTTAAAAGAATAAAAACTTGGAGCTACACAAAGAAATAAAGAGTAAATATAAATATGTAGTTAATAGGAAAGACTTTCCCTCTCATTTTTAATTTTCTTTAACTTGAAAACTCATTTTCAATAATTAAAACTAAAAATATAGAAATGTATATTACCCAATTCAAAAAAGATTATTTTCTATAGATTTTTGCTACTTAACCTTTTATTTGTTATTCATGTTAGACATGTTATGAGAAACTTACTGGAAAGGTGAAAAGTCTAACAGAGAAGTTGCTCTTTCTGAATTAGGATGGATTAAGAAGAAATTGAAAAATGTGTCAAATCAATTCAATGAAAACCAAAATTCACTTAAACATTTTGCACATACATTTTATGACATTATTATATTGGAAAAATCTTCACACCTACAAAATAAGATTTCCGTTTCTTAAAAAAAAGATGAACCCAAGCTTCCTTTATAGACACACAAATATGTGCAAGTGCAAATATGCACATGCACACACACACATATACCCAAGTAACATTATGAGAGAACATGTGTGATTCAGAGTAAAAAGAAGGATAAAGAATTTCAACTCATCAGGGTCCAGAAAGCTCTCTGCTTGACACAAAGAATAAGCCTGTTTTAAATTGTAGGTAATTTCCACCCTCCTCATGGTAGAGACCAGATGGCTATATGAGGTACAGTGTATTAAACTAACACACATGGGAGAAGTTGCCAAATACATCCAACTAGAACTAAATGGGATATTGTTGCATTGTACAACAAAATTCAACATGCCTCTTCACGGTTTCAGCCAAAAAAATCCCTGTTAATTTACTTCTGTAACAAAGACTGGCAACCCTCCCTGGTAGTGATTTAGAATGTTACCCATAAATCTCTTTGCTTTCAATGGTACCTGGCAGGTCTGAGACTCTTTATACTTTGATTTCAGTGGTGATTCACATTATCAATCACATGGTACTTGATTGAAAAATGAAGACGTTGTAACTTTATTCCTTTGTTTTACTGTGAAGAGGATGGCAAGGTTTTACATAGTCTGTAATTTGGAAAAGAATCAACCTCACGGGCTAGTATTCAGCCAAAAAGAAAACATGATTAGCATTATCCAAACTAAACAAAATCCTTATGCTAATACCTAATCACGTAGGAAATGTTCCCAGCCACTGTGCAGTAAGTTTTTCAAAGGATTGGGCCCCAAAATAAATCCCTTGAGTTCCTATTTACTTACATTATTCTAGTATGCTCCTCCAACTAAAACCTAAAATACCCACACAAAATCACTTGACCTAAAGAACATAATGCTAATTATCTTTCTCTTCAAAGACTGGGACCAGGATAATACTCTAGAATCTCCTGGGAAGTCATCAAGCAATTGAGTCGTCTGTCCTTTGTCATCCAAATCAAGAAGGAATCACACATCTAACACATACCTTTAAAAAATGCATTCCATTTTATAAATATTTGAAGGTTGACAATTCAACATGTTACAATTTCAATTATGCGAACAAAAGCAAGGAAACCCTATGGATATTCCTGTAGGCTTCCATCGGTAACAAAATGAAATAGGAGATCTTAAATACCTCTATCTCACTTTTTCAAAATAATTAGGAAACCAAGCTTGCCCTAAGTAAATCTGAAAATTTTCTTTCCTGACCAAAACAAAAAATGTTAGAACTACGTGGGAGGCAGAGGGGATTTTTCTATGGAATATGTAGTAAGATTAGCTTAGTATTCCTACTTGTAAAAATCTAGGTCGTGGAATCTCAGATGTAATGAAGCAGAAAAATGGCTAGAAAGGCAATGAAGAGATAACAAAACTAAAATCTTCATCAGAATGGCAAAAGAGCATTCCTTCCTCCTGCGGAAGGAAAAGCCGAGTAGCATGTCTCATATTACACATTTACCTAGCCAGTATTATGTCACCATCACTCAGACACTGTCAGATTCTGTATTCTTCCTGCTGCTCGTGTACCTTTCCAAGATAATGATTTAATCCAGTACCTAAACCTATACTCAGTCATACAAAATTAGTCTATCTTGCCTTTCCTCAAATTCAATTTAAGAAATAAACCCCCATAGACTTCTCTCCAATTCTCTTCCTTTGTCTCATAAAATTTTGTCACCAATTATATTTCTGTCACTGAAAAAAGATTACTGACATTTTTCTATAACACTCATTAAACCTTCTGTGAGTTTTCCATAGTTTTACTTAGAAAATTTAAAAACTTACCAATAGTGATCTTACTTCTAGTTATAGAACTATTTTTTCTGGATAACTATTTAGTGTAATTGAACCCATAGAGAGAGAAATGGAAGCCTGGTACTTCAAAAGAAAATGTCAAATCAATTACCTTTTGGAGATGTGTTATTTAAATAATTATGCAATATTGCACTACAGCTTTATTTCCTGTTCTGATAGTGATTTTCTTTGATTTATCATGGTTCTTTTTTATTGGCTGATAATTTCACTAGAATTCTAAGAGTATGTATCTTCTTAATCATACATACTATCTATTATGTAGAATCTTCTTTCTTCATGGAAATGTCCTTCATTCATTGCTCTAGCTTTGGTTTCAACCTGGATCTTGCTATCATGTGTCTATGTCCTAGGATATTTAATGTTAGTATTTTCAACAGTACCTAGGAAATAAGGTGTTTTCTTACGAAATTCATGTCACGTTCTGAAGGAGGCCTATTTCTCTCATGTGGGAGAGAACTTCCAAACGATCTTATCTCATCTTACTCACAGCTTCTGTCTTTTCATACAAGAATACCATTGCTAGCCAATAGTTTTCTTAGGTAATGCTCCAAGTAGCTCAAAATCCATTCCCTTCTATCTTGTGCTCTTCTTGTACAGAAGACTCATGTATTACTATATGCCTGTGTGTGGTGTGTATAAATTAGGATTCTAAATCCCACTTCTGGCAAGGACACCTTATCAGTATCTACACATGAGACCTGCCAAGTTACTAATGAGGTCCACTGCATTATATCAGTGTTGACATACTAGAGGTGTACAGTTCGCAGGTATTGGAAACCTTATCCAAAAGGGTCATGGATACAGAATGAGTAGGTATACTAATAATGTCTATGAATCTCTGGCTAGAAGCCCTGGATCCTGCTCTTCTGGGAGCTCTAATATTGGATTCAGTCCACAGTGATGGCTTAGACATCTGTTAGGGAGAAAAAACATTAGTATTAAAACAACTAATGGACCATTGCAAACATCCTTTATAGGGGTTAAAGCATTAAGGTCTTCATTCTGTATTCTTCCTTTTTGGGGAAAATGGGTGTAGTGGAAGCATGCAGAATAATGCTTGTTTTATTAAATGACTAATCTATGTCTTGCCAAGGCCACTATGTACAGATGAGAGAGGGGTGATTTATTTTTTGGTGTCCTCTGCCTTGGACAGAGTTTCGCTGATTTCCTCCTCCTTGGACTTGAGCTGCTCTTCTTTGCCTGCATGCTTTCTTGGTTTGAGCTCTATGGGTCTCCATCTGGTCAGCCAGGAATTTCTTGTGGTCCTTTTCTGCCTTCAGCTTGTGGGTGAGTTCAAGATAATCTGCTGGTTTCTAAACACATTTTCTCCTTTATCTTCAGGTACAAACTGTGCTAAGCTGGTGATCAATCTTAGGTTCACATTGCAGGCATGCCTCCTTTCATTGTGCTTTGCTTTTTTGGGCTTCACGGATACTGTGCCTTTTTACAGATTGAAGGTCTTTGGCCACCCTGCACTGAGAAAGTCTACTGGAACCATTTTTCCAACAGCATCTTCTTACTTTGCGTCTCTGTGTCACATTTTGGTGATTCTCACAGTATTTCAAACTTTTGCATTATTGTAATGATAATATGTGATTAGTGATTACAACTTGCTGAAAACTCTAATTATGGTTAGCATCTTTTAGCCAGGAAATATTTAATTAAAATATGTACGTTCTTAGAGACATAATGCTATTGCATACTTTTTTTTAAAATGTTTTATTTATTTCTAGGAGAGAGAGAGAAACAGCGTGAGCAGGGGAGGGTCAGAGAGAGAGGGAGATACAGACTCTGAAATAGGCTCCAGGCTCTGAGCCAGCAGTCAGCACAGAGCCCGACGCGGGGCTCGAACCCACGAACCGCGAGATCATGACCTAAGCGAAAGTCGGACGCTTAACCCACTAAGCCACCCAGGCGCCCCAGCGCTATTGCATACTTAACAGACTACAGTATAGTGTAGGTCTTCAAAGCAGCAAAATTCTATCCTTTACATCCAGATTACTTTTAAAGGCATTCTAGCACTGGCATAGCATTTGCTTACCCATGACCATATATGCCTGCCCTTCTAGCAGGCCAAAGAGACTGAAATGGACAGTCACAAACTTGCAGATGATCAGCCAGTCTTCTATCATCACCTGAAACTGCTGATAGAGTTGGCATTGGCAATTTTATTGGTCTTACTTGGATTACCCATTACTAAACTAAATGTACCATGATTCACTTAGACATCCCTTGTGTTGGTTAACTTTATGTGTCAATTTGTCTGGGGAACGGTGACTAGATATTTTGTCAAACATTAGTCTGTACATTTCTTTCAAGTTTCTTTGGGTGAGATTAACATTTAAATCCGCAAATTTTGGGGCCCCCGGGTGGCTCAGTTGGTTCAGTGTCTGATCCTGATTTTGGCTCAGGTCATGATTCCAGGGTCATGGGATCAAGCCCTGTGTCAGACTTCACATTGAGCATGGAGTTTGCTTAAGATTCTCTCAACTCCAACTCTGCCTCTCCCCCACTGATGCACTTTCTCACTCACTCTCTCGCTCTCTCTCACTTTCAAAAAAATCTGAGAATTTTGAGTAAAACAGATTGTTCTCTATAATGTGGGTGGCCCTCACCTAATCAGTTGAAGGCCTTACTAGAATGAAGACTGACCTCTTTGAAGCAAGAGGAATTCAGCCAAAAGACTGTCTTTGTTCTTGAATTGAAAGCCTGATGGACTACCACATCAGATATTAGCCTCACGTATCCTTAACAATTATATAAATCATTTCTTTAATCAATTCTTCCTCCGTCTGTGTGTGTGTGTGTCTCTCTCTCTATATATACACATATACACATTCACATGGTTTATATATTATTATAAATATATATGTGTATGTATATAATATACAAAATATATGTATTATATTACATACATATTTTACATATGCACATGATACATAATTATGTAAATACATGCATGTAACATTATATTAGATATATGTCACATAAATTATAATATATTAAACATATATTAACACATTAACAAATAATTATATTTTGCATATATATACATAGATATATAATATTCTGTTTTTGTATGTATATGTATGCATATGTACCCATCCTATTTGTTATGTTTCTCTGGAGAACCTTGTCTAATACAACCTTCTTCAAGAACTAACAGGCCTCTCTCTGCCTCAAGTGTTTTGCTTTCCTTCGCATACAAAATAAAGCAATATAGCTCTACCTCATTTATTAACACTAATGAGAACTGCTAGCTATCTGACTGGTTTTACTCAGGGGCCCAGTTGTAGTCATGACTAGACATTACAAGATGGCAAGCCAAGGTCAGGGGCACATTTTTTCCATGGACTAGGGTTCTCTATTCAAAGCTAAATGAACCCTGCCGTCATTTACCACATAATGCAACCATTTAAGCTAAATATCTATCCTATGAAACCTAGGACTTCTGCATCTTGCTGAGCCCCACAAGGTAATGATCACATGAAGCTTTGCTAGAGTGGTTTTTGTGGAAGTAGCTGAAATGAACTGACTTGCAAACTTGTACCACATATACCTCATGAAATCCAATCCCTCCACTTCCCAACCACCAGGCAGAAGCACATCCATTATCTGTAATATGTATGCTTAAAGATTTTATCTCACTCAATAACATGGTCTAATTAAATGAATTTTATCTCTCTGCTTTAAAAAGGTCTTTTTGCTTAAATCCTTGATCATGTATTTTTATGTTCTTTTTTTGAAGCTCATCTCAATGACACTATTCTTTAATCTTCAAATCCCTTGCTTCAAAATGCTCTACCTTACTGATTAGATTCCAAAGTTTCTTTCACACCATCAGTGAAATGTGTCCCACTAGGTAGCAGTCAAATAGACAAGATCATTCAAGCATTTCTCAATTAGTTAAGGAACTTTTGATGCATCTCATTTATCGTTCTCAGTGAACAAAACATCTTCGAAATATTTTCTTCGGGTCAAAGGGCACATTTAGCATAATAGCTAGCCAAATTTTTATATAATTAGATCATATGGGGATTTAGGCCTTCTACTACTTTAGTTGCATATGATATGAGTAGTGCTTGCTAAATCATGACCCACTAAGAAAGGAAAATAATTGAGAAAGTGACCTTGGCACATTAGAGGAGGGAGCATGGAGACTTTTGACAGTATAAAATAATACAATTACTAGTGGGCTAAAGTTCGGCTGAAAGAAGCTATAGCCTTATTTAATAAAAAGGAGAGGGATAGGAGTTTGCCTTTTTACATTGTTAGAGAAAGTCTTTATGCTCCATTATGTGGCACGTTCTATTTTGAATGACTTGTGAAAAATTAAAAAAGAATTATGTGAGATTCATACTGAGTGCTTTGAATCATGTATTTGGAAGCTATGTTTTCCATGATTACCAACATTTAATTTTATAGAAAACATACTGAGTCATCAAGTGAACCACAATACCAGTCCTGGGTGTAGGTTAGACTTAATGCAACTGCCAGTCACACAGTAAATTTAATACAAATATGTTTGAGTGAAGTTAGATACATCTATGTTGAAATTTCTGTTCATTTATTTACCAACTGGATGATCTTGACCTAAATATTCACCTCTCTGGGCTAGTTCTCTAATGTGCCAAGTGGGGTCAATGTGTTGGACTTTTATAAACATTGAATGGGAACAATTCAGTGTCTGGCGTACAGTAAGTATTAGGAAAGTTGAAGCCACTGTATTAGAAATTTCTGAGAATATGAGTGGTTGGGATTAGACTGAATTTCCAAGAGTGCTTTAGGTCAAACAACCCTGGAAGAATGTTCTAAAATATGAAGTGAAATCCAGGACAAGAAACCAGGCAGGGATTTTTTTTTTTTTTAATCTTTGCTGAGATTCCTCTCATCCTCCCTTCCCTGTCTTCAAAGACAACTTCTGATTTTTTAAATTCCCCTTTCTGAGAATATCAAATTTTGTATAATCATCGGTCTTAAACATTTCACTGAAATTTTTGTGAGAATTGGATATAATAGCATGTTAATATTGCAAAAATTCTTATGAAGTCTCGACAGTTCAGTTTTGTTCTCCTTACCCAGTTAGAGATTCACTATGCCTGTTGATAACGTATTTGAAAGATGGTTCTGCAGACAATTGACACTAACAACTGTCACCAGAGTAGCACTTGCCCCACATGCTAGCCAGCCATGCACAGAGACTGGGACAGAAAGTAGTCCTAGAAGATCATTTCTTTTCTCATTATCACATGTTCATTCTTTACTATCTTTTGTCTACTCATTCCCATTGAAGAATACGGCCACTTGAAACAAATATTCTGATTAAATTTGCTTTGAGCAAATTTGATTAAAACATGAGACAAAGACTATGGTGACTTGTTTCTACACGTTCCTTCTTTCATTTATCAAAAACTCACAAAGATCCAGAAAGAAAAACGTGATCTTTTTCTACTAGTCAGTCAATAAGAAAATTTAAAGCTTTTTAAATCATGACACAGAATGGACTTCGATATAAATATATAAGGAATTAGAAATCTCTTTCTACTGTAAGCTAGTACTTATACTGAAGAACACTTTGTTGGGAAAATGTGAAATACTATATAATCATTACAAGCCTCCTAGAAAAAAATACTCCTAAATTACCCAGCAACTAGAAAACAACAAAGGGTTTATTTTATATCAATAGACAAAAAAGATAAACATAATGGTATATTATTGATATTCTATATTTTTAACGTGGGGAAATTTTAATTATTGAAACATTACTTATGTTTCATTTCATTTTATTAACAGATAACATTTCTGATGAGTTGGAGCATGAGCTATTATTACAAAGCTATGAACACCCAAAAGGACTATTAAACAACAAAACAAAGGCAAGAAACTATTCTAAGATTCCAGTTTGAATCTAAAACCTAAGGCTTTCAGGAAGTGAGAAGATAAGACTTTGGCTCAAAATCCCATCATGTGGTCAATTCTTTTTTTTTTTTTTTTCAAGTTTGCATCTCTTTATTTATTTATTTATTTATTTATTTATTTATTATCATCATCATCATCATCTCTGGATCAGTTGCTTTATTTTCTTTTTCTTTTTTTTTATAAATAGTGTGGTTCTTTTTTTTTTAATTTTTTTTAATGTTTTATTTAATTCTAGGAGAGAGAGAGAGATAGCGTGAGCAGGGGAGGGTCAGAGAGAGAGGGAGACACAGAATCTGAAGCAGGCTCCAGGCTCTGAGCTGGCAGTCAGCACAGAGCCCGACGCGGGGCTCAACCCACGAACCGCGAGATCATGACCTAAGCGAAAGTCGGACGCTTAACCGACTAAGCCACCCAGGCGCCCCTAGTGTGGTTAATTCTTTAGTGACATCTACTTATTAAAAAAAAAGGCTAAATGAAACTGACTGAAGAACCATCCTGTAACCGAAAAATTAAGTGAGCTGAGAGTCAAACACAGTCAACTTATATCCAAAGCCAATGCTCAGGGTGTGACACATGTCCTTTGGTACTGAGCATTTAAGTTATCTGTTATCTGCAATTCTGTTTGCTAAAGTTAATTGGTTGAAATATGTTAAGCTTCTTTATTTCTAGCATGAAACATCATTTTAGTAAATCCTATGTCTGCACTATACATTGATTTTGCCTGAAATTCATTTGAAATTTTATATCCTAAGCAGAGTAGTCTTAGTTTGCGTGAGAACAGAAAAAAAAAATGCTCTGAAGAAATTTAACTACTACAAAGTAACTTCCTTTTTGATCTAACCTAATCCAAAGCATTCATGACTCCAAAAATTGATTTAATGATGCCTTGATTGCATTGTACCATCTCTGTTGTCACTGCTGGATGCGTCTGGCACCAACTGAGATTTGTAGAAATGAAATCAAGGCATGGTTTATGGCATGAAAATAATAAAAAAGCTCAGACCCTATAACATAACCAATGAAGTGAGAGCCTATAACTGTTAATAATACCTTCTGCCAGGAATCTGTTCCTTTGCTTTATTCTGATTTCTGCTCTCTTGGCTCACTTTCTGTTACTGTCTTTTACTTTTACTTTTACCCTTTCCTTTTTCTTTACTTCTTTTCTTGAAACTTTTTTAGTCACTAGCACTCTTTCCCTTTGCATATATCTAACTCCTACCTTTTAGTTTCTGACTCCTTTTACCTTTAATGCCTCCTCCATCTCTTTTTTTTTTCTTTTTTCTATGAACAATTTTACACATTGATTTCCCAGTTCAATTTCTGGCTTCTGTCCATTTGTCTGACTCTCATTAGCTAATAAGCCCTATTTTTTTTTTCAGTTTCCAACATATGAATCTGACATCATAATGAAGCAAGTATTAGAAGGATTGGAGAAACTAAGAGACCTGCAACCTAGTTTAGGTTATGACTTTCCACATGAAAATGGAGAAATTACTTAGCTATATCAGAAAACTGAGATCAGAAATAGCTTCCCTTCTTACTATATTGACATGAAAAATAATTTAAAAACCATTTACAATGGAAAGTTATTTCTGCTTTTCAGGAAAGCCAATTCTACTGCTAACAACCTTCCTGTAGATTGAGAGTGGGTGTGTTCTATGTCTGTGTCTACATGACAGAGAACAAATGAATGCCCATGAGCATTGCCATTTCACACAACAGGGAGCTGGATTGCACATGCAAACATATTTACTTCCTTCTGTCTTGTAATAGACAAGCCACCTGTATGAGTAAACTTTATAAGAACTTACAATTTATAATTATAATTTTAATATAAAATTTATAATTACTATTACTGTTACTAAGAATATTATATTGGAGCCTGAGTGGCTCAGTCAGTCAAGCATCTGACTCTTGATCTGGGCTCAGGTCATGATCTCAGGGTTCATAGGATCAAGCCCCATGTTGGGCCCAGTGTTGACAGTGCAGAGACTGCTTGGCATTCTCTCTCTCCCTCTCTTTCTACCCCTCCCCTGCTTGTACACTCTCTATCTCTCAAAATAAACATTTTTTAAAAAAGAATGCTATATAGGATTTGAGACACAATCAACAAACTTTTGCTTGCATCATTTCTCTTAACCTAAATAATAACCTTAGAGGGGGCATCTAGCTTCATCCTCCAATTTATAAATAAGAAAACTGAGGCTTCAAGAATGTGAGTAATTTTTTAATATACATAAAAAACCACTTCTGACTCCAAATTTTAAGATATTAGCTATTAGGATTTACTATCTCTTTAGAAAATCGCTACACACACACACACACACACCAGAGTAGGTTTAAAACATTACAAATATATCTCAACAATTTCAAATGAAATTTTCTTCTGCCTGAGCCCATGGATAGAAAGTGAGGTTTCTAGACAGTTAAATGAGGTAAGTGTTCTACATGTTACATTTAAGTGAACAATTTCCTAGGTATCTGATATCGGATCAGTAAATGAAAGTTTTTTGGATTATGTCAGTATATAGGCCTATGCATCTGCAACATCAGGTCTTCTTTTCCATTTATCACTAAAATAACATATAAAGTGTGCATGGCGGTATTCTCATTCCAAGGTGGTAAAGCGGCCTCAAGTGCAACAAGTTTATCTTCTCATGTGTTTGCAATTGTCCCTTTGAATCTTTATTGATGGAATACAAAACCTTTAATTTAAATAACGTTAGCTTGAAAAAATAAAAATAACATTCTCTTATACAGTTTATGTTTATATACGTGTGTGTGTGTGTGTGTGTGTGTGCGTGTGTATCATAGCTTTCAAATGTTTTTTCAAAGCATTGCTTGAAATGATCCTAGCCTTTAAAAGTGATAAAATCAGATGCAGAACGATTAAATGACCTGTGTGTAACTACTGTAATGATCTTGGTATTTGACAAAAACTGCTGCAACTAAATGCTGCATGCAGAAATGCTTTTTACTTTCTCATTTCTGTAATGATGATTTTTTTGTAAAAACTAATTTGATTACCAGGACACTTGAGTGACTCAGACAGTTGGGCGTCTGACTTTCGCTCAGGTCATGATCTCAGTTTGTGACTTCAAGCCCTAACTGGGCACTGTGTGGACAGCTCCATGTCTGGAGCCTGCTTCAGATTCTGTGTATCCTTCTCTCTCTGTCTCTCCACTGATTATGCTGTGTGTTTTACTCTTAAAAATAAACATTAAGGGGCACCTGGGTGGCTCAGTCGGTTAAGTGTCCCACTTCAGCTCAGGTCATGACCTCACAGTTTGTGAGTTCAAGCCCCACGTCGGCTCTGTGCTAACAGCTTGCTCAGAGTCTGGAGCCTGTTTTGGATTCTGTCTTCTTCTCTCTCTGCCCCTCCCCAACTCAGACACTGTCTCACTCTGTTTCTCAAAAAAAAAAAAAAAAAGTAAAACACAAAAAAATTTAAGAAAATTAAAAATAAACATTAAAATTTTTTTAAAAAAACAACTAAATTAATTTCAGAGTAAGTTATCTAAAATTTTCAAACAACTTATAAAATTGCATGCAATCTGTAGTCACTATTGAACTGACTTTCACAGCAAAGAAACTATGTGGAGAATATGAGTGAAAGACAATGACTTGCACATGGTGTTTGTTTGTTTGTGACAATTATGTATTAAGCCTCTTTTGCGATTATTCTTTACTTTTATTTTTTTTAAATTTTGGCTGCCTGACCATTAAAATCATATTACTACTAGAAACTCTATCCCTATCAGAGATGATTTCTGATATTGTTTTCCAAGAATTCCCAGTATTTTCTTTCAAATAGTTTTAATCATGATTTTGCATTTTATTGATTACTTAAAGTTCAAAAAAAGCATTATCTGACTTAGAAAATATTTGAATAGAATTGGTTTAAAAGAATATATCAAGACTGATTTTTTATAAATATTGGTAAGATGGAGTTTCCTTTAGGACTCAGATAAAACTGATAATTTTGCTTTTTTTAAATAATTTTTAACTTTTATTCATATTTAAGAAAGAGAGAGAGAAAGAGCAAGCAAGCAAGTAGGGGGAGGGGTAAGGGGGCAAAGAGGGAGGGAGACGGAATCCCAAGCAGGCCATTCACTGCCAGCACAAAGCCTAATGCGGGGCTCGAACTCATGAATCGAGATCATGACCCAAGCTAAAGTCAAGAGTAGGACGCTTAACCGACTGAGCCACCCAGGCACTCCAAAACTGATCATCTTGAACATCATGCTACTTAAAGTATGTCTTCACAGCACAATGAAATATTTTTTTTAAATAAAATTAGGAAAACTGCAGAGGGGGTAAAATTGTTACTATTTTCAGAGAAGTTACCTTATATACAAAAAAACCTGAAAGAATCAACTAAGAAACTGGAAGAGTTTAGTACGAGGAATTCACACACACACCAAAAAACAGCTATTAGAAAACATATGACGGGCACATGGGTGGCTGAGTAGGTTAAGCGTTGGACTTCAGTTCATGGGTTAGAACCCCAACATCAGGCTCTGTGCTGACAGTTTGGGAGCCTGGAGCCTGTTTTGGATTCTGTGCCTCCCTCTCTCTTTGCCCCATCCTGCTTATACATGCCTTCACTCTCAAAAATAAACATTAAAAAATTTGTACAGAAGAAAACATATGACAAATTTCATATACAAAAGCAGTATTAAATACCTACTAGTGAAATTCAGAAATGTCTACCTTAAAGAAAAATTTTCAAAAGACTTGAATAAATGCAAGAATTTCTGGAATAGAAAAACTCAATTTTGTATATCATAATTGAATTTCCCAAAAATTATCCCACAAAGTATAAGTCTGGTCAAAATGTTGTCTCCAAAACATAACAGGCAATTTGATATTTAATCTGAGATTAAATTTAATCTGAGACTCAGCAAATTAGTCAGCAAAGGCCTAGAGAAAGTATACCATTTGGAAGGAATTAGCCTTAATTAGTAATAAAATAGATGACTGAGTTAAAATAAGGAGAATAATGTGGCATAACACCCAGAGTTGATAGAGACAACAGTGGACCAAAACTCTAGCAGACACAAGACATCTAGAATTTCATGTATATAAAGATGTTGATTAAATTAGAAAACGAAGTAGATTTCAAAAAGCCAGCATAAAGAATTATGAAGGAGAGTAAAGCTGGATTTCCACTTCAATTCTCATCTAAAAATATTTATAAGAAATCATTGCTGTGAAATAATGTCAAAATACTAGCAGAAAAGAACTGTAGCTGTACAAAATAATTTTGGAGTCAAGAATTACCTTTGAGAAGGCACAAATCTCAAGTCACAAAAGAAAACTCTAATACTCTTACTTCAGCCAAGTTCCGTGTTATATGGGGTTTAGTTCCTAGCGACTGCTCATCATTCAGTCAGTCAGTCAGTCATTGGGTAAATAGCATGGAGCACAGAATGTGTTCCAAGTACATTTCTACACATATGAAATATGGCAATGAACAGATGAGGCAAAATCTTTTGCCCATGCTGTTTCTCAAGGAGTAGAAATAGGTAAGTAAGTTGACAGATTATGTCAGATGGTAATAAAGACTATGAAAGAAAATTAAGCAGGAAAAGAATGGTAGTAATAAAAACTTGCGAATAAATGAAGGAGAATGCAAGTATGCACTATTATCAAAGGTGTCAAGAAAAACATATTTCCATGTATTACCCATGAAATTATTCACTGGTACAATCCTTAAAACTTTTTTTATTCTTGAGAGACAGAGCATGAGTTGGGGAGGAGAATAGAGAGAGAGGAAGACACAGAATCAGAAGCAGGCTCTAGGCTCTGAGCTGTCAGCAAAGAGCCCGATGTGGGGCTCGAACCCACAAACTGAGAAATCATGACCTTAGCTGAAGTCAAACACTCAACCAGCTGAGCCAGCCAGGTGCCCCAGTACAATCTTTTTAAAAAGAAATTTAACCACATGTAAAATGTGCAAGCCCTTGACTCATTAATCTTAATTTTCCCAACAAATATATTTGGGCATAACTCACGTATATGTATACAAGCTTACTTTTATAGCATTGTTTGTGTAGGGAGAGGGGACGAACTGTAAAGAACTTTATTGTTTCTCAATAGTCAGTTAGGTAAATAAAGTTTGACCCACCCATAGAATGTACTCCTCTATACTTGTGTTAAAGAGAATAAAGCACATTTGCTATGATCATCTGGAAAACTCCTTTAAAATATAAAGCAAATGACAGAACCATTTATATTTATTATCCTTCTGGTATAAACAAAATGTATCTATGTATTTGTGTATATGCCTGAAAGAATTCTGAAAAGGATACACAACATTAATTCTGGGGAGTAGGATGGATGTTGTAAGAATGAGGTAGACTCATTTTTCTTTATTCTGCTTAAAATTTTTACTACGTGCCTTGTTATTTTCATAGGAATAAAAGATGTAAGCAGTGAGGCAAATATTGTTCGTTTTGTGCACAAAAGTTGAAATGTCCTCATGACAATATTGCATTAGATTAGTGATCAAAATAAACATTCAATTTGTCCTATGAGAATGGCTGGTACAAATAAATTATGCCAACAAATCCTCTACAGGTTCTAAATTATATTGGCTGGATGATTATAGCAATCACATTAAAAGCATAATTAGCAAATTGCTAACTCAAACTGATTTTTTTTTAAAAAAAAGGACAATGACAGACTACATTATGAACTGTCTTAGTCTGTTTTGGCTGCTGTAACAAATTATCATACTCTGGGTGGC
Source organism: Proteles cristata cristata (assembly GCA_017311185.1). Taxonomy (NCBI): domain Eukaryota; kingdom Metazoa; phylum Chordata; class Mammalia; order Carnivora; family Hyaenidae; genus Proteles; species Proteles cristata. The sequence continues at coordinate 38,318 of JAESUZ010003658.1, read as the reverse complement.
ATATAAGCAAGAGAAATTTATTTCTGCCAGTTCTGGAGGCTAGGAAATTTAATATCAAGGCACCATCAGATTCAGGTTCTGGTGAAGCACCCTCATTTGCAAGGGCTCTAACCCCAAGACCTAATCATTTCACCTCCAAATACCATCATATAGGACTTTACGATTTCAAAGAAATCTGAGAGAGGGGAGAAAACAAACTTTCCGTCTATAACACACACTGGTAACATCTTTAATTTATATGACACTTTTAGAACAGTTATACAACATATAGAACAGTTATAGGACACTGATACCTAACACGGTTGCATGTCTGGGAAATAACTTAATCTAGTATTTGTTTACGAATCCATCACATTATTATTTTCTCTAGAGATTGTTATTCACTCATGATTCCTCAGTCAGGAGCTACTATGATTATCAGGTGCTCCAAATTTTATAGGTAGATTTCCACCGTCAAAAGCTATTTGTACAGCTATTATGAAATCTTACTCTGGTATGTAGCTATTGTGGTGCTGAAAAAGCAAAGCCCCTAAAATGACAGTGGTTCACAGTATATTGTAATGCACTTGGACACAGAAGACCCATGTTCTAAAATTGTCTTGACAAAATGTATTATTTTTCCAGGGCTGTACAAGCTGATGAATAACGAGGAATTTAAGTGACTTGGAATACAACAGAGCTGACACTCTCCCTCCTAGTAATGTGACAGTGTAATAACTTATTTTACTGGAGGTAGCAATAAAGGCAGAGTGATAAAAAATAAATAAATAAAAATAAAAAGATTCTATGACAAAGCTTCAACTTTTTTGCTCCTAGAGTCTAACCAGTTTCTGATAAAGCAACATAAATTTTGTATGTTCTTCTTACTTATTCAGGAGATCTCATGAGAAGCAATTATTAAAATTTGGAGGAATGCTATAGAAAGATTATCTAATAATTTGAAGATACCTATAAATATCCCTAGATTAAAAAAAGTAAAGAGTATGTATGGAATCTTAACCTCTTATGAATGAGTCTTATTTCAAGTTAATTTTTTTCATATAAAATTTTTACCCAGACTGATCCGTCATTTCTACGGAAATTGCTCAACAAGCATGTGAACAATGATTGTTGCCATGAACTGAAACATTCCTTCTTGATAAAACACACAATGGTATTATGCAAATCCACTATAAAACAAATTCAAAATAATTTAAAGAGAGATACAAACAGTAGCCTCACATATGTCAGGAAATCAGCCCACAAAGTAAATTATGCTTGATGTAAAAATGGAACTATCTTCTGCATAATTCTTCACGCTTGCATAGCATATAGAAAGTAATTTTGGTGATAAATTCTAGTAGCTCTGTATAGACTTGCCATAGTTGGACATATGTCAGGTGCTACTTCTTGCCCAGAACTATCCCCTTTTCTCAGATCTGTAAAAGTGTCCTGTGCTTCTTTACCAATGTATATCTTTGTTGCTTATATACTTAAATGTTCCTAATAATAATTTCTTACTAAAAACCATTTAGATATCATGATACAATGAGATATACAGGGTGTTGTACCCACCCCCTTTAGCATGATGCATGCTGGGGCCAAGAATCCTAGGAAAGAGGAAAACCTGGGCCTGCAAAAGCCTTTTCCACCAAAAGCCTGTAGGGTGGGGACCTGGGAAACCCCAAACATAAGGCCAGAGTGTGACCATTTCAAGCAAGGTCTAGGGAGATGTTCTAAGAGGCTGGGCTGGTAGGGAATATAATCTGACTAAAGGAACAGAATAGGGGAGCCTGTGTGGCTCCATCAGTTAAGCGTCAAACCCTTGGTTTCAGCTCAGGTCCGGTGTTTGGTTCTGAATTCACAGTCCAGAGCCTGCTTGGGATTCTCTCTGCCCATACCCTGCTCATGCTCTTCCTCTCCCTGTCTCTCTCAAAATAAAGAAATAAACTTTAAAAATTTTTTTTAAAAAAAAGGAACAGAATTAAGTGAACAGGCAGACTCCAATATCTAGTAATATTGGCCTTTATATAACATGTCATCAGCCTGTCACCAGAGGTTCAGAATGTAGTAACCCACCCTTCCAAGGAAAGAAATTTACCAGCATTCAGGAGAGTCTGAGATTATCAAAAAAGTACAATGCAATCCAACAAAAACTGTCAGTGTTGATTGGAAAGTGAGGTATTTATCTAGCTAAGTGAAAAGACTCCATCGGAGTTTTGAGGTCAGGTACCACCTATAACTCTTCAGCTCAGCAGAATCAACATGGAGAGAAGGATTGCTTAACTGGGGCTACTGACGACTCGAGAAAACATGAACCCTATCAGACACCGGATCTGGTTACCGCACAGCGTGCTCCCAGGTCCTATCACAGGGTGGGGCAGATAGCGCAGATATATCTTCTGCTCGGAGCAGAATCAATTTTCCCACCTTATCATGTGACCAAATATATTTTGTGGCACACATTAGGCTTTAGTGTCCTTCAGTGAAAAATCAATCTGCATGCCTTGTCCCCCTTTCAAGTCTGTTGCATTTTGAGGCAAAAACTTTCAATTATCATTAAACTATGTGTATATGCCCAATGGTGCTTCACAAAATAAATTTAATAAATGTTTATTAAGTTATTACTTTTCAACCTTACACTATCAAGAAACAAGTCATATTTAACCCAGTCTGATACACATGACACAGCCAATTCATTTCTGATCATAATTCTGGAATGCATTGTTATTTTAATAACATGAATACCAAAAGGAAGAAAAGACTCAATAACCCTAAGATTTTCAGTTTTACTTGAATGTTGAGTTGGAATATTAACCCACATACTAACTGAACAACATTTTATTTTACATTTTATTTTAGGAGGCTTCATGCCAGGATGGAGCCCAATGAGAGCCTCAAACCATGACCCTGATCTGAAGACCTCAGCTGAGATGAAGAGTCAGACACTTAACCACCTGAGCCACTCAGGCACTCCCACTACACAACATTTTAATTTAGGATCATCTCAGCCCTTTCCTGCTGCCATTGCATTAATGTTTTCATTGGCAAATACTAAGAGTGACTGGTAGTTAAGTAATTGAAGAATGGATTTAATACAGCAGTTGAATTTAGGAGTCATTTCTAAGCAAATCAATATTCACAGAAAATAGAGACAGGTGCACTTATCTGGAGTCACTGCACAGCAAACAAAATCCTCCTTCTGTTTTAGGGAATTCCATCAAAACAAATATTATTCCTTCAAGATGCAGAAAATATTACCAGTCCTCAGAGGTTAGTTGAAGAGACATCATAAAGGGTGGTAAATTCCAGATTTTTTTTTTTACTGCTTATGTTTCTACATCTATTTGCCATGTTTTTGTGAGTTTTGATTTTCTTTCGAGTGTTTATTTTTCTCAGCGGAGAAGAGATCTTCCTGGACCTTTAAAAATGATTTAATTCTTAATACCGAAAGATCAGCAGTCTTGAGCAGTTCTGCAACACAAACCATAGCATATGGGTCAAGATTGGAAGTGCTGCAGTGAAAAATCAAAATTCTGGAGATATACTATTTGGCATGGAGGAATGCTATAAAATGAAGATCGCTGTAAATAATGAGTTCTCAATTGTCCATTTCACTCTCTCAGGTATAGGTTGTTCCTTTTAGAAATAAAGAATGTTTTGGCAAGCTAAACAATAAGAAATCTGTGATTTTACAATGGTAATAAACTGAAACGTATACTGTTAATATCCAGATTTAACAGCTAGGACAGTAATGAGAATTGCCTCTGTCATCTTGGAACACACTTTAAATAAAAATATGAGGTCATTTGGGACATATAAATTCTAGGAGGTCATGCATATTGACTAAAAAGCATCGGTCTGAACCATAGACAGACTGCCTTGGTTATGTGAGAATTGAAGCCATCTGAACATCTTTAAAAGAGCAGACCAATTCCCAGTCTTAAATAACTTCCAAGGCAATTCCTGGTCAACACAACATAAAAAAAAGAATTTGATGGGGATGTACCATGGATGTATTGTTCAGCAGCACTGTGGATAAGAGAGTGTTATTTAATAATCAACGCATTCATCACTCCAGGGTGGAAAAGGGTCTGACTTTTTCACAAATAATTCCAACTGGTAATTTTATAACTTTTTCAGAAGGAAGAGGATAAAAAAAAAACTTCAAAAAAGAAATTGTTATTACATCATGAAACACAAGGACTGAATTTATTAGTGGGCACAACTGATTACAGCCCAAAGAATATTTTGTCCCTGGTAAACTGAAAATGTTCTAGTTAGGAACTGAATTTACTATTGTACAGAAGCCATACACACTTAAAGATTATATACCTCTGGTCTCTTGGTTATTTTGTGTGAAATTATTCACTCTGCCCATATCCATCTGCTTTTTCTCTACTGTATGAAGAACTGAAACATAGTCTCCCCTATTAAGAATGCCATTAAAACAAACAACAATAAAATATCATAGAATGTCTAGAAAGAGAGGTATTTGAATAAAAAAGAGAAACCCATCTTTTCAAGTTATTTTCAAGAAGGTGAACACAGAAATGAGGCAGTGGTTATAAGTTGTGAAATCAAGAGTTTTTTAAAAAATTACAAAATGACCTGAGTGATTAAATCAAGAAACAAAATTCAATGCAGAAAAATTCAAAAGATTTTTTGGAACATTATCTTTAATGATGCAAGATTGCTTGGGATTGGGAGTACAAGTGTGGAGGGGAGCCTTAGATTATGTACGGGAAGACCAATCATGCACAGTAACAGGAAGAAGAAAAAATAATGGCACAACATAAAGACAGGTAGGTAATACAGTGTAACCTATGAAGGTCTTTTGTGGCCATCCCTAAGTTTAAAAAAATAAAAATAAAAATAAACAGAAATGAAAGTCATCAGATGAGAGTGTGAATGGGGAAAAAAGAGGTTATAGAAATTTGATGAGAGAAGGCATAATGTGGGAGATCGTCTCTTCTCTAAATTATCCTCCAGAGATCTCTGTTTCCTGGTATTCACGGGCTTGTGTAAACCCTTTTCCTTAAATGTGGGTGGAGACTTATCAACACAGTTCTAACAACTAGAAAGAACATAGCAAAAGTAAGAGAATGTCCCTTGTGAGTTTAAATTATAAAAACACTAATTTTAAATCCTTTCAGCCCTGGGGCGCTTGGGTGGCTTAGTCGGTTAAGCATTCGACTTTTGCTTAGGTCACGATCTCACGGTTCGTGGGTTTGGGCCCCGCGTCGGGCTCTGTGCTGACTGCGAGCTTGGAGCCTGGAGCCTGTTTCAGTCTGTGACTCCCTCTGTCTCTGACCCTCCCCTGCTCACGCTGTCTTCTCTCTCTTTCTCTCCTAGAAATAAATAAAACATTAAAAAAAATTTTTTTTTAAATCCTTTCAGCCCTTACTCTGGGAGAAATAAGTTGCCATGCTATGAGCTGTCTTTGAAGCAGTCAACATGGCATAACAGTAATGTCTCTCATCAATGGCCACTAAGGACCTAGACCACTAACAATCATTTGAATTTAGAAATAGATCCTTTCCCAGTGAAAGCTCAGAAGCCTGCAACCATGGCCAGCATATTGTTTGTTGCTTTATGAGAGAATTCTAGCCAGAAGTATTCAGATAAAATGCACCCAGATTTTTGACCATCAGAGCTTGTGTTATCATTTAGGTTTGCTGCTTTAAGCAGTTGAGAATTAGATTATTTAGGAGTTGCACTGGTAACAGAATGATCTATAATATGAAGATAGAGGTTAGTGGCTAAGATATGGTGAAGGACAAGATCATTTAAGGAAAGAATGCGTAGAGACTGAAAGACCAGCACAGAAAAGGAGAATATTAAAACCTGTAAGATAACAGAAATAGATATAGAAAGAATGACCCAAGAATTATAATCAAGAAACTATAGAGTAGCCCAGTACTGGTAGATAATTCCAACAGTAATGGGTTGGGGGTGATTTGACCTGAAGACATAAGAATAAAATGTTTTTTCAAGAATCTGTATGATATATTCACCATCCCAAAGTGTTAAAAGATTTTACTGAATATATTAACAATTACTCAAAAATATTATCACTGGGTCATTTGGAACAAAAATATTGAGAAGTTTCTCACCTGCCCCATTTCCTCCAGGAAATCTTCCTTTAATGTACCAAGTGGATATAATTACTGTTAATATGCACCTTATACTTCCTCAATTAAAAAACTGACCACACTATGAAGTGATTAATGTGCTGTTTGTGTCCTTTCAATTGACCCTAAATATTCTTACTGCTAAGATCCTGAGTGTTATATTCCAGCCGTATTCCTAATACTACTCACTGCTTGCTTATAACTTACTGGGCGTCTCATTAATGTGGTTGAATGAGGAGGAAGAAAGTTTCTGCTGTTGCTTTTTGGTGGGTTTTTCTCTTTTCTTTTTTCTTCTTTTTTTTTTTTTTTTTTTTTGTTTGTGAACCATCTTCAAGGCATGTATCATTGAAAATCCTGTCACTATTCTAAGATCACTGTACCTATAATTTATTTGATCTTCACCAAACCCCCTTTGAGATTAGTATCACTATTGTTACCATTATTCCCCATTAAGAAACATAGAGGTAGAAATGCTTGTCCAACATCACCAGTAAGGAACCAGCAGAGCCAGGGTTCTAACCCAGGAAACCAAGCACTTGCTAAGGTAAAAATACTTGACAGTGATAAAGATTTCTATGACATGGTCCAACACACACCATTTTGAGCCCATTAGAAAACAAAGCTATTATTAATAGTAAGAGAATGGAAAAGAGATCTTAGAAACACTTCATTGATTTCAAAGTGTTTCAACTACCAGTGATGAGGATTTATATAATTCAAACAACCTCAGTGATGCATGAAGAGGTGAAATTGTGAATAAAAATATCAGTGTTTTTAGCATCATCAATCACAAAGTGAATCAGCAAGCTTGAAGAAATCATTGACAATATTTCTAAAATTGATCATTTAAACAATGTAAGGAACATAAATGAGCTGACCATGCCTAATGACATTTGATTATCCCTAAATAAAATTTTGAGGGAGATGAGGTTAAGATGAAATAAAAACTGGTTTCATTCATAATTAAATAAAAATGTTATCAAGCTAAAATATTATTTACAGAAGATTATTTCATCAAAATAAAGATTTTTAATACTATTTTAACATTTAACATTTTATTCATCCTTCAAAACTGCCAAATATGCCTTTAAATAGAAAATCTGCAATTCATCATAAAGATGTAATATAAATTCAAATTCTTATATCCTATAAATAGTGCATAATTGTCTTTTTCTCTCATCCTCACATTATCACCCAAGATTTCATGTAGACTGGAATTATTTAATGATAAGAAAATGGAATGGATTGGATTATTCAAAGTTCTCTCCCTGTTGTTCTGAGACTCCAAGAAGAATGGGAAGCACAGTTATTAGTGATTGTAGTACCATTAAGATGTCTGATAAAGCTGCACTATTGCCTTCTACTTGACAAGACCTGCATTTAAGAGATTAGAAGGAAATTATTTAAGAGGAGGTTGTTTGGGAAGACTTAACATCACTGGTAAGCATGAGAACATACGCAGGAAGAAGGTGAAGAGAGTAGACTAATCTTCAGGATCCTGGGTGCTTTGAATGGAAAATATCTAGTTATGCCATTTTTAAACTGATTTACTATAGCACTAAAATGACCAATTTATATATTTAAATTTAAGCATAAAGAGCCAAGTTACTGACAGTAAATTATAGAAATAAATTATTATGCTTATGGAATATTATCAGAATTCTAGATTATTTGGGTAAAGTATGGTACCTTACTCAAAGAACACATCAGTAAAAGAGCAAATATTAAGAAGTAGTGATGAAAGAAGTGTGTATAATATATACCTAAGAAATAGCCATATTATGTATGATAGTTGGGAAGTATTTTAATAAAGATGGCAATATTTCAATTTAGGTTCATACTACTTAAGCCTAGACACAGATAACATTTTCAGTATTGAATGGGTGATTAAAAGGTTGTGTTTCCCCAATTTATCCCTTGAAATACCTTGGTATCTTTCAGCACATTTAGTGTAACAAATAAGAATTTCCCTTTGTCATTTTTGTCTGAGAGCAATGAATAAATAATATAATAGCATGAATAACAGAAACAAGGTTTTTGGCATAAGTGTATGCATATATTTATACATGTATGTATTGTACATATATGGATGTATACACATATATATATATACATGTATATATACACACACTTGTTATAAAAGCTCTATTCATATATCCATATGGATGTAAATAAGTACGTAATTTAATGACGAAGAAGAAATGAAAAAATTGAAAGATAGATATAGGATGCAAGAACAAGTTTGGAGATATGTTACCTACATAAAAAGATGTTGAGCTTTACAATTTTATCTGGTCTGAAAGTGAGAGAACTGTGCCACAGCTCTAATAAAATTTTGGAATCATTTCCTCTAGTGGTTCACAACTAAGAACAGATTGTAGTGTGTGCTGGGGTGGCTCAGTCAGTTGAGCACCTGACTCTTGATCAGGTCATGATGTCAGGGTTGTGGAATTGAGCTCATCATCAGGCTCCATGCTGGGCATGAAGCCTGCTTAGGATTCTCCCTGTCCGTCTCTGTCCCTCCCCAAATCATGTGCTTGTGCCCTCTCTCTCTAAAATAATTAAAAAAAACAAACAGATCTTAGGGAAATTTTTTTCTATGTTCAACAGACCTGGCCCTACTCTAAACCTACCAGATCAGAATTTGCAGGGTAGGACTCAAAAAGGAGTGAGATGCACATTTCTAATGAAGAGTCTGTGATGGAACCAATTTCATCATTCATTTTACCTAAAAAAGCAAATTCTAGTTCCTAAGTATTACAAAAAACACTTAGTAATAAAATGAAAAATGTATTTTCTTCACTGTCTGAATGTTATAATTAATGTTATTATCCCATCAAATCATAATTCTGCATATTATTTTCCTAATCATTTGGAAAAATTCACAAATAACAAAAAATATCAAGGTCATATATAATATCTTCATTGGTATACAAACTATTTAAAGGATTGTAGGTGAGAGAGAGGAAATGAAGTCTTGATATAATCAGTTATTCTTATAGTAAGATTTGAAGACAGGCTCTTCTTTGGCTTAGTATTTATTTTTTCTCATTACTGCAGTCTGGATACAAGCTTTATTCTATAACTTTTCCAATTTTTTAGAACACTGCAAACCTATATATTCCTCTAAAATTAAATTCTCATGTCCTTGCCAAGATAACTTAATTACTCTATCGCTCCTTTTTGTGTATGTTTTATTGCTGTCACTCCAATGCACAGTGGTTAAAGCTAATGGCCCTGGAGTCAGTCAAATCAGCCATCATCTGCAAATTCATCAACTCATGTGAATACCTTGACCCTTGTCTGTGTTCCTCTGCATGGGAACGTAGCCATGTTCTCATTACTTGCTCCTCCGTAAACATATTAAAAAGCCATTTATTCTGTCAGGGACTACAGTATAATCATACACGAAACAGATTTCGTTCTTTGTTTTCAAAATGAATCATCAGCAAGAGATGTACTGTGAATGACACCTATTCTATTCTGTAAGGCTTCTGAAAGCCATATAGTTCCATTTGGCACCCAGCACTGTATACCTTAACGATTATCTTCTAGCTCACCACATAACCCCTACCTTTGATGCAGACTCTAGAAGGGAAGATGAAAGCAAAGACTTACAGTATCCTTTTATCTTTGGGTGAATCCAAATTGGTCTTTACAGAGTGTTCATGAAATGCATTATTTTTATCACATCATTTTCTCTATGTTTTTTAACAATGGGGAGATAATGAAAGTTTATGAGAGAAGGTTACCAAAGCTGTGCCTTTTTTTTTTTTAGGTTGGTGTGCTATTACATTCCCAAAAGTTAGCTGTGGTCCTCATTCCTGGTGACTACATTCAACAAGGAAAAGAGAGGAAAAAGTATGCTTTGGCAACCTAATTTTTATACCAATACACTTTCCTACTAAGTATTGAGTTGAAATTCTTTAATGCTAATCCCAAAAGTAATCTTTTCATAAAAAGAGCAATTAGCAGAGTCAGAAGCACTTTCTTTACATAACCCAGGAACAAAATCACATTCTGAACATCACCAGTTTTATGCATCTTATATGTGAAATAATCTAACAAGGAGATGTGGTAATTACATAAATATGTGATCTCTTATTAACTAGAGCTCATTCTGCTTTCTCTCTGGACAAAAAGTGTGTTATTTTATTTGTCAGTGACTACATTTAGCGTCCTCTTGAAAATACTGTACCTTGTACCTGTGTTTATATGAAGAGTGAAACTTTGAAGGACAGTGTACATCTGAAACAGGAAAGCAATATTTTATACTTGTTCTAGAAGTTAATGGCCTTAACCAAAATTGACTGTGCTTTCTATGATGCAAACCGCAGGTGGCTCATAAGATCTTATTCTTTTGACAACATTTTATAATGTCCGTGTTCTCAAGACTTGGGACAAGTAGACTACAAGCTAACAAAACACAATATCCAAGAATGTATTATTTTATTAACCATTTAATAATTACCTTTTTAACTTTTTTGCACAAATAACATGCCAGAAATTTCACAATGCATTTGACCCCCCTCACAAAAACTCACAACTGTATTCAGTAATTTCACTTATTCTAAGTTTTAGTATTTAGAGTACCACTGTCATCAGTTCTTTTGTGGTTCAGTGATTCCTTCTGAGCAATCTTGACATTTTTGTTAATCACAGCTGCAGTGTTAGTACAACAGTACAACAAAGCGCTAAGGTACGGTACTGAAAACAGTTACGGCACTGGCATACAGGCAGGCACGTAGACCAACAGAAGAAAAAGGAGCCCAGAATCAGCCCACACATAGACTGTCCACTGATCTTAGACAAGGTGCCAAAAATACTCTGTAAGGAAATGACAGTCTTTTCAACAAGCGGTACTGGAAAAATTAGATAATCTACGTGTAAGAGAATGAAATTTGACCCTTATACTGTACACAAGGATCAACTCAAATGAATTAAAGATTTCAACATAAAACCTGAAGGGCACCTGGGTGGCTCAGTTGGTCAAGCATCCAACTCTTGATTTCAGGTCAGGTCATGATCTCATGGTGGTGGGATCAAGCCACACTTTGGGTTCTGCACAGATAGCACAGATCCTACTTGGGAATATCTTTCTCTCTCTCTCTCTGTCCCTTGCCTGTTCATTCTGTCTTTCTCTCTCACACACACGTACAAATAAAAATGAACTTTGAAAAAATAAAGTACCTGGAACTGTAAAAATCTTAGAACAAAGGAAAAGCTTCATGACATTGGGTTTTTTGACGAATTTTTTTGGGTTATGACACCAAAAGCACAGAAACAAAAGCAAAAAGTACACAAGTGCAGCTATATCAAAGTAAAAACCTTCTCAAAGCAAGAGAAATAATGAACAGAGTGAAAGGACAATCTGCAGAATAGATGAAAAATTTCTAAACCATATATCTTACGAGATATTGTGATCAAAACTATTTAAGGAACTCCTACAAGTTAACAGGAGTCATCAAATAGCCTCATTAAAAACTGGGCAAAGGACTTTCTCCAAGAAAGACACGCAAATGACCAACACATATATTAAAAGATGTTCCACATCACTAATAATCAAGGAAATTAAAATGAAAATCACAAGGAGATATTACTTTACATCTGTTAAAATGGCTTTTAAAAAAAAAAATAGGGGCACCTGGGTGGCTCAGTCAGTTAAGCAATTGACTCTTGATTGTAGCTCAGGTCATGATCTCACAGTTCATTAGTTTGGGCCCCACAACTATTCTATGCACTGATCACAGAGCTTGCTTGGGATTCTGTCTCTCCATCACTCTCTGCTCCTTTCCTGCTCGTTCTCTCTTCTCTCTCTCTCTCTCTCTCTCTCTCTCTCTCTCTCTCTCTCTCTCTCTATCTCTATCTCTCTCAAGAATAAACAAACAAACAAAACCAGAAAAACATAGACATGTTGACTACAATGCAGAGAAACTGGAACACTTATAGAATGGGTGATGGCAATGTAGACTGGTACAGCCACTATGGAAAAAAGTAATTCCTCAAAAAATTAAAAATAGAATTACCATAAGATCCAACAAATCCACTTCTACATATATTTAAAAAACTGAGAGCATGTTCTTCCTACAATTAAAAAAATCTAGAGCAAGCAAAGTTGTAGGTTATTACATAGAGGCTTGAAGCCTATACCACTTCTTTAAAAGAAAATATGTGTATTCTAGAATATCGAGTCATTCGTGGAAAATTATATGTAAGATTTATAAGGGTTTTTACTGAACCTAAAGTCACATTTTAATTAGGACATAAGACAGGAAAGATCAAAGGACATTCTTTTAAAAACAAAACAAAAATTTAGCCAGCAAAAGCATTATATTAGTCAACTACAACCTTGTTAACATAATGTTATCTCTTATGAAGGATTAATGCATAGTCAGTCTTTGAGAATAATTTAAAATGTTCAATAATTTATGTGAAAATCAATCAAATTTGAAATGTATGTTCAAAATGCTAAATCACCTTTTCTTCTGAAACTAGTATATTAACAAATGATTTCTCAAATATTTTTGAGGATAGTAATTGTCCAAACTACATGAAAAAACAACTCTAACATATGCTTGTAATTCTTTTAGCAATTTGCCATGCTGAAATTGATTCTTTTGATGGTCATGTTTTTTCCACTGTTAACTAGGAAGTGAGAAATTGTATCTTTGTTTATTTCACAGATTGTTTTCTTTAAATATTTGCACCGATTTCCGTATCAACAAAAATTTATTTATTTTGATGTTTTATGAACATCACAATCACTATGTAGTAATTATAAATTATAATTTTATAAAACATAAATCTAAAAATATAAAATATAAAAATAACAAAAGTATTGTATTGGTTACTCTGGAATTACTAATTAGGTTACTCAAGAGTTTGGAACACTTTTGGGATATTTTTATATTCTAAATGTAAAATAGTAAATTAAAATCCAAGTTCTTCTAAAGCTATCATACAAGGAATATTTTGGTATTTGAACAAAGACATACCATTTTACATTAGGTATTTTTAATGATTTGGTTATATATTGTCATCCATTTAGTAGTATTTCAAAACCTCGAATGATACCTCAAAGAATACATATTAAGACACTTGGTGCTTTTTCAATTCTAAAAAATAATTAGTTTTCTCCCAGATCCACAGATAGTTACTTTGTTTTGGGATAATGAGGACTCTTTGAGCCTTCATCCTGAGGTGCATGTTCCTTTTGCTCAAAATGCTTTCCTCAAGAACTGGCTGATCAAATAAGCAGAAAACAAAACAAAACAAAAACACAACAGCAAACCAAAGGTATTAAAAATATGAAAAAAGACTTAAAATAATTTAATACTTTATTATCCTGAGTATATCTGAATGCAGACCTTTTTTACATACATTTTATTGTTCAATACTGCTTTGCATGAAATTAGATGTGAGACACTATCCTTTCTTCATGAAGTAATTAGTTCATTACTTCATGAACCAATTAGTTCATTGGCTCCACCCAACCCTATATCCTCCTTAGCATCATTACTCTCCAGACATTCTCTCTTGAGGCCCCACAGGGAAGAGATGAGGAACTAAAATAGTAGGTAAAAAGATACTTTGTTCTATTATTCTACTTTTTCTTTAGACATTGTGCATATATAGGCTATTTTGTTTTTTCGTTTTGTTTTGTTTTGTTTTTAGATACATTACCTTCCCTCAAATTTGGCATTTCAGTAGTGAACAGAAAGGCCCTGGAATCAAGCCTCTCTTTAGTGCCAGGAAAATACATTTGCAATCTTTGTGAATCTTTAGTAATGAGCCTTACAAAACCTGATACCCTGGGTCATTGAGGGATCCTTCCTCATGGTAATTTGATACACTATCTACGAGGCCATGAGCAAAATATATTTGAAATTCTATTAATTTTTCAATGCCTTCATTCTTTCTAAAAGTAAAAGTAGTATTTTAAAATAGCCAAACTGTGGGGCACATGGGTGGCCCCATTCACTCAGTTTGCAACTTTGGCCCAAGCCATGATCTCAGGATTCATGCATTTCAGCCCCTCATCAGGCTCTGCACTGACAGTGAGGAGTCTGTTTTGGACCCACTGTCTCCCTCTCCCCCCGCCCCACCCCCGCTCTTCCCCTGAGCATGCACGCTCTCTTTCTGTTTCTCTCTCTCTCTTTCAAAAAAAAATATATATATATTTTAAAAACATAGCCAAACCATTTGGAAACAAAGCTCAACAATAAGCATGGCATTAATTATCTGGGGTAAAAACCAACATACGACTTTGACGTACTAAAAAATAGTTTTCTTGTGTTGCACATGCTCTGGCTCAAAAGACAATCTTTAAACATAGTGATATATGATGATGATAGAATATAGTTTCTGAACACTACTAGCAACCAGACATATTGGCTCCACAGATAAAATTATTCTGGGCGTTTCATTTCCAGCGCGTTTACTTTTTGTAAGCCAGAATTATTGCTGTGTAATCAGATTCACCATTTACTTTCCAGACCTTGGTACGTCTGAGGTTTCACCAAATTAATACACATGCAAGAGAGGGGAATCTAGTTTCTCAGCAATTTGTAAGATTTTTACTTCTGAAACAAAATGACCTGTCACTCACCGACAAAGTGTTGTTCATTTTTAGCATTAAACCACAGGCTTAATAATACACAGTTTACTAAGAAATAATAATATGGTGTGTTTTCATTTAATTTTTACTTTCAGGACATCTTCATCAAAAATTTTACTTATAAATAAATACAAAAGCACAAAAAGGCATTACCAGTTCCCAAAGCATAATATTCAAATGATGGCAGGTGCTACTACTACTTTCCAATAATTAAAGTAATAACTGTAAAAACCAATGAAGCAGAGACTCGTAAAAACTTCATGGTCACTATTTTCTATATATTCCTTAAGCAACCTAAATAGTTGGGCAGGGTGTTCTGTGGCTGAGAAGTTTAAAATAATATTAATTGACCTAGAAATGTGTTTAAAAGGTGAATTAGCATGTTCTCCAGCAAAAGACACACTGTGAAATTGCTACAAGTAAAATAAGTGTAAAGTAAAATGTGACAACCTTAGAAAATAAAACAGTAAGGGAAAATGAGTTCTAATAACAAGTAATTTCTTTTTCAACCCAAGCAACTTCATTTAAAAGAGTTTATGCCCAAGAGAATTCAATCCATGTACGGTGATAATAAAAGTCTGAGATGTTAGTGAAGCATTTTAAAATACAGAAGGTAGCAATACCAAGGTACAGGTCAGGAGGTAATGAATGACTAGAACAGGTCTGTTCTAAAAACAGGCCCACACCTCAGTAAGGCAAAAATTAAATCTTTGAAATTTATGTACGTGAATTTGGGCATCTTCACCTTTCTCAACCCCAACTGAACAAAGAAAAATATTTATGGTCAGAATTAGTTGAGATGAATCATTCATAAGTAGGCACAGTCTTCTCAGACATCTCTGTGGGCGGCTGCCACCTTCACCTTTTCTGAGCACTTCTGAAGGGAATCTCTCTGGCGTGCCTGCCTGTTCGGTATTCACAACAGAACAGCCTTTGAAGAACTTGATGTATTCCCCAAAGGCTGTTTTTCGTCCTCAATCCCAAGGACCTAAACTTTCTGGCAGACATTTACTTCTATCTTCTCAGTCTACCATAATTCCCACAAGTGCACAGGGCAGTAGAAAAAGTGGTGTTTTGCTTGTTTCTCCTGTGTTTATTCAATTACATTTCAACTTTCTGCCCAAAGAAGCATTTCTCTTTCATCTGACTGAAACATTCTCTCCCCCCTTTTCCTTCACCCCCATTCCTTTGCTGACGGAGTTTTCACCCATTAATGAACAGCGCTTTACAAACCTAAAAATAACCCTGCCGATAGCAGAAAGGGCAAGACTGTTGCAGAAGCTCAGAGCAAGGAGACTTCTATTTTTTCTACCGCTTAAAAGAGCAACAGGAGACCAACTTCCTACCAGCAAGCACCCCGATTTCTTTCCTTAGCGAAGAAATCAAATTAAGCACATTTGTTTTTTCAGCTTACGGTGGGCATATGGGTGTCTCCTAGAGTATTATGGTATTAAGCAATCACAAGCTTTAATCAGCCACAGTATTCAACAATCTTGCCAGGGGGTGCTTTTTACTCCCAAGTATCAACAAATGTTGTGATTTATCCTGTATATAAAATAGCATTGCTTTTGAATAGTCCTGTTTCACACTGAGGGAATTAATCTGCCCTGAGAACTGTGTGCATTGTAGCCACAAAAACAGGAGCAAAGCCAGCAACCGCAAGAGGCTCAAACAGAAATGTGTGTCTTGTCTTGTGCAAGGAAAGGAGAGACAGGGAAAGACAAGCATGTCAAGAAAGGCTCATTAGTGAAGACAAACCAGGCAGGATCCCTGGGTACAATAGCACTTGTTTACAATTCAAGTCTCTTAATGAGAATTCAATTTACTTTCTACTTTGGTCACGTATTCAGTTACAGTTTTATTCCCCTTGAAGAATATCCAAAATGTCTTTTTATAACATAAATTTAACTACAAAGAGAATACAAAGGGTGTGCAGTATGTTCAGCAGAAAAGCAGAAGTCAAAAAGGAAGCACGTCTTACAGGCCAACCTCCCGTGGTTGGGTAAGAGCAGCCTGCTTGTACTGCAATCTTTATACACGTAGGAGAAACATGAACCTTTCCAGTCCAGGGAATTCTGGTTTTCTTTCCAGGCAGTGATGGTGACCAGTAGGCCAAACAAGACAATGGACATGCAATTATCTAACGTATACACATATTGACTCAGTATGATCATGTTGATGACATTGGCTTGATTCCTTGTTCAGGAGAACAAGTCGGCAAGTAAATCTTAATCCCTCAAATGTAGAAGTTCAAGTTACCCCTTTTATTCATATTCCTCTACATCCAATTATCCTTTTTTCTGTGACACAGAACTTTATAAATTCCACCCTAGAATGACCCACATCTCACAAAAGTGTAATTAGTAAGATGCCTGATGGCCTAATTTTTACTACATTTTCCTTCTTTTGAACGTGATTGTATTAATAGTAACACCATTACAATGAAGATTCCTTTTGACAAGATGAGTGTCTAATAAACTATGGAGAGAACAACTTTGGCTTTAACTATTTTCATATACATATTATTACTTCAGGTTCTCCTTTGTTCTCCGTCTTTGCCTGAAAAAAAAAAGTTATGTTATTATACTCTTTTTCCTGATTTCTCTTATCTAATTCTCTCACCCCTCACCACATCCCTCCCCGCCTCCTCGGCACACCTCCCGCCCCCCGGCACTGTTATATTTCTGTCTCCCTGTCAGGTCTCACTGTTGCTTCTCCAATCATGGCTGACCTGCACCATTCTTCCTCCGTTTAGCAGCCTAGTTCTCTGATGAGGGTTTTTTTCTCCCTGAATACTTTTATTATTACTGCCTTCTGACTAGTATTTTTCAATTAAAATTTTCCCAAATATCCCACACCTCACCATACTGTATAATTATCATCACTGTCCTGATAGAACTAAAATACATTTAAAATGAAGAATCAGCGTTGCAAAGGAAGAGAGCAGCTTAGGACACACAGCTTGAGGACAGGACATTTGTTGAGTACCTGTCGCCCAGCATGAGGACAGCTCCCCAGCACGCGACCAATGCCATGGACACGGTCTCACGGAAGAGTGGAGTTCTGCGCTACACACTGCAGTAGTTGCCTCCTCCCTGCCCCTAAAACCATCACAGATCAGCTGAGATTCCTGTCAATCTACAATTCGCCGGAACAGCAAAAATGCTCATTAACAAAAAAAGCGAATAGCATTATGTTTATGAATATTTAATTACCTTTTGTAGAAAATGGACTTCTATATACTAAATAGAATAATAGGGAGGATGAAAATTATAGTGGTTAAGATCGCAGGCTTCAATGTAAGGAGACCTTGGATTCAACAACAACTCTAATATTTATTCAACAAGTAACCTTAGGCAAAGGACTTCATCTTCTGAGTTTTAGTTTTGCCATCTGTAAAATGGAGATAATAATCTACCTACCTCACAGGACTATTGTTAAGGTAAGGTAGGTAACAAAGTAAAGCAAGTGATACATTATCTCACTTCATGTTTGTAATGTTCAAAAAAAAAAGTTTTTAAATGAATTAAAACCTAAAAAAACAACACAAATAATTTTTTTTAATCTAAACTAATCATTATGTTATTATCTAATGAACCTGAATCCATGTCAGCTCTGGTTATGCCTGGTTTCATGTTAATTTCTGGAACTACAGAATTGAGTTTAAGCAGCATCTCCACTCAATCACAGAACACAGTGACGGGAGCACTGGCACTTTAAGGTCCTGAACAGAAAATAATTAATAGTTAAATTGTACTCTCTGAGCTCTGGAGTAGTAAAGGAAGAAGGTTTCAACTAAGTAAGCTCTTCTGCAGATTCCAAGAACAAAAAGAAGTCTATCTTACTTGGTACCCTGGATCTTTAGAATTTTCAGAATAGAAATTTAATAATTTCAAATTCCAATTGTCCAAACATATCTTTTTGTTTTCACATTTTTCCTTTCCTGTGATGTGAAGTATCCTAACTGCTATTCATAAACCCTGACTTAATATGTACAGTAAAACCTTGGATTGTGAATAACTTGTTCTGAGAGTGCTCTGCAAAATGAGCAAACATTTCTAACAAATTTTAACTTGATAAAGGAGTGATGTCTTGCAATATGAGTTGCACATTATGCCGAATGTCACATGATCACATCTGAGCCAATGGTTCTTCTCTCTCTCTCACTCTCTCTCTCACTGCAGGATTGTGGGTGAGTGTCAATGCAATGTCAAATTTCCATGAAATCCTCAAAAGTAGGGGAAACCAAGTGTCATTAGATAGGCTTCTTGTTAAAGTTGCATGAAAAGAAAGGGATTCCATTGAACCAATAGCAGTGATTCCATTAGTGATTGTGAGAGTCGTTCTACACAATAACCCTCTCTCTTATCTCACACCAGCCACAAAGGTTTTCGAAGGTAAGTGCAAGTTCATTTGTTAATTTTGTATTTTCTTATTATTTTGTATTATATTACAGCATTGTAATCATTTTTAAATGAATATTTTGGGGTTGTGGAATGAATCATCTGAGTTCCATTATTTCTTATGGGGAAATTCGCTTTGATATGTAAGTGCTTTCAATTACAAGCATGTTTCCAAAACAAATTATGCTCATAAACCAAGGTGTTACTGTATTTAGAAAAGCAAGTGCCCCCACTGTCATATCTGCACGTACCATGACTAATTACCTAACCATCATCCACTAATGTATATGACAGGAACATTGACTCTTTGTAGAGAAAGTCCTAATGTGAAGTCTTGCATTCACTCATTTCTTTAATCCATTATTACTCGTCCTTTTGTCTTCCTGGAAACAAAACTATGAAAGACTAAAATGTAATCATTCTCTAAGTGTTCTTAGTTTTCTAAATATGCTTTGGCTTAAAGATTTGTTGATGTACTGACAAAATAACCATTTCTGGAGAAATTATAAGTGTGTGAACTACAATACTTGGGTTTCTTTTTGCTAAATTATCAAAAGCATCTTTTGTCAGCACCTGAAATGTATTAGAGATATCCTTCACAAATAGCATCTTTTTTTTTTACCTCAGTATTAGTAGAAGGCATAGTACCTGATCCAAAATGTTGGGAATCTATTTCTCAAAGGCTCAGTGAAAATATCACTACCAAGAAGGTCAATAGTTTCATGGGTTGACTTTGAAAGCAAAAAAAGTAACAAGTTTTATAAGCATCAGACAAAATTGGAACTGGCTCTCCTACATTAATGCCTATTAGTTTCCACAATAACATTTTAACTTTTGATCCTGATACCTTCTTCTCCATCTACAGCCAACTAATGCACTTTCAAGTGGTTCTCCACAATTCTTTATATTTGTTTCCAGTTTGTCCCACATTAACTTTGGCTTCTGACTTTCTTTTGCGTTGGTACCAGATTATTCGTAACTTGATTTTCATAAAATTCCCAGGATTGCCTTGTGTCATGAAGGAAAACAGTATTCTAAAAATCTTTCCCAATTTTTTGTGATTGAAACAGATTATGTGCTTTAGAAGGGCAAAATATATCTAATCCAGTGTTTGGAAGATGAATTAGAAGACATAATAGTTTTGTTTTGGTTTTGGTTTTTGTTTGAAAGAGATATAGAGGGAGTGCAAGCAGGGGAGAGGGGTAGGAGAGAGGGAGAGAATCCTAAGCAGGCTCCACACTCAGCATGGGATTCTATCCCACCACCCTGGATTCACAGCCTGAGCCAACATCAAAAGTCTGATGCTCAACCAGCTGAGCCACCCAGGCACTCTCACATTTAACACTTTGAAACAAAAAGTATTTATAGAGATGATAAAATAGTTATATAAAAGTTAAACTAATTGTATTAAGAAAATGTTAAAAGTATCCCTTGCTTATCCCTGATACACAGGGTTTTTCATTTACTATTTTTCTGAGAATATGAGTATTATTTGCAGTAGAAGAGATCAATAAACATTTAAAGTAAAATTTTATTGTTTTACTACAATAGTAGTAATTGCTACAATAGTAGCAATAGTAGTAATAGTAGCTACGATATAATAATTTAATAGCAACATAAATATTCTTTGTCTGCAACTGACCAAGATCATTGACTTGCTACCAATGAAAGGTTCCAGATGATAGAAAACAATGTTACTAGAAAATGACAGGGTAGAACAATGAAGCTCCAAAACTCCTAATTTTTCTCAGTCGCAGAAAAAGCTTTCTTCTTTGTCCTCATCTATTCCATGAATGAACCAAGCAACTAAATTTAATGTAATTTTAGTAGATTCATCTCATAACCTAAGAATCTATTATAGACTAAATTTCTCACCTGATATAGAGAAAAAGGTTTAAATACAAGAACATCCTTCTACCTGAGTTTGGATAACCTATACAAAATTCTTTTGATTTATAATATACTTTGAGCCAATATAAATTCAATACATCAACACTAGCTAATATTTATGTCAATAGTAGAATACTCTTTTTCAAATGAATCTCAGAAGTAAAAGCCTATTAAAGTAAGATTCGCATGATGTAATGCAACAATATTTGGAAGAAAGTATACTGTGATATATAAAAGTAAGTCAGAGGGAAAGCAGAAGTCAGCACAAAGACATCAGAGACTTAGACGTAGAAAACTAGATTATCCATCTTCCAGAATGATGAGGATGAGGACTCCTATTTCTACAGCTCTCTTGACATGTGGAAAATGGAATCAAAGTCTTACAAAAATCACTAGGATTAGGTGCCCCATAATACACTACATCCTGAGTGAGCAAACATCTGCACAAATATCTTTCACAATGAGGCTAGGATAGGGATTTAAAGACTGAGTCACTGAGAACATTTATAAACTTTTCCATTTTGTTCATAAATCCAGTGATGTCCATCTTTCATTTCTAAATGCTCAGCACTGGGGCACCTGGTGACTCAGTTTGTTAAGTGTCTGACTTCATCTCAGGTTGTGATCTCACAGGTTGTGTGTTCAAGCCCCTCATCGGGCTCTGTCCTGACAGCTCAGAGTATGGGGCATGCTTCAGATTCTGTGTCTCCCTCTCTCTCTGCCCCTCACCTGCTCATCCTTTGTGTCTCCCTCTCTCAAAAATGAATAAACATTTTTTAAAAACTGTAAGTGCCCAGCACTAAAGTGTTAAATTCAGTAGAAGCACATGGTTAGGGCAGAGATTAATTAACTGGCTGTAAATACAGAAGATAGCTGTCAAATGTCATATAGGGAGGAAAAAAGTTTTTGAAATAACAATTAAAAAGTATTTTTCACATATAAAACAAAAAGGTTATTATCCATAAAAAGCACTTCATAAATAATTTAGAAAAATGAGAGAATGGACACAAATATATGAACAACTCATATAGAAACTCAAATGATTTAAACATGAAAATATGGTCAAAATGTGACATTAGATAACTAAAACTGATGATAATCATTGATAGCATATGGAGAAAAAGGCAGTTTCATACAAATATTTGGGGAAAGATGAACTGGTGTGACCTTTCTAGGAAGAACATTTGCTGAAATCTAGCAAAAAATAAAAGAAAATCTATAGTTTGCCTTTTTTCCAATTACTGTAATTTCTCAGCAATTACTATTTAATTACTTTTTTCTCTTTATGTCTCATTCTCCTTCAGTATTTACTGTAAGCTCAAGTTCCATCTGTAATGAGGTCTTATCTATACTCTGTCTTCCCACATACATTTTTTACAACCTCAATGAACAGAGCATATCTATGGCCGTATAGCCTATGGCTATATTAGAGGAAGATTTCTACGACAGGTGTACAATGATGATCACTGAGTCATTGCTATTACAGGAAAATGTGAAATGATATATCCATTAATGAAGAAATCTTAAGCAAAATTATACTTTAACTTCAATTGTATTACCAGTAAAAAGAAAGGTATACCTGTGTACTTGCTAATATGAAAAGATGTTCAATATATAAATTAGTAAACTCATTTGTAATCTCTAAATTTTATTTTATTTATAAAAACTTCATTTTCAGTTATTTTTTTTTTGTTAATAATCATCCATTGTATAACCTATATATATACTGGAGTATAAAATCACATGGAACCAATAAAAAATATATGTATAGTATAAACAAATATTTGCTGCTTACCCTGATTACCTAAAATGTTTCTTTCTATTACAATTGTTGAGTGTGAGGGCACCAGGCTGGCCCAGTTGGTGGGGCATACAGCTCTTGAGTTCAGGGTTATGAGTTTGAGCTCCACATTGGGTGCAGAGATACTTAAAAATAAAGTCTTAAAAAAATAAAAACTAAAATGTTCAGTGTGTAGCCTTATTAGAATTTTATCTAAATAACAGACTTGTGGTTCACATACTCATAACAACTTGCATCACAACTTGCTGAAATGAATTTTATAGATATGATTTTTGATAAGTGCTAATACTGATCAAATTTTTTAAATGCCCTCAAAAACATTAGTTTTGGGGCACCTGGGTGGCTCAATCAGTAAAGTGGCCAACTCTTTTTTTTTTTTTAATGTTTATTTATTTTTGAAAGAGATAGAGACAGACAGAGCATGATCATGGGAGAGGCAGAGAGAGAGGGAGACAAAGAATCCAAAGCAGGCTCCAGGCTGTCAGCAGATCCTGATATGGGGCTTAAACTCACAAACAGTAAGATCATATGTGAGCAGAAGTTAGACGTTTAACCAACTGAGCCACTCAGGCACCTCAAGCATCCACCTCTTCATATCAGCTCAGATTGTGATCTCATGGTGTTGAGATTGAGTCCTTTATCATTCCACACTGAGCATAGAGCCTGCTTGGGATTCTCTCCTTTTCTCTGTCTCTCCTCTACTCACATTCTTTCTCTCTCTCTTTTTTTTTTAATACATTTAATTTATAATCTATTTTTAAAATTCTGAATTTCTTTCTACTGTATTACATTTAACAAAATATTAGTGACTAATCACAGATCCAAGAGGGAATTTCAGAGGCTGCTTTGTTCAACTTCCAGCCTGGACATACAATGCATGATAATCTGCCCTGGGACTGCCAGACATGATTATTTCCAACCTTTCTCAGGTGATTGATACTTTCAATGTTCAATTCATACTTCCCTCAAAAAGGTCATTATTTGTCTCACCTAAATCTTTGCAAATAGTTTATTTTTTTCTTTTCTGTGGGAACATGGAAATTATATTAAGAAAACAAAAAGCTACACTTGTGGGGATGAGCACTGGGTGTTATATGGAAACCAATTTGACAATGAACTATTTGTAAAAATAAAAAAAGAAAAAGAAAACAAAAAATCTAAAAAACAGTTCAACCTGAATTGAAACATAGAAGTGCTTTTTCTTTTTTTAAGACAGGGTGAGAGAGAATGTGAGTGGGAGAGAAGGGCAGAAGGAGGGAGAGAGAAAGAATCTTAAGCAAACTCCATGCCCTGTGAAGAGCCCAAAAAGGGGCTCAGTCACACCACCATGAGATCATGACTGGAGCTAAATTCAAGAGTTGGACATTTAACCATCTAAGACACCCAGGCACCCCAGAAGTTCTTAACTAAGAAAATAAATTAAATCAACCCAAAGCACAAGACAAAATGCTGATTACAGAGTTGAGCATTCTGTCTGGTTGCATATAAAAATGGTTACTTATTTTTGAATGTTGTATTTAAACAAAAGTATAATATGGCATACTTCGATAAGGTTTTAAGTGCTTTATTTCTGTTTCTTGCCCTCACTTTCAGAATCATAAATATTCTCCTGCTAATCACATCCACACTCATTTTTCTCTCATCTCTCTTAATTCCTCAATTCTGTCTTAATGTGTCTATTATCATTCTCTTGATTTGCTTAGTTGCTTTCTATTCAATACTCCTTTTCTGTGTTGCCTTATACAGCTTAAGAAATTACCACTAATGGCTACTGTAACCCAGTGACCATACATACAGTTTTAGGACCTACAGTTTAGATTTTCTTTGCTTCCCATTTCTCATATTCTAAAATCTGTCATAATGACACTGACCTCTAGACCTTTCCATTCAGACTATGATACACATTACTATTCAGAAGATACAGAATTATAATCTTGGCTGATAAAATATTTTGCATTTATAGATTTGCATTCTGTCAGAGTATGTATCTATATCTCAAAATGGCTTTTTTTTAAACACTAAGAAGCCAAATTCTTATTCTTTGACATTTTCCAAGGTTTTTTTCCCCCACTTGATGAAGACCTTTTCTCCAACACAAACAAAATGAGAGAGAGAGAGAGAGAGAGAGAGAGAATATTATATCCAAGAATATTAGGGGCCCTTATAATAGAAAACAATTTGTTAAGCATGGATTGTCAGGCCCAGAATTCAAATTAAGTTTGCTCTATGTGACTATTGCTGTTTGACGGCATGTTGACACTACTATAATTGGGAGGGAAAAGGTGAGAAATTATACTGAACGATGGATATGAGAAACCTTGATACATTATGAGAACTTGATCATGAACAATACAAAGTAAGTTCTTTGGGGGTTTAACATTTGCAATCAGAGGTCTAGCGCTATTGAATTCACTATATATAAAATGAATTTCCTTTTTGGTGTCCAAGTTGGAGAAAGCTCTCATTGCATTATTTCTAAGGAGTTGTTCCACTGCTTTATTGAAAGAGAGGGCAAAATAGTCAGGGAGGGGCAGAGAGAGAGAGAGAGAGAGAGAGTCCCATGCAGGCTCTGCTCTGTCAGTGCCAAGCCCAACACAGGGCTCCATCCCATCACCATGAGATTATGACCTGAGTCGAAGTTAAGAGCCAGACCCTCAATCAACTGAGCCACCCCAGTGCCCCTGACTTGGTGATTCTTATTCTATCTAATAACTTGAAGAAAGTTGTAGCACTAGATGTCTATCATCATTTATGCTCATATCAGAAAAAAAAAAAAACTTTAAGGGAACATTTGTTAAAGATATCACAGAAGAGCAAAAAATCCCATATCTTGTTATGAATTAAAAATGAATGTATGGGGGCACCTGGGTGGCTCAGTTGGTTAAGCATCTGACTTTGGCTCGGGTCATGATCTCATGGTTTGTGAGCTTGAGCCTTGCATAGAGCTCTGTGCTGACAGCTCTGAGCCTGGAGCCTGCTTCAGATTCTGCGTCTCCCTCTTTCTCTGCCCCTCCCACATTTGCACTCTGTCTTTCTATGTCTCTCAAAAAATAAATGTTTAAAAACCTGTTTAGGGCACTCCCTTATCTGGGGTTCTGAGAGCAGCTTTTGTGTTCTTCACCTTCTTGGCCAAATCTAAACCAACTGAGTAAAGGCCATCATTAACTGCTCAGATCTTTACCACTGGTGTTAATTTTCCTTCAAGTGGAGATTTTGTGGAATTCTTTGAAGGACTTGATATCTAAGGAAAAGGAAACCAGAACGACATGTGCAAGGGCTACCTAAAGAAACAAGCCAAAGTACACATGGTGGAGAGTCTCAAATCACACTACAAGTAGGGAAATAAAATAACCAAAGTCTCAACAAGAGAGACCAAGAGACACCATTCAAAGAAAACTTTCTGAATGGAAAGACCCTGGACAGTCAAAGAGCCTTCTTTAATACAGCAGTACTCACAGGTGCAGCGTGCCTAACTAGCTTTTAAAATGAACAAGGGACTTTGGGGTGCCTGGGTGGCTTAGTCGGTTAAGCGTCCGACTTTCGCTTAGGTTATGATCTCGCGGTTCATGGGTTCGAGCCCCGCGTCGGGCTCTGTGCTGACTGCCAGCTCGGAGCCTGGAGCCTGTTTCAGAGTCTGTGTCTCCCTCTCTCTCTGACCCTCCCTTGCTCACGCTGTCTCTCTCTCACCTAGAAATAAATAAAAATATTTAAAAAAATAAAATAAAATAAAATGAACAAGGGACAGAAGAACTCTCCTCTAAAGAAATTCCAGGAATAAATGACAGCTAAAGAACTGCTCAAAACAGATATAAGCAACATAACTGAACAAGAATTTAGAACAATATTCATGAAATTAATCACTGGGCTTGAAAAAGGCATGAAAGACATCAGAGAAACTATTACTAAAAGACTATGGAGCTTAAAAATAGATGTGATGAATTAAAAAATTCTATAAATGAGCTGCATAATAAAATGGAGGCATCAATGCATGGATTGAAGAGGCAGAGAGGAGAATACGTGAATGAGAAGACACAATTATAGAAAAAGAGGAAACCGAGAAAAAGAGAGATAAACTGATCCAGGAACACAAAAGGTGAGTTCGAGAGCTGAGTGATACACTCAAACAGAAAAATATCCATATCATAGGAATTCCAGAAGAGGAGAAAAGAGGGAAAGGCTCCGAAAGAGTCCTTTAACAAATTACAGCAGAGAACTTCCCCAATCTGGGGAAGGAAACAGACATTGAAATCCAAGAGACACAGAGAACACCCCTCAGGTGTAACTTGAATCAATCTTCTACACGACATACCATAGTGAAAATGGCAAAATATAAGGACAAAGAATTCTGAAAGCAGCTAGGGATAAAAGGGCCATAACATAACAAAGAAAAACCTATCAGAGTGGTTACAGACCTATCTACTGAAACTTGGCAGGCCAGAGAGGAATGGCAGGAAATCTTCAATGTGATGAACAGAAAAAATATACAGCCAACAATCTTCTATCCAGCAAGCCTGTCATTCAGAATAGGAGAGATAAAAGTCTTTCCAAATAAACAAAAATTGAAAGAATTTGTCACCACTAAACCAGCGACTCTATGAGGGAAATCTTGCAAGGAATGCAAGGTACCAGAGACATCACCACAAGCATGAATCCCACAAAGCACACAATGACTCTAAACCCATATTTTTCAATAATAACACTGAATGTAAATAGACTAAATGCTCCAATCAAAAGACATAGAGTAACAGAACGGATAAAAAAATAAATAAAACTTATATACTGTCTACAAGAAACTCATTTTAGACTAGAGATCACCTTCAGACTGAAAGTAAGGGGATGGCGAAATATCTATTATGTTACTGGAAGTCAAAACAAAGCTGGAGTAGCTATACTTATATCAGACAAACTGGACTTTAAAGTAAAGGCAGTAACAAGAGATGAAGAAGGGCATTATATAATAATTACAGGGTCTATCCATCAGGAAGAGCTAACAATTATAAATATCTATGCATCAAATATGGAAGCACCCAAATACAGAAAACAATTAATCACAAACAGAAACAATCTTATGGATAAGAATGTGCTAATAGCAAGGGACTTTAATACTGCACTTACAGCAATGGATAGATCAACAAGACAGAAAATCACTAAAGAAACAATGGACTTGAATGACACATTGGGCCAGATGGATTTGACAGATATATTTAGAATTCTACATCCTGAGGCCATGGAATTCACTTTCTTCTCAAGTGCACATTCTCCAAGATAGATCATCACATACTGGGACATAAAGCAGCCCTCAATAAATATAAAAGAATTAAGATCATACCATGCACACTTTTATATCACAATGCTATGAAACGTGAAATCAATCACAGGAAGAAGTCTGGAAAGCCTCCAGAAACATGGAGGTTAAAGAACACCCTACTAAAGAACAAATGGGCCAATCAGGCAATTAGAGAAGAAAGTAAAAAATATATGGAAACAAATGAAAATGAAAATATAACAATTCAAACTCTACAGGATCCAGCAAAGGCAGTCCTAACAGGAAAATACATTGCCCTCCAGGCCTATTTCAAGAAATTAGAAAAAGCGCAAGTACAAAATCTAATAGTGCATCTAAAGGAACTAGAAGGAGAGCAACAAGAGCACCCCAAACCCAGTAGGAGAAGAGAAATAATAAAAATCAGGGTAGAAATAAACAACAGAAATTGGTTGCATTTTTTATACACCAATAATGAAGCAACAGAAAGAGAAATCAAGAAACTGATCCCATTCACAATTGCACAAAAAAACATAAAATACCTAGGAATAAACCTAACCAAAGTTACAAGAGATCTGTATGATGAAAACTATAGAAAACTTATGAAGGAAACTGAAGAAGACACAAAGAAATGGAAAAATATTCCATGCTCATGGGTAAGGATATTGTTAAAATGTCATTACTATCCAAAGCAATCTACACATTCAATGCAATTCCAGTCAAAATTGCACCAGCATTCTTCTCAAAACAAGAATAAACTATCCTAAAATTTGTATGGAACCACAAAAGACCCCAAATAGCCAAAGTAATATTGAAAAAGAAAACTAAAACGGGAGGCATCACCATCCCAGACTTTAGCCTCTACTACAAAGCTGTCATCATCAAGACAGTATGATATTGGCACAAAACAGACACAGAGACCAATGGAATAGAATTGAGAACTCAGAAGTGGACCCAAAAGTATACAGCCAACTAATCTTTGACAAGGCAGGAATGAGTATCCAATGGAAAAAAGTCAGCCTCTTTAACAGATGGTGCTGAGAAAACTGGACAACAACATGCAGAAGAATGAAACTGGATCATTTTCTCACACTATACACAAAAACAAACTCAAATAGATAAAGGACCTGAACGTGAGACAGGAAACCATCAAAACAGGAGTGAAAGCAGGAAACAACCTCTTTGATCCCAACCACAGCAATTTCTTACTTGACATATCCCCAGAGGGAAGGGAATCAAGAGCAAAAATGAACTATTGGGACCTCATCAAGATTAAAAGCTTCTGCGCAGCAAAGGAAACAATCCATAAAACTAATAGGCAACTGTTGGAATGGGAAAAGATTGTTGCAAATAACATATCAGATAAAGGACTAGTATCCAGAATCTATAAGGAATTCACCAAACTCCACACCCGAAAAACAAACAACCCAGTGAAGAAATGGGCAGAAGATATGAACAGACACTTCTCCAAAGAGGACATCTAGATGGCCAACAGACACATGAAATGGTGTTCAGCTTCCCTCATCATCAGAGAAATACAAATCAAAACCATACTGAGATACCACTTCACGCCAGTCAGAGTGGCAAAAATGAACAAATCAGGAGACTCTAGATGCTGGCGAGGATGTGGAGAAACGGGCACCCTCCTACACTGTTGGTGGGAATGTAAACGGGTACAGCCCCTCTGGAAAACAGTGTGGAGGTTCCTCAGAAAATTAACAATAGAACTCCCTTATTATCCAGCAATAATAGCACTGCTAGGATTTTACCCAAGGGATACAGGAGTGCTGATGCATAGGGACACATGTACCCCAATGTTCATCGCAGCACTCTCCACAATAGCTAAAACATGGAAAGAGCCTAAGGGTCCATCAATGGACGAATGGATCAAGAAGATGTGGTTTATCTATACCATGGAATACTACATGGCAATGAGAAAGAAGGAAATCTGGCCATGTGTAGCAACATGGATGGAACTTGAGGGTGTTATGCTGAGTGAAATAAGTCAGGCAGAGAAGGACAAATACCGTATGTTTGCATGTATAGGTGGATTAGGAGGAACTTAATGGAGGACCATGGGGAAGACGAAGGGAGAAAATAGTTGGGGAGAGAGAGGGAGGCAAACCATGAGAGACTCTTCAATGTTGAGAACAAACTGAGGGCTGATGGGGGTGGGGAAGATGGAAAGGTGGGTGATGGGCATGTAGGAGGGCACTTGTTGGGATGAGCACTGAATGTTCTATGGAAACCAACTTGATAATAAACTATTTAATAAATAAATAATAAAAAAATAAATTGTTTTTAAAAAAGTGACAGGAGTAGTTCCATATGCATTTTTTCTTATATAAGATACCTTAGGTTTTCAATAACTATTCATAAGTTTATCTTACCTAATTTGTCAGGATTCAAACTGATCATCCCAAGGGCAGTAATTGCATATGCAATCAAATTGCATAAATCCAACTCTGTTGTGGTGAACTTTTTTTTTTTGCAGTATAAATAAAACAATCAGTTTACCAACTCTCATTTGAAGGACAGAGATAAAGAATAAGAAGAAAGAAATAACAAAGACTACTACCAAAATACTAAGATTAAATAAGCAAAACTTACATGAAGCATTGCTATAGCCCAAGGTAATTAATGCAATATGATATATATATGAGATTTGCTTTCATTAGAAATTTAATTCTAATAAATATGTAACATGATTATATAGTTAACATTTTTAGTTGAAACATATCTCACTACTCACATAAAATAATGTTTCTGTTCTGTGCCTCAGAAGTATCTATACATTCCTTATTTCACCCACATTTGTCAGAGATTCCTACTTTCCTATCAGTATATTATCTTATTCCTAAGAATTACTTTAACTGTATTCATGGCAAAGACAAATTATTTAGCCACAGCATTCTAAACAAATCTCTTTGTTTTATTTTGTTACAGAGAATGCTTCTTAGCTTCTGGGTGTTTTCATTCCAGTTAAAGATGCCTCAGCCTAATACATTTTAAATGTAATCTTACATTTCTTCACTATCTACTACCAACATATGAGAAAATGTTTTTCTAAATAGGATCTTTGGGCAATTTCAAGAATGGAAACTCTTGAGCCAGCTAGTCATTTCAGATCCTTCTAGCAAGTAATTGTAGCCAAATAAGCAATTTAAAGATGCATCATTCCACTGGGTCATTTGGTAAGAATATAGCTTCAAGCCAGATGTCAGTGTTGAAACTGAGGCACAAAATACCTAAGAAATTTGCTAAGGTAAAAGAGCAGAAGAATTAGTAAAAGATCTCTGGAAAAAAAAATATAAAACATCCCTACATACTGTGAGAATACAATATATCACTATATAAAATGTTTTAAACCTTTCTTTGAAATTGTAGCAGTCTTACTTTTCCTTCATGGACACAAATAGCTTTATTGACAGTGACAACCTTTCTCAAGAAAGCACAATGACACAGCAATCATGGGACCCACATGTTGTAGATATGAGACCATAAGATGAGAGTCTGAGTGCCTCAATCACTGTTTTGAAAACAACCACCCTCCCCTTATGAGAAACATCTCTTTTGTACTTCACCTTATGAAAAGTAAACCGTCATATTTGACCCTTGACCCACCTCTTCTTTCTCTGGCTCTAAAGCAGCTAGTGTGACCTTAATCTACTCTACTTAACAAAAAGCTATCTTCTCCAACTCTGAGCATGACAGAAAGATTAAGTTTCAAATTTGAAATAATTTTACCTTTATTGTGACTTAGAGGACTGTAAAAGTTTTCATAATTTATACCTTTGAATTGCTTTTAATCTTCTAGTCATATGATTTTGATGAAACACCTTAAAAAACTAGATGGTTTGTTTGAGAGTATGCCTATTTTTTACTTGCATTCATTTATCCCTTTCAAGCACTTTAAAATTTTGAAATTTTTCTCATGCTGGATTATCAAAATTCTTTTAATACAAAAATACTGTGAAGTTTTAGTCAGGACTGAGTGGTGGTACACCATTGTCTACAGATCATGTTAATATTAGGTATTAAGGTCAAAGTGGGCAACTGCTCTGACAGCTCAGAGTCTGGAGCCTGCTTTGGATTCTGTGTCTCCCTCTCTCTCTGCCCCTCCTCTGCTCTCTCTATCTCTCTCTCAAAATAATAAGCAATAAAATAAAATAAAATAAAAAAATAAAACAAAACAAAATAAAATAAAAATCAGGGTACCTGGATGGCTCGGCTGGTTAAGCATCTGACTTTGGTTCAGGTCATGATCACACAGTTCATGAATTCAAGTCCCACTTTGGGTTAGTTCAAACTCTACAATGGATGAGCTCATTCCCTACCTCAGGTGAGTTCTGCTTCTTTTCTTCTCTTGCTCTCTGCCCCTTGTGGGATTCTCTCTCTCTCCCTTTCTCTCTCTGCTACTCACACACTTGCACCCTCTATCTCTTTCTCTCACATAAGTAAATTAATTAATTAATTAAATATATCATAAGGTGGATCTCTACAGTGTATTAACAATGAAGGTGAAAAACAAGTTGTTAATATTGACCTCAGTGGTGCAAATAAAGGAAAAATTAAAATTAATAGTAATAGAAAAACTATTGTATCATAAATTATTAATGAGCCAATTTGGTGGACTCACTCCTGTGCTAAGCCATAAACAACCCCTTCGTTCATCAAGTGCTTTAATGTAATATCACTTTTTCACAATCTATAATATAGATATGATTGTTATTATTTAAATCTTACAGATTAAAATAAAGGGTTAGTGAGGCTAAGCTGCTCACTCAAAGTCACACGGCAATCAATCTCAACCCAATACTTTGTTTCTAAACCCATATGTCTAATAATCACATTCTATGATCTCAAAGTACCCAGGTAATATTATAAAGTATTAATCAATGTTCTTGTCATATTCTCCTTTATCCTATAGGTCTATTTTTTTTTTGTCCTCTTGAGATAAGGTTACTGTTGTGACAAATATTAGCAGAACCAGAGAATAAAACTGGTCAATTCTTGATGTTGTAAAGCAAGAACAAAAACAAACTCCAGGTAAATATGAAGACCCAAAACTATACATAATCTTTACTTATGTGCCTGTCTTAGTTGTCCTGCAGAAGACTCCCTGTCTTCCACAGCAAGACAAGTAATCAAGCAAAGGAGGTTAACAAAGTCAAAGCAGGTGAGAGTGTGTCGGCTCAGTCAGCTCACACAGGTACACACTCAGCTTGAGAAGCAGCCACATACCTTTTTATGTTGCCAAGAATCATGCCTAACATTGAGAAGCAGAGGACTTGGAAGAGTATTATAATTATGAAGAGAAGACTCCACACTAAAACATGGCATAACCTGTGTCACGAGACAAGAATATAGTAACTCTGGCAGAATCAACAAGAGAAGCCTCTATCAAAGACAAGCCACCTCCCTAAAGCCAATGCTATGATTTTCAGTAGCCCTTTGGGTTCTTAGGACAGTCCCTAAGAGACGGCAGGAGAAGGGATCAGTCTGTTAGCTGAATTTAACATGGTTCTAATTTGAAAAACCTAGAACTGAATGACATTACATTTTTGCAATCAGGCAAAATTAGGAGTTGGAATGGAGATTGGGTTGAGATAGATAAGGATGAAAAATGTAGTTACAGCATTTGTAGATGAAATCCCATGGCTTTATATATACCCATATAAGTAATGTATTATTACTCTTTTATGCTAAGATCCTTAAGATTTATTTCCTTAGCAAATTTGAAGTGTATAACTTACTATTATCAACTGTAATCAGAGAGTATGAAACTTTATGGTTATTGCCATACCCACCTAGATATAACCACTCTTCTATCAGAAGGAAACCATGGTACACAAAATGGTTAGGAAGACACCAGTTGTAAATAGCAACTAGATAGTGTGTGGCCCAGCAGATGTGACAGAGTACTATCCCCCAGGAAGGTCTTAAGCCACCTATTTAAAGCAATGTTGGATCAATAAGTAATAAGTGCTAATGGTAGAAGAAAATAGCTTTGTTTTCTGCTAATGAAATTAAGAAGTTGAAACTAAGCTACTGTATAAACTTGAAGACCTGTCTTTTAATAAGTGGATTAACTGCATTAATCCTTTTTAGCTGCATTAATCTCCCATATTTAAACCAAGGCAGTTTGAACAAATGAAAACATGACTATGTCTAGGTCAACTTTCATCTGCAGGAAATTTTTTTTTAATACTAGAAAGAAAGACATTTACTTGCTACATTGCAGGGCTGAGAAGCAAATGCTTTTCTATAAAATCTCCAGTGAGTATAATACTGATTACTTCAGTTTTCAGAATATTTGGAACCTCAAATATTGGTAGAGAAGCAATAGAGAAACAAACTGCTGATGACTCAAGCATCTTGAGGGGGGAGTTTCTGTAACTCAGTGCTCTACACAAATAGAACGTTATATATTTCTTTCTTCTTTGTGGATAATCGTTGAATAACTGTGTGTATGATTTAATATATTCTCTGAATTATGATTTAACATAAGAGAAAATATGCAAATATTTCACAGTTTTAAACTTAATAAATACAATATAGTATTAAAATAGTTATCTTAGTTTCAGAAGAGACATCTGGTCAACTTCCATTTTTTTATTTATTTTTTTTGTGGGGGGGGGACTCAAGGAACTCAAGTGAGCATCATCAGGGAAGGGGCAGAGAGAGAGAGAGAGAGAGGAAGAATTCCAAGCAGGCTCCACAGTGTCAGCGCAACACAAGGGTTAAACCCACGAACCATGAGAACATGACCTGAGCCAAAATCAAGAGTCAGATGCTTAACCACCTGAGCCTTCCAGACACTCCTGGTCAACTTCAATATTATAAAAGTGATTCAGAGAGTACAGCAAATAGAAGCCTACTTCCTCAATGTATTAAAATTTTACTTCTAATATAATTTGCCGAAATTCACCCTTAAACGTAAGACATTGGTAGCATTTTCTCTTAAGTCATGGATAAGAAAAGATGCTAAATATTATTATTTCTTTCAACACTGTAGATATCCTATCAAATTGAAAACACATAATTCAACATGTGAGACTTAGGAAGAAAAAAGTACTTTTTTTTGTAGATACTCTTAATAAGTCATGATAGAAAGCTTGGGGCAATTTACAAATAGATTATTAAAACTCAAAGGAGCTCTTTTTTGGCAAGATGATAGATTCAAACTCAGGTACTGGCTGACTGTTGGCTAAAAGTCTCTCTTGCTTTCTTGCTGCATGGTCTTTATCAGAATGCTGATGCTAGAGAACCAGCGTGCAAAGACAAAACAGATGTCCTATTTTAAGAGGGCAATAAACATTTTTTCTTTATTTTTAAAGGCCTCCTAATAAAATAGGAAAGAAATAAATGTAATTGACATGATAAAATAATCTTCAGAAACAACACCCAGCATCTTTTTTTTTCTTGTGTCACAGTTTTTGTAACCTGTCTTGTAAGTGACATGCCGTCACTTCTGCCATAATCCATTTTAGAGGTACACCCCTAGGTTCAGCCCTCAACAAGAGGAAGAGGATTTCAGAAAGTCATGCATACCAGGGAAGAAACCACTGAGGATCATTTTAGAAGCAGCTCACTACAGGTATACATAAAAAGAAGGCAATCCTTTAATTTTACTTGTGGCACAATAGCAGGCTTAAAGCCAAACGTGAAATCTTCATTTTGTCAAGCTTTATTGACAGTGTATCCATGTGTCCACGTTTATCTAGAAAAAGTTCAGTTTATACCCATTATCCCAATATTCCATGTAGTTAGTGCCACCTTTCTTTCATTCCCAAAGGGTCCTGATTTACGCAATAATTTAAATGGCCACCCTATGGCTAGATTGGTTAAGAGTCCAACTTCAGCTCAGGTCATGGTCTCATGGTTTGTGGGTTCAAGCACCACTTTGGGCTCTGTGCTGACATCTCAGAGCCTGGAGCCTGCTTTGGACTCTGTGTCTCCCTCTCTGCCTCTCCCAGGCTCATACTCTGTCTCTCTCTCAAAAATAAACAAACATTAAAATAAATTTTAAAAAGTAAAATAACTTAAAGGGCCAGTGTTGATCTTAGAACTTAAGCAGGTCCTTTCCCCAACTTAATTCTTTTATATCTTAAAAATATTGATGACTCCCATAATAGGTGCAGAATATAATATATTCCAAAACATAGCACCAGGGGCACCTGGGTGACTCAGTTGGTTAAGCGTCTGACTTTGGCTTTGGTCATCATCTCACGGCTTGTGGGTTCAAGCCCTGCATCGGGCTCTGTGTTGACTGCTAGCTCAGAGCCTGGAGCCTGTTTCAGATTCTTTTTCTCCCTCTCTCTCTGACCCTCCCCTGCTCATTCTCTCTCTCTCTCTCAGAAATAAAAAAAAAATTAAAAATTAAAAAAAAATAAAAGCACCAGTATCTCTACAAAGGATCATGGAATTTACATATGCGGTCAATGCTCCCTCAGTGCAAATAGGCAACTATAATATAAGGAGCGACATTTGGCTACCTTAACAACTGATCATTCAGCGAGTCTTAGCTGTAGTTCCTTTAAGAATTAAAAAAAAAAAATGTTATGCTGGCAACTTACAAGAGGTTTAGATTACCATGAGCAAGTTTTCTGAAATTTTCCCATAATATATATACTTCAATCAATTATCTCACACAAGTAATGAACATCTACAAGTCATTCATATCTTTAGCATTTTGATGGTAGTACTACGGAAAATAAGAAATATTTGACATGATTTATGGTTCAATATACTGATGGTAACTTTTGTGAAGACAAGACTCAGAAAAGTTAACCAATAATGACATAAATTAAATGATCCACAAACAATTAACTTTTAGAGCAAAATTAATTTACAACAAAAAAGTTAAAAAGAACATTAATAGTTGAACTACTTAAAGATGGTTTTACCGAAGTGTATTTTAATGGACTCTGAGAGAATAGATCAGAATATAGGGTCAGAATAAAAGGAGAAGAAGGCTGCAGATAAGGTCATGGGTTTTTCAAGAGCACGGAGATGGTGAAGCCAAGAAAATGGACATATAGCAAAATAGTGTTATCACCTAGTTAATAGGTGTGATTAGGCTGAACAGGCAGATTAGAGCTAAAATGTAAATGGTTTGAAATACAGTACAGCACAAGGGAGTCACTGGATCAAATTAGCAATCTTTAAGGTTAAACTGACTTAACTATGTATGATGAATTAGGTGGGAAAAGATCAAACGCAGAGAGACTAGTCAATGAGTTCAGGTATGTTTCAAAACATAACGTGCTGACAGCAAAATTAGAAAAGACACAAATACAAGTAACAGGGAAAGTAGCTACAGAATGTGGAAACGAAAGGATCGTGGGGTTAAAAAGAACTAAAGGCAATTTCAGGATTAAAGCTGGGTGGCCAAAAGCTAACAGTGACTGCCAAATAATTCCAGCAGTCAAACTGAGTCATGTGTAAGGAAATAAATGTGCAATTCCACATTGTTTTTGGAATATACTGCCTTCTCAGTGCGCTTCCCTAACCTAAATAGAGATGTGAACCTAAGGCAGATTTTACTGTCACAAGAAAACATTTACTTTAGTATAAGAAAAAAACAACAACAAAAAACCACTTGCTCTACCTTATGAGAAAAAACTGAGCACTTATGCTCTAATTTCCACCACAATTAAGAGTGAGGAAGATTATTATAAGGCCTGTGGCAAAATGAAGAGCACAGGCCCTATCTTAAGGAAAGAGCTTATTTTCAACTCAAACTAGTTATTACCCAGAAGGAATTCATGGCAAATACATCAACATCTTCTGATCTTAAGGTAAGGCAACAATATAAATTTTAGGTTATCTATCCCAGACTTCTTTCTTCCCTTAATCTACCTGAAACCAGAAATTTCATTTATCCAGCTTCCATTTCTCTCTTGTCCAGAAATACTTATTTTTGTTCTTTATTAGGCTTGTTCAAGAACAGCAAAATGAAACCCAGAGGGAAAAAGACACTGGCAGACAAGTTTAGGAAGATATGATGTTTGGTGGAGCAAAGTAACTGACTTCCGACCTCTAAGTACACACCAAGTTTCTGTACATCTAATTCATATGGAAATAACCAACTCCAGGTAAATATTTCTTTGTGAAGTATAATCTCTAGGGCTATAAACTGGTGAGTTTAAATCAAGTAAGTAAAGCTTCATAGGGATGACTAATGATACTATGCGCTATATATATACATAATACTTAACCTGTTTCT